>BTPG01000002.1:191475733-191788233 GCA_036245525.1 Semisulcospira habei | reverse complement strand
AGAAAGAACACGATAAAAATGACGTCACGTAGGCGAGGGCATTTATGAAACACCTAGACATCCTTGCGTCACGCGGTTTCTCAATCGTGATGATGCCCTGAAAGCCTACAGAAACATCGGAAAACATCGGTCCAGGCAAACATGTTTATTTTTTTAATTAACAAGATGGGATGAACCCACAAAGTCGTTTCTATATGAAAGCTGGCCTCGCTGTCAATGGTCTCTATCTTGTCCTTGACCTGATTCTGATGTTTAAGTATCTGCCCACGTGGCTTGGGTGGGTAGTCTCCTCAGTCACTGACTGAGTGGGCTAGCAGAGGGTGCCATCTTTGTCCAGGATTAGGACTAGAGAAAGGAAGATGGAGAATACAAGAGATTTTTTGACGACGCCATTTTTCCATTGTTTTTTTTATCACAAATCGCTCACCTAATATCACACCCCGTTTTTCTAGGTTTCTCCTTATTTTTTTTCAGTAAAATAAAGGTTTCCAAAATCAATGACATTCATTACTAAAGTAAGATTAACACACCCCCCCCCCCCCCCTTAGCTAATTAATCCATCGGTTATGTAAACATTTACACCCTAAAATGCAGTAAATCAGCGCGGACCATTTGCGTAGCTTATGTGTGGTGTATTTCGGGAATTTCCGATTTGGTTATTGCCAAAACAGTAGTTACTTCCCTTAGAAATCTATTTATAGTGGCTTACCACTTTCGCCGGTCACATTTCTGAGAATATAAATACACAATTACTCGCTTATCTATGACGACCGACTAAAACAAGGTTGATAAGACTACTAACAATGTTCACAGCTCAATCGGTTATATAATTATTTAACGCTACAGACCTGTAAATCGATCAATACAGAATCGGTCGCCGGAAAAGACGCATTGCACAACTTCCTGTATTGATCTGCTTATATTTAAGTAGGTAAAAATAACTACATTATCTTGGGCCGAGACTGGCCTGGTGGTTTCGGCTCCGTCACACATGTACCGAGTAGACCTTGGGCCAGTTTACTAGGTACGTGTGTGGCGTCGCGGTTTGAATCACCTCAAAATCTCAGAAATGTTCGATTCGATAAATGTCTGAGCTGTGAGATTTCCACTGGGGTGTGACGATCCAATAATTAAAATAATTAAAAAAATGCCGGCAAATAAATAAATAAAACAAATTGTGCGCACGGGTAAAAAAGGGGGATAAGGGGGAAGGGGTGGATAAGGGGGATAAGGGGGATAAGGGGGGTAGGGGGATAAGGGGGGTAAGGGGTTAAGGGGGGGTTGGGTGGGTGGGTGTGTGTGTGAGTGTGTGTTCGTCTGTATGTCCATCCTTCCCTCATCCCGTCTAGGTGACGGAATACCACATCTGATTCTCAATGCCTTTCCAAGGAAGGCATGTCTGAATCCTTCCTTGAAAAGGCCATTGAGAATCAGATAATAGACGGGATTTTTGTTAAAAATGTTTATATGTTAACACCCCGACTCATATAATATCAGCTTTAATCTGTGGCACGCTAAGAAAAGCAAGGCGAAATTAGAGCTAAAAAATGTCTGAGCCAGAAGGAATTCTGATTCTGTTTACAAAGGACGGTAACTATCTCATGCGATCATGGTAACTGAATGAACAGAAAGCAAAAGACTTGCGTGTACAATTTTCACCCCCCTCAATCTATAAGATGCGGTTGAATATGACACAGTAAGTGGAAGCAGAAGCAATGGATATAACGAAGTTCAAACGAAAGGTAAGTAAAATTTACTGTGAGAGACGGTGGTATGTTGCATTAGACATTTTTAACTCAGTGTGTAGTACCTGAGTCAAGACAAGCTTTCAATTCCGACGAGTCACTCACTGCACAGTATAAAGTGATTGAGCTATCTTAACACCAGCGGCCAACTACACGTCACGTGGGCCTTAACAACCGCGCGGTAAGTAACCAGACCATAACGCTGTTGACTAAGCTGTGTTTAATCCGACAGTGTTGGACGGCGCGGCGTTAACAGAATGTTGATCTTTTCAATCATAGTCATTGCTATCACTTCCATACCGTGGACAACTAATAAATTCAAGACAAAACACAGAGTTAAATGTCTATGTTTACAAGGGTCTTACAGTAGCAAGCTGTGTAATCTCATGTGATCGTTGTATCCAGCGTATACAATGACGTAGCGTCTTAAAAACGAAACTAAGTGTGCGGTGGCTAATCGAGTGTACAGTCCTTGCATGTCGCGTGACATACAACCATGACTGAAGTGTGAGTGCATGTGTCTGTGGATATGTCTGTCTGTCTGCCTTGTTTGTCTGTGTGTGTGTGTGTGCGTATGTGCGTGTGTGTTTGTCTTTGTCTGTGTGTGTGCGTGCATTGTATTTGTTTGTCTGTGTGTGAGTGTGCGTGATTATGCGTGTATGTGATTGTATGCGTGTTTGTGTGCATGCGTCTGTATGTGCGCATGCGTGTATTATATTAATCGGAATGCGTCTGCCTGTAATGTGGGTGTGTGTGTGTGTGTGTGTGTGTGTGTGTGTGTGTGTGTGTGTGTGTGTGTGTGTGTGTGTGTGTGTGTGTGTGTGTGTGTGTGTGTGTATTCAAATCCCGTAAACCGGGGGACACACACGGGTTAAACACCCACAACTGGGGACTTTCAGTAACCCGGGGACGTCCCCGGTTTGTACGGTTACAACCCATAGTGTGTGTATGTATGTGTGTGTGTGTGTGTGAGAGTGCATGTGTGTGTGTGTGCGTATGTATGTATGCGTGTATGTGTGTGTGTGCCTGTGTGAGTGCATGTGTGTTGGTATGTATGTATGTGTGTTTGCGTGCGTGTGTGCATGTGTTTATATGTGTATGTGCGTCCGTGTTTGCGTGTGTGTTTGTTTGTGTGCGTGCGTGTATATATGTGTGTTAGAGATATAAGAAATGACATTCCAAGAACATTTTTTTTTAATTGTCTCTGTGCCAATACCCCCCAAAACATAGTTATTTAAATAATAACCACACACACACACACAAAAAAAAACTAACATTGCTATATGCACTTGATAACAAATTATTAAAGTTACCTACAGATACTTGATAACAAATTCCCAAAGTCAATTATAACTGGCAAATAACTTTTCAGGTAACCTTTTAAGATCTTATAAATGAGTTATAAGTGACTTAAGTCAAGAACTTATAGGAACTTAAACATAAGAAATTGTAAGTTCTTGACTTAAGTCACAACTCAAGTCACAACTTACTAGGACAGATTAGTTAAGATACAAGGACAATGAAAAAACTTTTTTTTAGTAATAGTCTGGTGGTGGTGGTGGAGCTGATGGGGTTAAATAGTTAGGCGGCGTGACATCTTTCTGCGAAGTGTATGTCATTAATAAACGATTACCAAATCTGATTTTTATTTGTTTAAAGATTGTGTAGTTTTTCTGTGGTTTCCTGAACTCCGATCTGTTTTCCCATCTCTAAAAAACTAGCTTTTAGTTCTTCAACATTTACAGGAGATTGACTACGCATTTTATTTTGTATTTCAGACTTTTGTTGTTTGTAATTATTTAAATCATCCTGGACTCTCTTAAATTCCTCGTCATCAATACAATTATCATTTAATGCCTTACTGATAATAAGTTTCATACTGCTCAGCTTCGCACCCACCAAAGTACTCAATGCTTCATGTTTTTGTAATTTCGTGTGAAACCTCTTGTTCAAGGCCTCCAAACCAAAGCAATCCAGGCATGTAGCAACGCTAACACCCTCAACTGCTATTCCAGCCAAACTTCCAATTCCCGTGGCAAACAGAACAATACCTCCTACAGAACATCCAGCTGAAACTGCACCAATAGCCATAGAAGTGTTTTGAACAGAATTAAAAACGGTCTGATACCGTCTCTTACATCTGGAGTACCTAGCCTCTTCACTTTCCAAATATTTAATTGCTTCTGTAATATTATTTAATCTGAATGCGTCTGCCTGTAATGTTTTATCTGATGCAATTGGCATATGTTGATCAGGCACAAATGATAACACAGTCTCATGCGCAAGCATCGTCGGTAGTTGCGGATAGAAGTTTACCATTTTTTTTATTGACAAATATTTTTTTATTTAATCAGCAATTACATTTTGCAACTCGTCAAAAGTATACAATTTACTTGCATAATAAAATGCAACAAGATCAATGTGTTCAAGGTTTATGTAACTTAGACGAACAAAAGTTGTTTTGTCGACTAAAATCTTGACAGCTGGAACACTGCTAGAAACTTCAAAAACATCTACATTTTTTCTAATAGCAATAAAAACCTTTGTTGATTCTGATACTGTTTCATCCCATGTAAGTTTTATTCCCTGTGCAATATTTGCCTCTTTCGCAGAAGCTATAGATCGCAAGATAATTTCAAATACTATTGTTGCTTCTCTTGCAATCAGAGAGTTTACTGGTGCAAACACAACCTTCGCATCAGACCTGCCCTTCCTATGTGTAAGAAGATACCGCCGTCTCTCATAATTTTCAACTTTCAGTTTATCTCTGCTATTGTTGTCTGGGGCAAAACTTGGAACAAGGCTTACAATCAGCGGCCCAGAGTTAACAACCTTCCTAAACACTAAGGCACCTTCATCATCAGTGTATACATAAGGACTAATAAATTCCAACTTTATGTCCCAGTCAATTGTGGGTGCTGGCGTAGGTGTAGGTGGTACAGGTGAAACAACCCACTTACTACCCACATGTATTAAGTTGTAGGGCGCATTATTTACAGATGGAGTAGGTACAGTAACATCACGCAGCTGACCAAGTTTAGGAATCTGTCTTTCACCGTCTTTCATGTCGACAATTACTTTCCTCTTGTACATGCCATTTGAATCAAGTTCAAAACCATATATTTCTCCAACATCCCCCTCCTTCTCAAAATCCTGTACGTCTGCCAAATCTTTCAACTCTGTTACTGGACACGCAACTGGTATGATTCTCGGCTTTGGACCACCACTCATTTTTTATAAACAAAAATAAAATTATTTAATTTCCAACACAACACTAAAATCATGCATAACAACTGGTTTGTCATCCTGATTAGTTACAGATATACTCAGTGACTCAAAGAAACTAGAACCTAATTTCTTAAACTGCGCAGGAAATCTAACAACCACACTTTCACAATAGGGTGCAGTTCCAGCTGGCACACATCTCAACAAAGTTGAAGGCTTTCCATTGTGTACATTTTCAGTCGTGTTTAGTTCTTTCAAATAAACATTAAATACTGTGTGTACTGCCAAATAAACAGGGCATCTGCCAGTTATTTTTTGTTTTTTGGGTGCAAATAGTTTTAAATCTGTCAGTTTCCAATCTTCATCATCTGAAAATATAAATGTGCAATAAAAACCAAGTAAAGTTACAAGAGCATTTGATAAAGAAAAATGACTATCTTTTGGAAATTCTAATGTAACAAGTAGGTTAGCTGGATTTAAAGTTGCTTTAATTTTAAATTTACTTTGAAACCATTCAGCTATAGTACAAAAGTCATAATACCCAGCTGGTAAAGTTAAAGTCATATCATAAAAAAACTACTTTATAATCTGTATCATTTGTAACATTAAACCACTTTACTGTGTAGAACATTTCATGGATAGCTACAGCCTTGCTACCATCTCGATTATCAATCCCATTAGTTAACCACACTGGTTTGCTTGTGTCAAGATTTGTTAAGGTAATAAACATTTTTATTATCTCATATAAAAAAGGATGGAATTTAAATCACCAACCATTACCACTACAAACGCATTTCAATTTAATGTGAATGCCATATATAATGTTGCACCTACTTATGAACAGAAAATAATTCAACTAAATCAGCTTGACATAGCTGTAAGCGAACAAGATTTATTTCAAGTGAAAGTACCAAATCCGTTTGATCATTACCTAAACCCTCCAATAACAGATGACTCTACTGCAAGAAAGTGGTCCTCAAGTCCACTACAGATGTTTCAAAATCAACTTAACTTTACCATACTGTGTTCAACTACAGGCTGTGGTGTTTCATTCACAGACCACTTGAATCACTCAAACAAACTAATTAAGTCTGTGTATCGTTTCCATGTTTATTACCAGCTTAGACGTATTTTGTCAGAACTTCATACACCACTACCAACTGAATCCAGTTTCAACAGGTTTAACAACCCCATGGATATGAAAGCGTTTGAACGCATCTGTAATGAATTTAACATCAGCCCCGGTACAAAGTATGACTTCACACAAAAACTTGATGATCACAATGGTATGGGTACATTGTATTATGCTATGAGTCACAGACAATACCCTCAAGATTATTACCCTGGTTACACTTCATTCTCATCAAAATCACAAGTCTGGTTAGGATCAATAGAGCAGAAACAGTCAAACGCCTGGACCACATTTATTTTAGATAAATCTGACGGGTTTACTCAAGCAGGAGTCGAGCGCGTCAATGAGTCTATCAGAACATATGTCTGGTGTTCACAATCACTAACAAAATCAAACATTTTGAATGGAAGTGGTAAATTTGAAGCACAAAAACAATTTCTCGCAAATCTTGAAGATTCAATTAATTCAACAGTAGATCTCCCATCAAGCATACAGCGCTACCAAGACATTCTCAGATATGCCAGATCAAAAGTTGACTTTGTTGGCATCGGGTTATACATGTTACCATCTGACCTTCAACTCCAAATGGGCACAATAACAAATTATAATAATGAAATCATTGTTGCAGGTGTTGGTCAAAAACTCGGTCTTAATCAATCTGTAAACTTAGGAGCAACAACCACATATGTTCAGTCATTAAAATCATTACAGATGGTAACACCCCCGGCCCCGGCCCCGGCACTCATACAACCAGTACAGTCAACCCCAGACACACATGAGTCAGAAAGAACTGCATTGGTAATAGGTCTAACAGGGTTAGGGGTTTTACTTCTTTATATGTTTCATTAAATAACCCACCATCAACCCTCCTACTGTAACCAAAAAGACCCACACATGCTCTGCCATAAACCCTACTGCCTTTGCTGCTGTAGTAATCAGCCAACTGACAACAGTGCCAATTATGCCGGGCAAAGCATCTATTGCTTTCAGAGCCAATTTTTTAAGCAAGTCTGATATGTGAGACAACTGTTTTTTTACCCATGTCTGTAAATCTTTTGGGTCTGTTGGAGTCGGGGGGCCCGGGGTTGATGGTGCTGGAGGTGGAGAACCACCGGGTCCACCAGCACCAGAGACAGCTAACACAACAGTACTGATAATAAATCCAAGAGCAGTAATTAAACTAGCAATTGTAATACCCTGTTCTCTGAAAAGTGTTTTTAGTCTCTCAGCCAGAGTAATGTCTTCGTGAAGTATTTTCTGAATAGTTTCTCTAATTCTGTTGACCTGTGATTTTAGTTTTTGTCTTCCAATACTAATCACTTCTAACCGCCCTGATCTTTCTATCTGCAAATCATTTAATCTGTGTTGTATTCTTTCTTTCATTTCTGTGTCAAGATTCCCATTGTCTGCGGTAGCCAGTTTCTCTTTTTCACGTTCTATGTGTTTATCAAGCTCACCTAGTTTGGCAACATTGTTTACCATCTCACCTCTTATTGTCTGCAGTGATTTATCCAACCCTATAATCTCTCTCATTGACAAAGGTGGATCATTTATTGTTTTCAAAGCATCATTTATTTGCCCTTCAGTAAATGAAGTTTCTTGTATCACTGTGTTTGCTATTTCTGGTAGGCTTGTTACAGGTGCCATTTCAATTTGTTGCCCTGTTGGCAACTTTGTTTGCGTGTCGTGAAGAACACTAGCCAGTCTTGGCGTGACAGGAGACCCTCCAATTCCAAGATACCTTGCCAACCCAGAGTTACCACCGACTTCACCTTTAATTGTACTTAAAGCTCTAAACTTAGAAGGATTGTTTTTATGTGTTAGATTTATTTTCCCTCTGTCTGTATTTACAAATAAGTGTCCTTTATCATATTCAAATTGATTAGGATCTATTACATCTGGGCGCGCTCCAACACTGTCATAAAATGAGTTTACTTTGTCTTTTAACAGTTCATGATGCATACTAGAAGTAGTTACCATTCCAGTCATATCTGTGATACTGGTATCTGAGACATTCATGTCATCCATTTCAAAATCTTCATGATTAAATCCTCCCGCTGCCATTGTTTTATTAATTTATTATTTTTTATTGTGCATAATAAAAATGACACAGTCTTACGGATCAAAGTTAGACCCATACAGAAAACTACGTGAGCCTCTGGGTGTTAAGGGCATTAGACAATCAATCGTCATCACAAACAATCCAAGTACTATAGACCAGAACCAAACACTTACAGTCAAGTTTCCAAACCTAGGTCCCAGTGACGTTATTGTTCCTGGCACTGCACGCCTAGCATTTAATATTGAACTATCATCAGATGCAGACGTAAACAGAACACTAGTTAACAATCTTGGCAGAGCAATTGTTAGGACTATTAAAGTAAAACTTGAAGGACAGGAAGTGTTTAGTCTTGACGACTCAGATGTGTTCTACTGTTACAAAGATTTGTGGCTCACAAGAGAAGAACGAGAAGACCGTGTTTACCAAGGCATACAATCTGATAATGTTGGTAAACTTCGAATCGATGCCGGAGATAAGGTAACTACTGGGGTAGCCAAGGAAGTTATTATAGCAGAAACATATGGAACCAGATTTTACATACCACTTGAGTTTGAAATCCTCACAGCACATTTGCCTTATTATCAAGGAGCACTGAATGACCGTCTGAGCTTTGAACTAACTTTCAATGACTACTCCAAAGTTATAAAATCATCTGCCACAGATGCAACATATAAGATCTCTAACATTTCCTTGGAATATGAAATTGTCACACACACTGAACTAGCCAGACTCATACAAAATCAGTACCAGTCAAGACTTCCAATTTATTATGACCATGTGATTAGATATAGTTTAATACCCAAAGACAAGAGCGACCCAATGTGGAACATAAACTTGAACACATCTGCCAGGTCACTGAAAGGTTGTTATGTTGTTTGTTGAACTGGTGAGTCCATACAAAAGAGATTCAGAAAAATTCTACAATCCTAAGATTACACATTTGTCTTGTACAATTGAAGGCCGTCCTAATCAAGTGTATGCTTCAGGTTTGTTACCTTATCAACACTACGATGAGATCACAAAGTATTTTGCGGGTGGAAGGATTAGAGATAAACCAGCAAACATTGTGTGCAAAGATCTACATCTGTATGATGTTAGGATCGGACAATACCTTACAAATAAGTATGCTCTTTGGCTAGACCTTCGTAGCACAGATGATGATTACCTTCATGGGTCAGGTCGAACTGTTGAGAACGGCAGTGATGGAATAACAATCCAGATACAAAAAAAGGTTGAAAAAGCCGAAGCAATAAATATATATTTGTATTTGATTTATGATGCACAACTCAATATACAAGACAGTAGACTGAGTGGACACATATATTAAAATTATATTGTGTATTAAAATGAACCGTAGCTTAATGACACTTGACCCACACTGTGGATTGTTTTGTGGTGCCACAGGGTGTGGGAAAACTGAATTTGTACTTAACCTCTTACAAACAAGATACATACACCACTTTGAAAACATTGTAATATTCTGTCCTACAATCAAACACAACAAAGCTTATCACAACCGATTATTTATTTGGACTGACAACAACATATACTTAGTTGACCCTGAGAAAAAACTGAATGACTACCTACAATATTTTTACAAGCAATTTGAAGGACAGTCAACATTGTTTATTGTTGATGACTGCTCAGCAGAGAAAGACATTGTCAAAAAGAGAAACACTCTAGCAGAACTTGCTTTCAGTGGTAGACACGCAAACGTCAGTGTATGGATTCTCACTCAGAAATATAATGCTGCACTGAAAGATTTTCGAGAACAGTTAAAGTTTATCTGTTTGTTTTACTGCAAGGATCGTGACAGCTTTGAAGACTGTCTCAGAGAGAATGATGTCATCCCAAATAAGCACGAACGTGATGATGTAAAAAATAAACTGAAATCAACTAAGCATCTAAAGCTCATTTTAAAGACAGATCAGCCCACAGGGTATGGGTTAGTAAATTAATTTATTCTTTTGTTTGTCCAATAAAAAATGACAGACGGACAAACCTAAGTGTTTGATGTTACAGAATGCTTCAAAGATGTTATGCACTTTACTGACTTAAAAACACATGTGTTTGAACCCAGCTTTAAACTCTCAACACCGACAATAAGAATACACACAACATATAATGTTACTTTGGAATATTCAGATGGATTACCACGTTATGATTATGAGACTGTTGATCTTAAGACAAATGCTTTTAAAGTTTATAATGCTAACAGTGGCCACTTGCATTGGTTTGAGGTACTGTGTGAAGACATATTTGTTCAATTAAGAAAACTACATTGTTATATTGAAGGTGTTACGTTCAATAAAGTAATATTACACCTGCAGGACAAACACCAGGAAAGTAGTTGACTTGTTTATCATAACTACAGATAATACAGTATTACATATGGTGTGTCAACGGTAATTTTTTTTTTTCATTTATTATTTTGTCCGACAAATAAAAATGACGGACAATGTTCAAAACCCTGGCCCATCAAACCCTGGCTCATCAAGCTTAAGAAACGTGTTTCACACAACAGATTTGCCTATATCCTATACTAATAATGTTTATGAATCAATAGAAAACTCTTTTTCTGTCATACAAGATAATCTTCTTACAAGCAGTGTGAAAATTCAGATTGTTGCAAAAATAGAATTTACTAGAGTAGACGGTGAAGTGATTGTATCATATATCTCAACAAGACAACACACAGTTAACACAAGAAGAGAATTGGAGAACGTGTTTAGAGACAGACTATTACCAGACTTCCTCCAAGCAATTGACAGTGCGAAAAAGGGGTCTGGTTGGCACGAAGGACATGTACATTACAATTAAAGCAGTCAAGGTATCATCCTATATTAGGTAAATCATGGTTGCCACTGCCAACAGAGGTTGCAAACAAAAAGGCTGTAGTTAATATACAGAACAATGACAATCGTTGTTTCATGTGGTGTGTGCTTGCTAAACTGCACTTTGTAAGGTCAAAACCTGAACGTGTATCTAACTACATCAAATTTGTAAATGAACTCGATTTTAGTGGCATTGAGTTTCCTGTTAAAATAGAGGACATAGACTTGTTTGAAAAACTAAATCCTGGTATATCTGTAAATGTGTATGTGTGTGGGATAATGAGTCGGTTGACAAGTTACAACCCATTAGAGTATCACCACTTGCTCCAACATATGGACAGTCAGGAGATAAGCATGTTGACATGTTACTAATAAGCTCTGGTGATAACTTCAACTACACAATTATTAGGAGTATATCACGTCTAATTCATAATCATGTATCAAAACACAATGGTAAACAAGAAGTGTGTAAGAGATGTTTACAAAGATTCTCTTCTATTGCAGTGGCACATAAACACGTCTTACATTGTAGGTCAGCTGATGACATACAAACAGTACTTAAGTATCCAGATCCTGGTAGTCAAGTGTATCTTAAAAACTATGGGAATCAACAAAAGCTGCCATTTGTAGTGTATGCTGATTTTGAATCACTGGTAGTACCATATGAGGGTCCTGTTCCAGAATCATTACCAAAGACTATAAAGTTGAGTGACCAAGTGGTGTGTTCTTTTGGATACATTATTGTTAGGTCAGACGGTGTGTATACCAAACCTGTTATCTACAGGGGAGAAAATGCAGCATGTCTGTTTTTAACAGAAATTAGACAACTGTATAGTCAGGTAGTACAGTATCTCACAACATGTCAGATGCCTTTGGTGATGACAGAAGAAGACAAACTAAAATTTGATACAGCTGAGACGTGTTGGGTTTGTGAACAACCTCTGGGGGGTGATAAAGTTAGTGACCATGATCACATAACTGGGCATTACAGAGGTGCTGCACATAACAATTGTAACTTGTTATTAAAAACAGATCCCAAGACATATAAGTTACCAATCTTTTTCCACAATCTCAAAGGTTATGATTCACACATCATCATGCAGGCTGTAGATGAGTCTTTCAAAAACATAAATTGTATTGCCCAGACAACTGAAAAGTACTTGACTTTTAGGTTAGACAAATTAGCATTTTATGACTCCATGCAACATTTGTCTTTAGGTCTTGCTAGTTTGGCAGAAGGACTGACTGAGTATCCAATAACGAGTAAATATTTTGAGCCAGACTTGATTAAGAAAGGAGTTTATCCGTATGAGTACATTGATCACTGGGTTGTGTTTGAAGAAAGGAGACTGCCACCAAAAGAGAAATTTTATTCTACACTAACTGGAAAAGATATTTCTGACTCTGAATATCAACATGCTCTTGATGCATGGGGTAAATTAGGGTGTCAGACTATTGGTGACTATCATGACCAGTACTTAAAAGCTGACGTTTGCTTGCTAGCAGACGTATTTGAAAGTTACCGTGAAAAGGGTTTGTTACACTACAAGCTTGACCCTGCTTGTTACATAACTAGTCCTGGCATGACATGGGATGCATTTTTGAAATCCAGTAAGATATCTATAGACCTGTTGTCTGATCGTACGATGGGTGAAATGGTGGAACGTGCATTGAGGGGAGGTATTAGTATTGCAGCAAATAACTACGCCAGAGCCAACAATAAATATCTTGATGACCTTGACTTTGACCCTTCAAGGTCAAGGTCATTCATTACGTACCTTGACGCTAATAACCTTTACGGATTTGCGATGTGTGAGTTATTGCCCTTGAAAAACTTTTGTCTGTATGATTTGTCACAGTATGACATAACAGAGTCAGGGTTATCAAACTATATTATGAATCTTGACCGAAACGACGCGAAGGGTTGGATCTTTGAAGTCGACCTGGAGTACCCACACCATCTACATGATTACCACAATGATTATCCCTTAGCAGTTGAGAAAATGAGTATGACAGGGAAAAAAGAAGACACTAAGCTTGTGCCAAATTTAAATGACAAATTCAATTACGTTTGTCACTACCGCTTGGTGCAGTTTTACATCAGACACGGGTTAGTACTAAAGAAAGTTCACAGAGGAATTCAATTTGATCAGAGTGCTTTCATGAAAGATTACATAATGAAGAACACAACACTGCGTGCCAGAGACGGCAACACTGCATTTGACAAAGACTTCTTTAAGCTTATGAACAATGCCTGTTTTGGCAAGACAATGGAAAATCCTCATCACCACAAAGATGTGAGACTGGTCACAACTGAATCGGGTGCAATTAAACTTACAGGTAAGCCACAGTACACGGGGTACAAAGAGTTTCATTCATCATTGTATGCAGTGTCACTCAAAAAAAAGATTGTTAAACTGGACAAGCCAGTATTCATTGGTATGGCAATTCTTGAGTTGTCAAAACTGTTGATGCTTGAATTTTACTATGATTACTTCAAACCGAAGTATCCTGAGTGTCGTCTGCTATACACTGACACTGACTCTATGATCATTGATGTGTGTACTGAAGACTTTTATGAAGACATGAAAACAGAGTTACACATGTACGACACGTCTGACTACCCTAAGGATCACCCACTGTTTAGCACACAAAACAAAAAAGTGCCTGGTAAGTTTAAAAATGAACTGAATGGTGTGCCAATAGTTGAGTACGTTGGACTGAGATCCAAGAATAATGTATTCTATACTGCATCAGAAAGGCAGTCAGTCAAAAGCCAAAGGTATCAAGAAAACAGCAATAAAAAATAAAGACATTCGTCATGAACATTACAAGCAAGTGTTAGATGGTGCATTAATGCCTGATTATCCAAACAAGTCACTGAGATCAAACAAACATGATCTTGAAATGATCCAAACACACAAAAAGTCACTGGCAGTTGGGGACACGAAACGAGTGTTTCACACTAAGGAAAAGGCTTATGCACCTGGACATTACAGGCTCAAGTTATCTGAAGACATAGCTGATGAACTGGTTGATGAATTAATTGACGACTTAGTTACTGAAATGAGTAACGGTGTCTGGGGGAATAATCTGTAATTCTTCTCTGACAAATGCCCTCTGGGGTGCAGGGTCATACAGATAATATATTGTTGCATCAGCACCAGGAATTATTTTTTTTATATTATAAATGGACGTTGACCAGATGGGGTCTGTTGCCCTGCGTCTGTCGTCGTTCTCAGCCTCCCCTGGTTGATATAAATATCTCACCTGTTTAGTAAATAAACTTGTGTCTGGTGCTGAGGTTGGGGTTGGTCCTGTTTTTGGCTCTGTAATTGTTTTCATTTTAATAGCATCAGCAGGCTTAGGATGGCCTTCATTGTTCATTGCTTTTATCACATGTGGTAATCTCTTTACCCACTCGGTGTTACGCGTGTCATGCATGAGTTCCTTTGAATACTGGTAACTGAAAAGTCTCTCTGATAACTGTTTGTTAAAGTTCTCTACAATTGCCTGTGATCTGTGTACACCTGGAATGCCGCGTCTGACCAGTACGCCATGCTTCCCAAATAACTGATTAACAGCACCTTTGAATTCAGATCCATCATCAACTTGTACAAGTCTGGGGTATCTTAAAGGGCCTCGACTATATATCTTTGATAACGCTGTAGCAACTGTTGTAGCTGTTTTGTCAGATATGGGTTCAGCGTCTTTATACCTTGAAGCAATGTCTACAACAGTCAAAGCGTACTTGTATCGTTTCTTTCTTATTGTATCATGTGGTAGGAACAGGAGGTCCATTTGATGTGTGTCATTTGGTATAGTGTTTTCAAAATGGGATCTTGTTATTTTTCTTGGAGCAGGAAGATATATCTGCCAAATTGCTTGTCTCTGTAACCATTGTTTGACTTGATTGAGTGTTATATCTCCGTCCACAGCGGCATATAATTTCTGAATAGCTGTTGCTCCTTTCCAATACCCTGATGGGGAGTAATATATTTTTGATAGTTTATTTTCGGCTGTCATTTTTTCTAGCAATATAAAGTCCAGTAAAATAAACAAATGTCATTCCCACTAGAACAAAGATTATCTCCCCGTTTCTTTGTTGTGAGCTTGGTTTGTAATAGTCACTTAGTTTTGGTTTTGGTATAGACATGTCTTCACCCGTGACAAGAAAATATTCCCTGATTGCTTCGTCTGTATTTGAAAACGTATGCTGTGCGTGACCGTCTAGCCTCAGTTTTTCATTGATGAAATCAAGTTTCTCAATTCTTTGTTTTTCATACGCCTGTTCTGCCTGTGCTAATTTTTCTGACGCTTCATTATGACGCTTCAATTCTTCAGCAGATTCCTCTCTACCCATTTTTGAAAAGAGATAATTAGAGCCACTGAATGCGAGGGCGTTAACAACTGCCCCACCAATCATAATAGCTATCGTCGCCATATTATTTTTATTTACATAGAAACATTTTCGGGAATAATTCCCTGCTTGACAAGAAAATCTTTTGTCGCAATCGACGCTGTGACAACTACAATTAGCTTAGCGCTGTCTTCGAAATCTAATCTACTCAGGTCTGCTGATTTCATTTTGAGTAGACTTTTTCCTAGCATAGAATAAGCTACTGCTAATCCACTGATTATGGCAGAGTGATACACAAGGTTCATTATGTTCTTTGTGTCATTCATTTCTTAGGCAAGAAAAATTAAAATAATATTTTTATTTACTGCATATAAAATGGGTCAATGGCTTTGGGTGTTACTGGTAATGTGGCAACTTCTGGTTTTGTTTTTGGAGTGTCTGATTTTTTGGACACTGTACGAGTCTGTGGTTTGTATTTTTTGTATAATTGATAACCTACATAACCAAATCCGACAACAAATCCGGCAACTATATATTTTGTTGTTTGAGGTTCAGGGTCAGACTTAGTTGTTTGTCTCTCACTTTGATGAGGGTGTGATGGCCCTGACGGTAGTGACACTGGTGCTGTTGACGGTGGATCAGTTACATGAGTCTTTTCTGTTTGTGTTTGAAGCTGTAATTTTTTCTGCCTGTTCCATTCGGCTAATCTTTTTCCTGCATCAACGCGGCCTGGACTTTTAGCCTTAGTCACAGTTTGAACCTGTGTCAAAACAGGGTCGGGGTTCAGTTGTGGAGTCGTCTGGGTTTCGTCCATTTTCTTCTGCAGTAAAATTTATTTTTGAAAAATCAATATGGCTACCAGTAACTAGTAATGTTACCACAGGTGCAAGGTAATTTCCAAACTTGTAAAACATAAGGCATGCTAATTTGCCTATTGAACTTGAAACAATGGGGTTGCTTTCAAGGTCGTGTGATAGGTTGTCACTATCCACAGGTAGAAAGTGACTCACTGCTTTTGTGTATAGGCAAACAAGAGACCAGCTTAAATCACGAGTCATTAGTGAAGCAATGTGGTTCTCATATTTAGAATGAAGTTTGATTAGTTCTTCAGCCGTGAGGGATTCTATATCCTCTGCCATGTATTGTTTCCCGAGATAAGCCTTTGATTTGCCTGAGACAATTACAGAAAGAAGGCGCTGTTTTTTCGAGTCTAAGTCTTTGTTTTCTACAGCATTGATATCATTTAGAAGAAGTAATTTGTCTTGATTCATTTTATAATAACAAATAATAATTTTAAATGTCATTGATTTTATAAATCTTTATTTTACTGAAAACAATAAGGAGAAACCTAGAAAAACGGGGTGTGATATTAGGTGAGCGATTTGTGATCAAAAACAATGGAAAAATGGCGTCGTCAAAAAATCTCTTATATTCTCCATCTTCCTTTCTCGGGACTTGATGTCAGCAGATATGTTGTTCAGTCTTTTTCACTGGTCCGGTTTTTAAGGTCCTACCATGTTGGATTGGTCCTTGAAAATACTCGTGACTTTTTGGTCCCTTGGATCCCAAGTGTTTGCCGTGCTTGGAGACCCGTGTCGGGGGGGGGGGGGGGGGGGGGGGGGGAGGAGAGGATCCAAGTGGCTGAGGTTCCCTTTGGGTTGCGGCTCACTGATGCCAACACTCCACTTTGGCCTTGACTTCTACCTAAACGGGAGGCTAGTCGTACCGGTCTAGTCAATCGGCTCTTGTCACGTTGCGCCCTATCCCACTGTTGACACGCGGGTTGATGTGCGGAGCACCATGCTATAGTGTCAGCTGCTGATTAGGTGCTTTATGCCAGTATTCCCCTTCTTTCAACAGTGTGATAGAAGGCGGTGGCTCAGACGGTTCAATCGGGCTTACCCCATTGAGTATATATTTCGGGCAGTCTCCATTGTGCGTCGGCTGGAGACCCGCCGACAATTGTACTTTCCCTTGCTGGGCTCGGTGGCGGGCGGGAACCCCCGGGGGATGAATATCTCTACTGTTATAATATGGAAAAAACAAAAACTGGCACAGAAGCGGCACATAGTCACCGACATTCAACATGATTGTGACTTGGACTGTGAGGAAGCGACGCCTCAGGCATCGGCCGTATGGCCTCGCTTCCTCATTGTCCATAGAAGGTGAAGGAGAAACCTGTTTCCAAGCTGCATCCTTTTCTGGTGGGGGAGACCCTCAGGAGCCGTGTTGGCAGGCCTGATGCCCAGCACCTCAGGTCTGTCTTTGATTGTGATCGAAAAGTAACTTCACAGATGCTCTATATATGATGCGTAACAAAACGATGATGCCGCAGATTTCAGTGTGTATTTCAATTTAATCCTCGTACGCAAAACTGTCTCGCGATTCCAGGAACAGACTTCTACGAACAGCTTTTTCGGATTGTGCAAAGCTGTCGCTTTTTACTGTATTACCAGTTATTGTTCGTAGGGGGCTGGGGGGGGGGGGGGGTACTGCAATAATTATATATATCTGATTCAAAATGTCAAGTTTACATGGTTGCATTTGACATGTTTGCAGCACTGTTTTGGCAACACTCAGGGCTTTCTGCACACACCCAGCGCCAGATGGCAGCAGGATGTCCAGAACCATCGGGATCAATGGAAGTGGACAAGCACGCCACTTCCTGGCACATGACCAAGGCCCATGGCAAAATTAGTCGGCTGCCTGAGCAGCAGAATGCCCATGCAGTATCTTTGCCGGAGAGGGTGCGTCTGGTAGGAGGGTGCATAGACGGCACCGGAATGCCCCCAATTACAAACTGTTAAGTGATTCTATGATCATCTTCATTTTGTTGGCTCGCGTGCGAAGCAAAAATTAGTTTATATTCTGGGCCACTGGTCGTTCATTCGTTCGTCCGTCCGTCGTCCGTGGTAAACTTTAACGGTGGCATTTTCTCGGACACTATTCAAGCCACATTTTTCAAGCTTGGCCCAAGAATACTTTGTGGCAAGACTTTGTAATCATACCAATTTGATTTACCTCTCACAAAGGGTCACTCGGGGTTGACAGATGTGTGAAAAATGCTTACATTTTCAGAAAACGTGAATTTTGCTGCTGCAGAAGCCAGCCCTTGTCACCGAGGTCACACATATATGTAAATCGGTCATACACGGGATTACTCTTTTTATTCTTCTGCAAGGCCCCTTAAACCAAAATTGGGCTATTTCTGTCCTAATGCAGCTTTTTTATTTTTATTTTTCCATTTGGCAAATGGAGGCTGGAATGGCCCTGAGAGTGCAAGCTCATCGCAATACAAGGACAGTGATGACGAGGAGTTTGTTCTTGGCTGGAGCTCACAGGATTCAGACTGTGGGTCGCCATAAAACTCTAGGAACTCCGACACAATGTTAGATTTCAAAGTGGCAGGTTCAGGGTGGGCAGGTGACAGTGAAGCAAGGTGCAGTGTGTGGAACCTGGTGAATTAGGGGGTGGCAATGAGAATGTGGATAGGCAGAAGGAACATGATGTTGGGGGTGGGGAAAGAGCGCTTACAGAAGAAACGGGTGTGCACGTGTCACACAAAGGTAAAGGAAGTACAAATGAGACAAGAAATATGCGTGCAAATTCTGTAGCAAGCTTCTCTTGAAAATAAGCACGCACTTACAAGATGTCCATGCAGATGAGACAGAAGTAGGTAGGCACTCGCCAGAAACTCTTCCAGCTCCCTCCCTCTCTCCATCTTCAACTCGACAGCACCCCCATCACCCTCTCAAGAACCTCGGCGTTATCCTCGATTCCTCTCTTTCCATGACCAGCTTTGTCTCCGCCATGGCCTAGGCATGCTATTTCCACCTCCGTTGCATCAGTCAGATCAGAAAATACCTCACCACCGAAGGTGCCACCAAACGTGCTGTCTCTCTCATCTTATCTTGCATTGACTATTGCAACTCTCTCCTTTCCGGCCTCCCTCACTCCACCACTTTCACTCTCCAGCGCGTTCAGAACAATGCTGCCCGCCTTGTCCTCAGAAAGAAGAAATCCGATCACATCACTCCCCTATTCAAACTACTTCACTGGCTCCCCATCCCCCACCGCATCCAATACAAGATTCTGTCTCTCTGCTACAAATCCCTTAACAACTACACTCCTGCCTATCTCTCCAATTTACTTCACCCATACACTCCTTCCCGCTCCCTCCGCTCCACCTCCGACCCTCTCCGCCTCCACATCCCCAGCACCAAACTCAGCACTTTCGGCCCCCGCTACTTCTCCGTCTACGGTTCATCCACCTGGAACACTCTCCCACTCTCTCTCCATCAGAAACACTCTCCTCCTTCCAGTCCGCCATCAAAACTCACATATTTCAACAGTTCTAGCACTATAACATCACCACACTCCCTGCCCCAAGCTGACTCTCGTAATGTATTTGTGGCACGTGAGTCATTGTCAAACGCGTGCGCATGTGTGCGTGAGTTGTGAGTGCGTGCTTAGAGTTATAATTATTATAAGATAAGCGCATTATTAATACTGTAATTATTATTATTATTAGAAGTTGCTAAAATTTTGTCGATGGAAAAAGGGACAAAGCAAAGACGTCGAGCATGGATCAGACTACAAGATGAGGGTGATTACATGCATAACGTTGCCGTTCTTGAAAATAAACCAGGATGTTTGATTCCTAAGTATCCCACCAACAGTTGTAACGTTGAAGACCTTCTCGCCTGTAGCCATTGCATAGGACTCTATCAAAGAAAGCTGATCTCTGTACACTCTAAACATTGCTACCAGAAACCAGGAGAGTTTCAGTTCGCTGAAAGAGGTGACGCAGCACGACGTGGGAGGCTAATGCTTCCAATACCTTTAGACGTTGACTCTTCCTTCTATCATATCATTAGCCAGACAGAGATGAAGAGATAAGCCGTCTCATCACAACTGACCCCTTGCTTCTTCAGTATGGAAAGAGATTATTTGACCGCAAGGACATTGAAGAACACACGGCTGGACAAATCAGCTCCAGGATGCAGGAGTTAGGGAGACTATTAAAGATTCTCAGAGTGGGGTCAGAAATGAAAATCGCAAGTTTAAATGCTGTGATCAATTCAGCTAGCTTTGATCATGTTGTACTGGCTGTAAAAGAACTAGCAGAATTTGATGAGGACACACATCAGTTCAAAAAAGCCAATCTCGCAATGCGCATAGGCCATGCCTTGAAAAAAATGTGCACAGATCAAACAGTCGCAGGCATCCAAACAGCTTGGGCATGGTTCAGATGAAAGGTGGCGACAGGAGCTCTCTGAGGTGGAGCGGTTTGACTCTGTCTTTACCGGGGACTGGTATGATTGTGTGTCAGCTACAGCAGCCCAGTCAGTCGGGAAAATGACCATGCACAAACCCAAGCTGATCCCATCATGTGAAGATGTGAGGAAGGTCCAACAGCTTCTTGACACAAGGATGGTTTTGAAAGATTATCCGACAGTGGTTAAAGCAACACTTTGCGCCATATCCCTTTTCAATCGAAAACGAGGGGGAGAACTTCAGAGAATGAAGGCATCAGACTTCCAGAATGCTAAGATTGGATCGATCACCAATCAAGATATCTTAAAAGGTCTCACAGAGGTTGAGAAGAAAATGGTGAATCATTTTCAGTGAGTGGAAATCAGAGGCAAGTTTAATAGGAGTGTTCCCATTTTGCTGACGAAGAAGATGATGACAACTGTGGACAGAATCCTTCAAATGAGGCAATCAGTGCCAGCTCTCGCTGGTTACCAGTACATCTTTGCCACACCTTCTGGTCAGAGG
This sequence comes from Semisulcospira habei, assembly GCA_036245525.1. Lineage (NCBI taxonomy): Eukaryota > Metazoa > Mollusca > Gastropoda > Semisulcospiridae > Semisulcospira > Semisulcospira habei. Next base: position 191,767,094 of record BTPG01000002.1, on the reverse strand, counting down.
CCTTATAGAGGCCATGATGTTCTGAAGGAACACGCGCTTCAAGCACACATGTCAAACCCAGCCATATTCACATTTACTCAGTTACGGAAGCGGGAAGCAACTTTGGCCATCTCAGAGTTGGATCAGGATCAGCTGGCAGATTTCCTTGGTCATGATATTCGGATACATCACCATATCTACCGCCAACCTCAAGATGTCCTCAAAAGGCAAAAGTGGCAAAGATTTTTCTGTCAGTTAACAATGGGATGACAGATTTTGAGAGCTGGGCGATGAAGAGATTGACTTGGACAATGAAGACACATCAGAAACTTGCAGAGAGGTCTTGGGGAAAACAGCACATGTGAATAAAGCAAGTACCAAGTCAACAACACAGGAAACAATGAGCATGACAGAGAAAAGACGCCCAGAGCCTGATGAAAATCTAGATAGTTTTGATGACAGTACTGCGTCTGCTCTTTTTCGAAAGAAAGCTAGATTGTCAAGGAAACCATGGGGCAAAGCTGAAGAGAAAGCTGTTCAAACTCATTTCCATACACACCTCATCGTGAACAAACTTCCTGGAAAGGCCGAGATACAGCAGGCAATCGCAGAAGAGCCCGCACTTAAGACATAGGGGCTGGACAAACATTTAAGGATTACATCCCCAACAGACTCAAAAAGTTACAAAAGAAATGAATTGAGATTCTCCGAGAGAACACACTCGCGGCATTTTCGTTTTCATAAAGATTTATTACAAGAGTGTTATTATTGGGTTGGTTTCAGCGTGTATAGGTTGTTTTTATCAGATGGGACACCTGGATCATTTTGTATACTGTATAACATTTTACTTTGCAAACGAAACAGCGGCTGGGGATGAAAGACAATAATATGATAAGAAAACCATTGTCCAAAAAAAGGATTTATTGCAAGAGTGTTATTATGGGGTTGGTCCGACTGGATCATTTTGTTTACTGTATAACATTTTGACTTTGCAAACGAAACAGCGACTGGGGACGAAAGATAATACTAAGATAAGAAAACCATTGTCCACATAAAGATTTATTACAAGAGTTCGATCCGCCTCGGATACAACAACCAGGTTGGACGTCATTTCAACAAACCTCCTCATAGCCTCACACATTTCAGCATACGCATCCTTTGGCAAATACATCCCATGTCATCCGCCGCAAAATGACAGAATCCTTTTTCACGGAAAGGCTTGGCACTTACCATCCGCGCGGCTTGAACATTCGCCCCTAGGGATGTATGCTCGGCCTGACGGGTAGTTGGTGCCAGACTTGACCTCACTGTTGATACTGGATGCTACCGTTGTGTGTGTGTGTGTGTGTGTGTGTGTGTGTGTGTGTGTGTGTGTGTGTGTGTGTGTGTGTGTGTGTGTGTGTGTGTGTGTGTGTGTGTGTACGTGAGCGGCAGCAGGCACGAGTGAATGCGAATGTATGCAGTGACCCCTGTATGTATGTAGACATAAGGTTTGTGCTACGTGTTTTGTGCATGTGTATTTGCGTCATTATGTGTTGTTGTTTGTTTTGGTTTTTTGTTGTTGTTTTTTACGTCATTCTAAATTCTCTCCATACAGGATGACGGCTTTTCTTTCTATCATGTTCTTTTCTGTTCTATGTTTGTTTCCATGTCACCTAAAGAAGAATCTTTGATCTGAAACGTCGTTCCTTGATTCTATTTAAAAGGGTTTCTACCATCCGCGCAGCTTGATCATTCAAACTGTTTTTCTTATTACAAGAGTGTTATTATTTTAGTGTGTATAGCTTGTTTTTATCTGATGTACGCCTGGATCATTTTGGAAATGTCTGTAACTTTTTTGTTATTATAAAGTACACTTTGCATATTATGCATTGTTTCAAAAGTCACAGGAAGCATAAACCTTAGCTGAGTTGGTGTACCTCGCCCTCTACCTAGGTTAAACGCACCAGCAGCGCCATTGTTGCTATTTTCGCACCAGACCGGTCACTCGGACCGGCCATGTGCACCAGAACTGCGCGCGCAGGTTGGCTTCTGCACTTGTAGTGTGGTCTCGTATGTTCACGCGGAAGATTGTGATCGCAGTCAAAAAAAAAGGTTTGTTTGCCGTTTTACTTTTAGCTGCGTCTTTTACCTCCCCTAACACACCAGTTTTATGTAGAGATGGCGGAGGCTTGTGTCATGCCCCACGCCACTGAATCAAGTCCATTGTACTTGTAGTGCGCTCATCTTTCGAAATTCAACTATGACGTGCTTTCTGCCGCAAACGACGCAGATGTCGCAAAATCACCTCCATCAACGGGAAAAAAGCTATTTTTTAAATCTGCCAAATCGTGTAATGTTTCGTGGTGCTAGCATAAGGATGGATGCATTATTGCCAGATTGCATATGGGAAAGGGTTTATTCTTTATTCATGTTATTCTGCAGCAATTAAATGATGGTCACGTGATTCTTTCTCTGAGGTTGCCCATTACAGGTGCAGAAAGCACACGCTCTAAACCGATCGGGTGCACATGACTGGTCCGAGCGACCGGTCTGGTGCCCAAAATAGCAACATTCGCACCGCTAGTGCGTTTAACCTAGGCACAGGAAGAGGTATACCAACCCAGCTAAACTTTATTGTCGAACTTTTTACAACTCAGTATATTTCTCTCTCCATTTTATGAATAGAGGCACATAATTCGCTGAAACCCTTTATGTGCCAAAGGCAAGAACTAGTTTTTCTCATCACAAAGTTGCCAGAAAAGGTTTGACTGCTCTATGTTTGATTTGAAGTGTTTACAAACAATTACTGTGTTTTTATATGCATGCACTTTGATGAGATTAATAAAGGCGATTTCAAGTGATTTCTTATGTTGTCAATTAATTAATTAATGTCAGTGTTCTGTTTTGTCATTTTAACTCATTCTGCCCCAAGGCCGAAATCCCCACATTTTGAAGTCGTCCTCTGAAGACTGCGTTGCAGTGCAGGACACTGATCGACCATGATAGTTCAAGAGTGATGCCAGAATAGCTTGGCGCCCATAGACGCCAAGCTACTCTGACATCACCCTTGAACTATCATGACCGATCTTTATCTTGCTGTGGTGTGTCTGGGGTAGAATGAGTTTCATCGTCTGGGTCTTTTTCTATCTTTCGTATTATTCCACACTTTTTAACCCGCATCATAAAAGCTTCAAATTTGTACACTGCCATATATGCAAGCTACATTACAGTACTTGCAGAGACATAGACCAATGGCTTTAGTTCAAGGGTGGTGCCAGAATAGCTTGGCGCCTAGAGGCGCCAAGCTATTCTGGCACTACCCTTGGACTATTTTAGTCACACTTGTTGCACACACTGGTGTATTCCGAATGATAAGGGTTAATATTCAAAATGCTCTGTTGCTGTTTGTCTCAAACTCCAGAGTACATTAAAAAAAAATTGTCCCTTAATTTCCAGAATACATTATCTTGATTCTCAAATAAATGCCATGATAAACTGTTTTGCTACAAAACGTAGCAATGTTTAAAAGATTTCCTCTGTGAAAATCATTATCTAAAGGTTAGGGGCCAGTGTTTATTCAATTTTGCACCATACAATGTTAAAAATGTTAATGTGTACATGACATACACATTAAGTTGGAAAAAAAATGAATGTGAAAAAAATAAGTATTCCATGAACTTGACCTTAATACAGACGCCTAATATGATGAAGACACCCATTTTCACTGTAATGCCAATTTTTGTGTGAGAGGCACCCACTTTATTGGTAGAAACCCATTTTTTTCTCCATCCAGTGGCTCTGTTTCTAGAAAATGTCTATTTTATTTTAAGTTATAGAGCTTAGTTATAAGGTGAGTTTAAAACATTCGCAGCAATTTCAGAGCCCTAGAATAAATAGAAATATGGGAACCCATTTTCACATAAAATGGTAACCCACTCTGAGGCTTTTGTCTGCATGTGTGTGTGCAGGCCCGGATCCAGGGGGGGGGGGGGCGAGGGGTCCATGGCCCCCCTCCCCCCCAAATCCCAAATTAAAATGCTGTAACAAAGTCCCTTTTTGGGGTGTTTGGCCCCCCCCCCCCCCACCCGCACTATTGGTTTATATTTTGGCGAATGACTGAGCGGACAGCCTGCTCCCACCCCACGCCCACCCCCCCCCCCCACCCCACCCCCACCCCCTACCAACCCGTCATTTGATATTTGTAGGAACGGCTAAGCTGTAGCCCCTGGAAGCAAGGACTAGTACATTTCCCCCCTGACCCTTTCGTAGATTTATTTCTTGGCGCCTGGAAGCCGTCGTCAAGTCGTGGTGGAGGCCTTTTGTATGAGTTTCAAGGTCCCAAACAAAAAGTTGCCCCCCCCCTCCCTCCGGAGCTAAGTGATCCGGCCCTGGTGTGTGTGTGTGTGTGTGTGTGTGTGTGTGTGTGTGTGTGTGTGTGTGTGTGTGTGTGTGTGTGTGTGTGTTTGCGGCTGTCAAATCCACAATATGTTTCAATATGTTTTCATATGTTTTAGTAGTATCTTTTGTATTCTCGTAGTTTAAGTCATTATGTCTTCCTTGCGTGTTTTATGTTTTTGCGAGGCCAAAGAAAATTTTCCATTTTATGCTTGTTGTTTAATGGACAATAAAGTTTATTTATTCAATTCAATTCAATGGAAACCAAACTAGCTAGAATATATTATTCACCACGAGGGTACTGGAAGGGTATGAGTGCAATTACGAAACTAAGTGAAGCTGCAGAAGTGAGTCGCGAGCAAGCTAAAATCTGGTTAAAAAATCAAGCTATTACCAGCGCATAGAAAAATATTAAGACCTCATTTTGATAATCATGTTCCTAATGACACTCATCAAATGAATCTTTTATTCCTTCCACATGATACCGTAAGAAAAAACAAGATGGGATGAACCATCACTCACAAAGTCCCTTCTAAATGAGAGCTGTCCTCGCTGTGAATGGTCTCTACCTTTTGTCTTTGACGTGATTCTGATGTTGAATTATCTCCTATTGAAAAAGTCTCACAGATCTGCCAATGCGTCAGTGAGTTCTATAAGGGACGCAGGACATACGCGTCATTGATTTGTCAAACGTCATTTGTCATGACGTAAGTTTTAGTTTTTACACAAGTTTATATTTTACGTGATATGAGTTTCACTTTCGCTTCATAGGCTTGAGAAAATGGTGACCAAACTAGAACTTCACAGTACAATTTCAGTCTTGCTATAATTTGTGTGAAAGCAGCTTGACTTTACCTAGCTACATGTATACTAAGTACACGGGTCACCTGCATGCTCTTCTGAAAGCGCGTCGATGCAACCCGCGCTCTCCAAACATCTCCAAGAGGCATAGATCCACATGCGCCTGGAGGGCTAATGAGGATCTATTCCTCCTGGAGATGCGCGCATGTTTGTGAGAGAGAGAGAGAGAGAGAGAGAGAGAGAGAGAGAGAGAGAGAGAGAGAGAGAGAGAGAGAGAGAGAGAGAGAGATACCCGCGCGCGAGAGATAGAATGACGTCATATTTAGAGTATTATGTCAGTGTCTGCTTGGAGACGGAGTTGCCTCTTTTACGTCACCGCCACTGTCTGCCATTCTCTAAAAGTAAAGTTTTTTTAGTGTTTTAATTCTTTTCTGAAAAGAATTAATTATTACTAAAGAAGTTGAAAGGATACAAAGCTGGATGACGAACTCATCTAATGTCTTTCTTCAAACTAGCTATATGCAAACGTTCAAGTAAATATGACAAAAATTACGGTCTCTAATCTGGGTCGACGGACTTCCTATAAACGGTTGTTTATGTCTTCGATGAGATATTCAATTACAATATGCTCGGAGGCTGTTTCAGCCACCCACTTAATAAAGTATTTCGCCAAGTTTCAAGCTTGTGTGTACAGAAATATCGGAGATTCTCTTGTTTAGATACATACGCACATTCATACATACATACGCACATAGGGCGCTTCGCGCCAAATGTACGTTCAGCAGCGATTTTAACGTAACTAGACATGACGTAAAAAATTATTAATTATTATTTTAAAAAAAATTTTCCTCTTGGCGCTTTAAAGTGAAGACCTTTAAGCCTCTAACTATTGTTGACGAGGATCTTCACTCATTTTGATTCTTCTTTACTGTGACAGGCTTTTAGATGACTCCCCTCGCTCAGACCACCCCACACCCCGCGCTCGACACAAGATAGTTGAGAAAGAGGACACCAAGCCTACGCATATGACACCAACCCTCGACCTGTTTGGGAAGTCACGCAACCAGTCGAGCTTTGAGATCGAAAGTGAGCTGAAGAACATCGATGAGAAGAAGGAGGCTAAGGAGGCCAGACAGAGACAGCTGTATGGAAAACAGACGCTGATGGACAGGAAGACACGACCTGGAGACAGAAAGACTCCGACTGGAGATAGAAAATCTCCGACTGGACGCAAATCACCAGGGCCAACTCGCCAATCAGGAACGACTGGACGCAAGACACCTGTCGCTCTTAGAGACAGGCAAACACCAACAGAGCAAGAGGCAGATGAAATGAAACCTAAACAGTCTGGCCCAACCCTGATGGAAATGATCAATGCAGAAGTGAAGCCAGAGAAGCCTCAGCCCAAGGAACGACCACAACGGCGCAATGTCATCCCAAAGGACACCACTGGGGACATGTTCACCACCACTTTATCAAGTAATGGGGACACAATGCGTGCCTTGGAGCCTCGGCTGAAGGATGGGGGTGATGCTAGAGAGAGGATGATGGACGAGAGTTCTGTATGTGAAGAGGTGAAAGAAGACCCACAAGCTGACCTCTGGAGAAACAAGGGTGACAGTGAAGACAGTAAAAAACAGTGAGTGAAAAACCCACATATAGCCAACACCTATGCAGTACAGGAGACTATCTTCTTTGGGCTTCTGAAATGCATTTGAGAGGTGCAAACAGTATATATTTGTATATTGTCACCTGTGCTGCATAGCTATTTGTTTGTTTCTACCAATGAAAACTGTAGACAATTAAATGTTTACTTTGTAGCATTGGATTGTAAATATTGTTGTAACTGGACTGGGTGTGGGCAGTGGGCAGATGTTCACATCTGCACGGGACATGGACGACCCCGCCCTCCACGAGTCGCCTACTGCCTTGCAGGCCTGGCCGCTTGGATGCGGAAAGGCTAAGGGAGGAAACCCCTGACATCAAAGCCCCCCGTGTCTCCGGGGAAGGCTTTTGAGCCAGAGACTAGGACAAGGACAGTCTGATATAAAACCTACGACCCGAGGACCTCGATGCCATCGTCCCAGCTTGCTAGGCCATGGCAGATGAACCAAGGGTTTAAAGGGTGGGGCCAGTACTGCGCACACTGCACTCCACCAAAAAGCTCCACCACGCAGGCTTTAGGAAACGTCCACGGACCATGACACTGACCATTCCAAGTCCTGTAGCGACGGGCGAGGGGCGAAACGGCAGGTGAAAGATGTCACTGGAAGCCGCAGTCTCAAACCTGCATGCAGGCGGTTCAGGATATTGGTCGCCTGATGTTGACCTGGGGGATGACAACATCACTCGGCACACCCTGAACGACCAAGCAGCCTTCTCTAGGGACAGCACTGCTTGCTCCACACGGAGAGGGGCCTAGAAAAGGTGGCCTAACCAAAGCTCATCCCCTCGCAACCCCAGTTGGCTAGCCGCGGTCAACGGGCATCTTCTCCTGCGGTCAAAAAACAAGAAAGAATAACGGATCCACTCTCATGACGACCACGACCGGACTTAACGTAGCATGCTGGAACGTCCGAACCATGCTCGACAAAGCAGACAGCGGACGCCCTGAACGTCGCTCCGCCCTCATTGCCCATGAATTGCGGAGGTTAAACATCGACATCGCCGCGCTCAGCGAAGTACGCCTTCCGGACAAAGGCAGCCTCCAAGAACTTGGTGCTGGGTACACCCTCTACTGGTCAGGCAGGCCTGCATCAGAAAGACGGCTTTCAGGCGTGGGTTTCATGGTCAAGACATCCATTGCGACTAAGCTGGAAAACCTACCAATGGGCCACTCAGACCGCATCATGTCCATGCGCCTCCCACTGAGACACCAGCAGCACGTCACCCTTCTCAGTGTGTACTCCCCAACCCTCCTGGCAGAGCCTGCTGAAAAGGACAAGTTTTACACTGACCTGCGCAGCCTCCTACAGAGTACCCCTGCAGACGACAAAGTCATCATCCTTGGCGACTTCAACGCCAGAGTGGGCCAGGACTCTGAAGCCTGGAAAGGAGTCCTCGGCAAGCATGGCGTGGGGAACTGCAATGACAATGGCCGCCTACTGTTGGAGTTCTGTGCGGAGCAGCAACTGGTCATCACCAACACTACTTTTCAGCAAAAGGACAGTCGAAAGACCACCTGGATGCATCCTCGCTCCAAACACTGGCACCTTATCGACTATGTCCTAGTGCGTCAGAGGGACCGCAGTGACGTCCTCCTCACCAGAGTGATGCCCAGCGCAGAGTGCCACACTGACCACCGCCTTGTCCGCTGCAAACTCAGGCTCCACTTCAAGCCAAAACCCAACAAATGGGGGCCCCCCAAGAAAAAGCTTGATGTTGCCAGCCTTCAGCGTGACGATGTGAAAGCTGCCTTTCAGACAGATTTACAGCGCAGGCTCAAAGACACAGCGGACCCAGTAGATTCCTCCCCTGAAACACTTTGGGAACAACTGAAAACTGCTATTGCAAAATCCTCTGCAGAAGTCTTGGGTTTCGCCAGAAAGAAGAACAAAGACTGGTTTGACGAAAACGATGTAGAGATCCAGGAACACCTAGCAACAAAAAGAGCCGCCCATCAGGCCCACCTAGCCCAGCCTTCCTGCCCTGTGAAGAAGTCTGCCTTCCGCCTCGTCTGCAGCAGTCTCCAGCGCAAGCTCAGAGATCTCCAGAATGAGTGGTGGACCAGACTTGCACAGAGGACCCAGCTTTGTGCTGACAATGGTGACTACAGGGGCTTCTACGAAGTCCCCTGCGAAGCGCGAATGGCCAGGCACTCCTCACAGATAATACCTCCATCTTGAACCGCTGGTCGGAATACTTTCAGAGCCTCTTCAGCGCTGAGCGCACTGTTCAAGAAGCAGTCATCCTACAAATCCCACACCTCCCAGTAAAGGTTGAATTGGACGAACCGCCCACCGCTGAAGAGACCCTCACAGCCATCCACCAGCTCAAGAGTGGCAAAGTAGCAGGCATTGATGGAATACCGCCAGAGATCTGGAAACATGGAGGCACAGCACTGCACAACAAGCTCCATGACTTCTTTCTCTGCTGCTGGGAGGAAGGAACACTACCAAAAGATCTCCGTGATGCAGTCGTTATCACCCTGTACAAGAACAAAGGCGAGAAGTCTGACTGTTCCAACTATCGGGGAATTACCCTGCTGTCCATTGCTGGGAAAATCCTTGCAAGGCTGCTCCTGAATCGGCTGGTACCTGCCATCGCCGAAGACCAACTCCCAGAGGGCCAGTGTGGCTTCAGAGCAAACAGGAGCACCACCGATATGGTCTTTGTGCTGAGACAGCTACAGGAGAAGTGCCGCGAACAGAACAAAGGGCTGTACGTAACATTTGTCGACCTAACAAAAGCGTTCGACACTGTGAGCAGGCAAGGCATGTGGCAGATCCTGGAGCGACTTGGCTGTCCCCCAAAGTTCCTCAACATGATTGTCCAGCTACACGAGGACCAGCAAGGCCAGGTCAGACTCAACAATGACCTCTCAGAACCATTCCCTATTCTCAACGGCGTAAAGCAGGGCTGCGTGCTGGCACCGACCCTCTTCACCATCTTTTTTAGCATGATGTTGAAGCAGGCCACAGTGGACCTCGATGACGATGCAGTGTACATCAGGTACCGTCTCGATGGCAGCCTGTTCAACCTCAGACGACTGCAGGCCCACACGAAAACCCTAGACCAACTGATTCGTGAGCTGCTTTTTGCTGATGATGCTGCCCTCGTTGCACACACAGAGAGAGCCCTGCAGCGCATCACGTCTTGCTTCGCAGATGCTGCCCAGCTCTTTGGACTCGAGGTCAGTCTGAAAAAGACAGAGGTCCTCCATCAGCCGGCACCCAAGACAGTGTATCGCCCTCCTCACATCACCATTGGCGAGTCTGAACTAAAGTCAGTGCACCAGTTTACCTACCTTGGCTGCATTATCACGTCGGACGCCAAGCTGGACAAGGAGCTTGACAGCAGGCTGGCAAAAGCGAACAGCGCTTTCGGGCGACTTTTCAAGCGGGTGTGGCACAATCAACAGCTGAAAACAGGCACCAAGATCAGCGTGTACAGAGCTGTGGTCCTCACCACCCTGCTGTATGGTTCCGAGTCCTGGGCCCTCTACCGCAGCCAACTACGACTCCTCGAACGCTTCCACCAGCGCTGCCTGCGTACCATCCTGGGCATTCACTGGAGTGACTATGTCACCAACGTCGAGGTCCTTGAACAGGCTGAAACTGTGAGCATCGAGGCTTTGCTGCTGCGGACACACCTCCGCTGGGCGGGGCACGTCTCCAGGATGGAGGATCATCGCCTACCAAAGATCACCCTGTTCGGCGAGCTTGCTACTGGACACCGTGACAGAGGGGCACCAAAGAAGATATACAAAGACTGTCTCAAGAAGTCACTTAGTGCCTGCCAAATCGACCACCACCAGTGGTCTTCGCTTGCTGCGGACCGTGACACCTGGCGCTCCACCATTTACAAGGCAGCTGTCTCCTTTGAGGACTCTCACAGAGCTAGCCTTAAGGACAAGCGGCTCAGGAGAAAAAACAGAGATGCCGCAGCTCAGAACCCTGGCCATACCTTCCCCTGCAGCCACTGCGGTCGAACCTGCCTGTCTCGGATTGGCCTCCGCAGCCACGAACAAGCCTGCAGACGTCGTGGGCAACTCCTATAAAATCTTCGTTCGCGAAGTCAAGCCAAGAGAGAGACATGACGTAATTTTTATCTTGTTACTTCAGTTGTTAGAGGTTTAGCCTGCCCGCCTTTAATAATAATAATAAATAATGCATAGCATTTATATGGCGCATTTCTCATACTTATAATATAACTCAATGCGCAGAATGTAGCCGCGAACTGAACCCAACAAGCACGCTCACGTGAATCACACGCATTCACTCACACACTGTACGTAAACACAGAACATTCACGTGGTGCTAAGGGCAAGCTCAAGCGAGCTACTGACGGTATTTGGAAATCGTTTTGTATTTGAAATTTTATTAAGTTGGCTGAAACTGATACCAAAGTGGAAGGGGAGGAAGAGCCGGAGTACCCGGAGAAAGAACCCCCGACGGTCCGCCCGAATTAACGGTGACACTTACTAGAGGAGAAAAATCCGACGCCGGAACCCGGAATCGAACCTCGCACCTTTAGCATTGGTGGCAGGCGCCTTAACCACTGCGCCACGGACCGCCACATGATATTAAATTCGCCCCACAGAGACCCGTCCTAAAAAGTCCCTTCTATAATTAGAAGGGACTTAAAAAGATATAAATATGTTCTCAATTTCGTTGACATAGCTTCGACACAAAGACGCTGAGCCATTAACTAACAAAAGCACAAGGTCTGTAGGTGACGCTCTAGTACTCATTTATAAAAGAGGTCCGCTTAAATTTCCTAGACCCGTGGATGACGGGACTGAATTCAAAGGGGCTGTAAACCAGCTGTTTGTGAAACACAGGTGTTAGTGAAAAGAGGCATTCCTTGTGCAAACAGGTCAGAAGCTATCGTTGAAAGTTTTAACAGTTAGGTGAAAGACTTATTTTGTATTAGGTCAGTAAGGAGCTTTACACAACACAAGAAACACGGATGGGTAGCCGTGATAAAGGCTATCAATGAAGGAGTCTTCAGTGTACCAGGTATAAAACCGACAGATGAAATTAAGAAAAAAGGTGTAGGCGAAAGAACCGCCACTGGCAGCCTGGACATGAGTTTGTTTTCAAAGCAAACCTGGAGGCGGCTTCTAGTACATGCGTTGTGTTTGCAATTTCAGGTTACGCCGTATGCCTACCTGAAGAGCCCCCCTTGGGGCGAAACAGGTCGTAGGCGGCAAAAACTTTAAATCTACTCAGCAGGTCCATTATCTATTTGGGAATATTTTCTCCTCGGGGGGAAGACTGGATATTCTCCAGCGGATGGCGGGGCGCCTGGGGGTAGTCCCTACTGCTGTATGTAGTAGGTGTTCAGTGGAAGGCTCAAAAGATCTTGTGAGCGATGCAGTCATAAAAAGGACAGCTGATGCCCTGATGACACAATGCAAGCTTACCAGCCTGGAATTCCATGGCTTTAGGCCAGCATTCTCAGAATTTAATGGAAAATTATATATATATGAGTTCATTTTTACCTCACTTTTGGGGTAATTTAGCCCAATTTTAAGGTACTGAATTAGTTTTTAGTTTAAACTGGTTCATTGACTATACACACAACAAGCCACACTCAAGTACTCACAAGAACTATCATGATCAAGCTTTATCAGGACTGCATGAGACACAGTACAGATAATAGCCCTCTCCATTATATTACATGTTTTATTTATTTATGTATTTATTATTATTGATTCACTTATGTATTCACTTACATATTATTTATTTTTTATCCTTTAATTACGGATGGAAGGAATTCCTCGGTGCACACGATCACTAGTGGTATGGTGGTGGCCACCAAGGAGAGGAAAGGAAGAATTTTTGCAATACGCATACATCTGTGCGTGTTCATAATCTATCCTTTACTTAGCATGCATATTCATATGTCCCAATATCTCACATGGTTTTAACTGCCATGGCTGAACAAAGTTTCGGAACTTGATTAATTATACATTACTGTAACATTTAACAGTTGCGGCACTGGTAAGCTATGTATGTTGTGATGTGTGGTCACTGCCATGCAGTCTCAGTGATCACTGATGGTACAGTCTGATAGTACCGGTACAGTACACTACACATTGAAGAGTACACAGCACAATGTGAACACGCTTGAAAGTTAATACAATGTTTTTTGTGTGTCTGATATCACCAATCCTCGCGCTGGGACCATACGGCGTTGAGGCGCGTCCCCTGGGTGGTGGATAGGGGGTCCCTCGTGAGAGGGGTGCACCGAATGAAATAAGGTGCCGTGAACCAACATGGTCTAAGGGAAGGTCACCCCGACAGAAAACCCCTGGTCCTCCTAGTAAGGGGGTTGGGCGTGGGGGTAGCTTCCCCACCCTGCAAAAAAGGAAATAGCTACAAAAACGCCGACGAAAAGACTAACAGTAATTCCTTTCCTGGAGGAGGAAGGTTCTTCTACTAGAAGACTTATGACGTCCTGTGGTGAAAGCCGGAAGTCTTCGGAAGCCACAGGACCGAGCCGCCTCTCTCTATCCAGGGATACAACCATGGGCACATGGAACGTCAAGACCATGTACCAGAGCGGCAAGGCCGCCCAGATAGCAGCGGAAATGCAAAAGTACAACCTTTCCCTGCTAGGCATCAGTGAAGCCAGATGGACGCAGTCTGGCCAGAAAAGGCTGTTAAGTGGGGAGATGATTCTGTATTCAGGTCATGAAGAGGAGAATGCCCCCATACAGAAGGAGTAGCACTCATGCTGTCACCAGTGGCACAGAGAGCGCTGATGGGCTGGGAACCTCTTGGGCCAAGAATTATAACAGCAGCCTTTAGAACCAAGAAAAAGCTCAAGCTGAACGTCATCCAGTGTTATGCGCCCACCAATGACAGTGACGAGGAAGAGAAACAAGAGTTCTACGACCGACTCCAGAGTGCCGTGGACAAATGTGCGGAGCGAGACATCACCATCGTCATGGGCGATTTTAATGCCAAAATAGGGGAGGACAACACCGGATACGAAGACTAGGGACTAGGCTCGGAGATGTGAGAACGGGGAGAGGTTTGTAGACTTTTGTGCTCTAAACCGACTTGTCATTGGAGGCAGCATCTTCCCACACAGAAGAATACACAAAGCAACTTGGGTCTCACCTGACCATACAACAGAGAACCAAATAGACCATATCTGCATTAGCAAGAAATTTAGAAGATCCCTTCAAGATGTTCGAGTGAGGAGGGGAGCAGATGTCGCCTCCGACCACCATCTGCTTACCTTAAGAATGAAGCTCAAGCTAAAGAAAAGCCGCACAGAGACAACAAGAAGACAGCGCTATAATGTAGGCCTCCTGAGAGAAACTGGAGTTAGAGAAGAGTTCAAACTGGTGCTGTCCAACCGGTTTCAAGTGCTACAGGAGCTAGTAAATGAAGAGGAGGCGGTCACCACAGAGCAGCAGTGGAAGGCAGTTAGAGAGGCGCTGAACTCAACCTGCAAAGACACTGTAGGGTTCAGGAAACACCACCACAAGGACTGGCTGTCGGCACAGACCTTGAAGAAGATAGAAGCGAGGAAGCAGAAGAAAGCAGCGGTCAACAACAGTCGCACGAGAGCAGCCAAAGTAAGGGCACAGGGGGAATACTCGGAAGCCAACCGCGAGGTGAAGAGGAGTATCAGGGCAGACAAGAGGGCCTACACAGACAGCCTGGCAGCAGAGGCAGAAAAGGCAGCAGGCAGCGGCAACATGAAACAGCTCTACGACATTACCAGAAGATTGTCGGGTAAGTATGGCCATACAGAAAGACCAGTAAAAGACAAAGAAGGCAAGCCTATTGCAGACAGAGCAGACCAACTCGACAGATGGGCCGAGTATTTTGAAGAGTTACTGAACAGACCTAGCCCACCCGACCCCCCCCCCCCCCCCCCCCGACATCCAGCCGGCAGAGACCGACCTACCCATCAGCTGTGACAGACCCAGCCGGGAAGAGATCAGAAAAGCAGTGGCATTTTTGAAGAATGGCAAAGCAGCAGGGCCAGATGGCATCCCAGCGGAGTCTCTGAAAGCAGACCTAGAGACAACAGTTGAGATGCTGTACCCACTGTTTGGAAAGATCTGGGAAGAGGAGGTGATGCCAGCTGACTGGAAGGAGGGGTACCTAATCAAGCTTCCCAAGAAAGGCGACCTCAGCAAGTGTTCCAACTACAGAGGAATCACCTTGCTGTCAGTACCAGGAAAGGTCTTCAACAGGATCATCCTAGAGAGAATGAAGAGCTCCGTTGACCCCCAGCTGAGAGACCAGCAAGCAGGATTCAGGAAGAACCGATCATGTACAGACCAGATCGCCACTCTCCGCATCATCGTGGAACAGTCTCTGGAGTGGAGCTCCCCGCTGTACGTCAACTTTGTGGATTATGAGAAAGCATTTGACAGCGTGGACCGAGAGACTCTGTGGAAACTCCTACGACACTACGGTGTACCCACAAAGCTCGTCCGCCTGATCAAGAGCAGCTATGATGGCATGACATGTCGCGTGATCCACGAAGGGCAGTTCACCAGAGAGCTCCAGGTCAGAACTGGTGTCAGGCAGGGGTGTCTGCTGTCTCCGTTCCTCTTCCTACTGGCCATAGACTGGGTCATGAAGATGACCACAGAGCACAGACGAAGTGGAATACAGTGGACACTGTGGACACAGCTTGACGACCTCGATTTTGCAGACGACTTGGCATTACTGTCCCACACTCATCAACAAATGCAGGACAAGACCACGAGGCTTGCTGACATCTCGTCCCAAGTGGGCCTCACCATTCACAAACAGAAAACAAAGACAATGAGGCTGAACGCAACCAGGGAAGAACCAGTCTTGCTTGCTGGCACCCCGTTGGAGGAGGTGGAGTCCTTCACCTATCTCGGGAGCATCATAGACAAAAAAGGCGGCACTGATGCAGATGTCAGAGCACGAATCGGTAAAGCCTTTCTCCAGTTGAAAAAAGTGTGGAGTTCCAGAGAGCTGTCACAACACACCAAAGTCCGGATTTTCAACTCCAATGTAAAAGCAGTTCTCCTATATGGAGCAGAGACATGGAGATTGACAAAAACCACAGTCAACAGAGTACAGACCTTCATGAACAGTTGCCTTATAAGAATTTTGAAAATCCACTGGCCAGAGAAGATCAGCAACGTCAGACTCTGGGAGAGAACAGAGCAGATAACAAGAGAGAATGAAATTGAGCGAAGAAGATGGGGATGGATCGGTCACAGTCTGAGAAAGCCAGCTTCCAGTATCATTAGGCAGACATTGTCATGGAACCCCCAGGGAAAGAGGAAAAGAGGTAGGCCGAGAAACTCCTGGCGTCGAGACCTCCAAGCAGACATCAAGAGACTGGGAACCACCTGGAGTAGAATCGAAGGAGAAGCACAGGACAGGAGTTGCTGGAGGTCTCTCGTCGACGGCCTATACCCGGGTAGGGGTGACAGGCGTAAGTAAGTAAGTAAGATATCACCAATGTGTGAAAAGACGTTAAATAAAATCCTGAAACCCGTGTAAACTCGACTGATTCCCAGTCAACATGGCTGCGATAGTACTGGTTTCGACTGCAGATATACTGCAAACAAAATGTGCTACAGAAAAATGTCTCCATCCTCCGGCGGTTTAAAATGATTGCGCCCTGCTTTTCTTCATATTAGACTTCATTTTGATATACCCAAACCTTTGTTACTCTGAAGAAAATCACCATCTCGTCAACGTCTGATCGTCTATGAAGGGCCGGCATCTGCTAATCTGACTGACTATTCCAATTTAACGTCCCTCGGCACTGCCGTAGCGCTCAGAGACTATGAGTTGTTGTTTTTTATATATAATTTTGATCGCTTGTATTTCAAATGTATAAAGTGGGCCTGAAACCTGTACCTAAGTGGAGGGGGAGGATGAGCCGGAGTACTTGGAGAAAGCCCCCGACGGTCCGCCCGAACAGACCGTGCTGACCCATTTTTTGTTTCGCTCCGCATCTTTAGTCGGGATCGGGCAAGAATGCAACGCGTGCTTCACGGAAAGAGCGCGAGTGTAGTCTGCTAGCATAGTAAATCGCGCTATTCGACCTTGATTCTTCTACCATTTTTAGGATGGCATATCTTCTAAAGTATATCGTTATTGGAGCTGTAAAATAATCAGTACAAAGTAGGTATTGGAATTAATCAGTACAACAAGTGGGGATATTGTCATTCAAGAGATTATGTACTTATTCGACCCTAAACTTAGCATTTTATGACATGCGCAAGGCGGCTTCTAGTACATGCGTTGTTTGCAAATCGTCTCATTTTCGGCAAATCATGTCGTGCTTTTTAATAAAATAAAAAAGGAAGAGCTTTGAAATTTTACAAGACCACACATTTTTTACGCGCTCTTTCCGATGGTAATATCAGTTTGTATGTGTTTACAGTCTGAAATTATGGGTGATCCTATACCTACATGTGGGAATATCCCGCTACTGATTCTCTAAAAGAAATTCTCGCACAGTCAATCATCAGTACACTTTTCTGAAGTCAGTCTAAAAACGTCTCTTTTCCCCCCTGAAAACGTCTGCTCGTACTAGTATTGTCTGTTTACATCAATGAGGCGTCTAACACTCACTCTCACCATGCGGGGCCAGTGTACATACACGAAAGCTTTACACACAGCTGACAGATCTAAATTAAACTTTACGATCCAATTTAGCACGAATGCGTCGCACACAACTGACAGATCTACCATCCAAGTAAACTGACAATTTGTAGGACAAGCTATCGAGTCAGTCTGTGACTGGTGGAACAGGGAAAAGTATAAATTTTACTTTCGATCATACGTAATGATGCCTTGTGATTCTATCAGGGTTCAGTTGACCATGTGGCCGACCGCAAGCTTTTCTTTCGTATTCTTTCGTGTCTGCCGTCGTGATAAAGCTTCGGGAACGGAAAAATTCTTCACCTGAATATGGATTGGGGTATCATGAATCTGATTTACACTCCCTATAACAGAAGTGCTTTCCAATATCGCCGAAATTGCCTAAAATAATGGAAACATCGACGCTCTTCCATGCCGCGCAAGCATAAACATCCCTGAAGTTATGCCGTACCTTCTTCTTGGCAGTCAAAAGCACATGGATTGGTCGAGAGGCTAAGTCTGATTGACATTTCACCCCCAAAATGGGTCGGTCTTTTAATGGTGACACTTACTGGACTGAGGAGAAAAGTTCGACTCCAAAACCGGGTATCGAACCTCGCACTTTTAGCATTGATGGCAGATGCTTTACCACTGCGCTACCGACCGCCCCCTGCTAGACTATGATGACAGCTTTACTTATACAGTTTGGTATGGAAATGACATCCTTTCTTCCTCGAGACGAACAGAAGGCGGCTGCACCGAATGCAATCGCGAGTGTACGATTCAAAAATATAGCCAGGCGGATAAAAAACTAACTGAAGAGATTAACATTATGACATTTCTTGGCCAACTTTTTTTGCCTTTAATTATCTTAATTAAACAACTTTAATTAGTTATTTTTCGCAAACATCGCTCATACTGATCACAGCCTTCAAAAATCCGGGATCCCTTTTATTGCACTTGATAAAAAAAAAAAAAAGATTTTCAATCAATGTACATTGATCTCTAAAACAAAGTAAGCTAATTAAAATATCAATTCTGTAAGCCTTATATTCTCAAATGCATGCAGATCAGCGATTAGCTGTTATCGGGAAATGACTAGACTAACCGCTGACTGCTTACAGCATTGCGGAAATTCCCGATAAACATAACGAGATCGGGCTTGGCTAGTCTAGTCATTACTAATGCATTGTAGTCATTTCCAAAATACAGTCATGTGAGAAAGATGTGTTTTTCAGTTCTAGACTTTATATTCAGTGTTATAACTAAATCTTGTGGAATATTACTATGGTGAGATTGTTAAATTTGACTGTTGTACTTGATTAGCAGTATTTTGAAACAACAAAAAGGTTAGTGAGCTGAGAAAAGAAAATTTTACTGATAGATCATCAGATAACTGAATGTAACCAAGTGTGATTTGCCTATACCCTGACTGACATTGGCTACGTTTAGTGGCCGGCTACACTGAGGTTATTACAGGATACCGAACAGAAAAACCTGACGGCCTCTATCCAATATAGACAGTTATTTTCATCAGTTGTTTGATTTAGCTAGGCTGTGTTGCATCGGGGTGTGTTAAAGGGTGTAAACAGAAGATTGAGACTTCTCAAACAGAACCAATTGCTAACACTTCCGTGTTGTGGTCAACTAAGAAATTTGAGACAGAACATGGAGCTAAATAACTCTTAATACAAAAATCCTCAATCGTCTGTTTTACCCTCTGCGCTAATGGTTAGCTGAATTAAAAAAACTGATGGCCTCTATCTAATATGGACAGTTATTCTCATCAGTTTTTTTATTTAGCTAGGTTGTGTCACGCTAAGCCTCTTAAATCTACTGCGCAGTAACCCGAGTCATGACAAGCCTTCAATTCTGCTGAGTCACTGACAGCTTGTCAGTGTGGTTTCTAAGCTGGCTATTTATAAAAATAAGAATAAGAGTACTTTATTATCTCAAAAAGAGAAATTCTTTCCGCCACCTCAGGTGCAACTCACACAACAGTTTTCAAACAAATGGACAATGGCTCGGGATGGGTGAAGCCCATCACCAAGGCGTCTAATGGCCGGCGCCAACGGCCCCAACCCGACCTGAACCTC
Organism: Semisulcospira habei; assembly: GCA_036245525.1. NCBI lineage: Eukaryota > Metazoa > Mollusca > Gastropoda > Semisulcospiridae > Semisulcospira > Semisulcospira habei. The sequence continues at coordinate 191,747,569 of BTPG01000002.1, read as the reverse complement.
CCTAACACAAACAAACTAAAGATGGTTCTATCTTAGTATCTCTATAACACATAAAATAATGTTTTTAAACTTTCTGCTTGGCTGAGTCTAGTTACACAAATAGCTAAAATACGCACACACAAAAAAGAAAAAGAAAAGAAAAGAAAGAAATGAAAAAGATGAATACTTTCACAGTTGCTACCTGCTCGCCTTAAGAACAGCGCCGGCTATTAGACAGTCGCTCCAGCATAAACAGTCATCACCTTAATTATAATATAACTAGTATATAACTTCATAGTCATTTTTAAAGCAATAGTAGTACGACTACATCATTAACGTAAAAGCAGTCCAAAATGGTTTCTAAAGAGTACACACTGGCACGCTGTTCAGTAAGAAACACAGTCACTGCGTCTGGGAGGTGTCTGGAAGTCACCACATCATTCGGCTGGAATGTGGGGCCTGATGCTTGCTGGTACATGCTTCGTTGAATGCACTAGCGCTATTCCGTAGGCAGTGATGTTGAGCGTGGCGTGGGAAGAGCCACTCCTGAGATGATGAAAGGGGAGGAAAGCACATTGGTTGTATTGCCACAGCATAACACGCGCTATTCTTCTAATATCCGCATGGTACAACAAGAATCATTGTGTATCAACTCCCAGCATCGCACAGCAGATAAAAATCCAATTAACAGTCACAACACATCAAATTGCCAAAAGTCATCCAAAAGAAATACCGGTCATGATGCAGCATTGCAGGGCCTGACATCGTATATCAAACAAAGGTACAATGTCCGTTTAGTACTGCCGGTGATGACCATTTCTGCCAGAGCAGGCGGCCAGGAGGTGTTGCATGGCCGCCATCTTGTCTTGTCTTTTATACCACTCGTTCGTGATAGGAACGCGGCTATTACGAAAGGATTGTGATATACTATAAGATGTGTTGAAGGGTGACTGAGAGTTAAACATTCTTGTTAGGAATGCAGCTACTATGAAAGGATTGTGAAATATGATAAGGTGTGTTGAAGGGTGACTCAGAGTTAAGAGTTCATGTTAGGAACGCCGCTGCTAAGACAGAACTGGCAGTGACTACCATACTGGCTGTGTACGTTTGGCTTGGTGGTTTTTCAGCCTCAGTGTGTTACATGCTACATGTGTAAAACAACTAAATCTAAAACTGAAGTATGGTGATGTGTTCTGCGGACTGGAGTCTACAATAAATATTCATTGTGTGTGCGTGCGTGTAGTGTCTGTGTGTGTTTGCGTGTGTGTGTGTGTGTGTGTGTGTGTGTGTGTGTGTGTGTGTGTGTGTGTGTGTGTGTGTGCATGTGTGTGTGTACATGTTTGTGTACGTGTGTATGTGTGTGTACGTCTGTCTGTGTGTACCTCTGTCCGTGTGTGTGTGTATTTGTGGTGTGTGTGTGTGTGTGTGTGTGTGTGTGTGTGTGTGTGTGTGTGTGTGTGTGTGTGTCTATATGTGTGTAAGAGATAAGAAAAAGGATAATCCCGGCCATCTATATCATTATCTCTAAGCCAATATCCTTAAACAAGGCTATTTTTATTAAAAATGGCCATCCACAACTCACAAAAATTTATTATCCAGTATCTACATGCACTTGTTAACGAATTTTCATAGTTACCTAAATGCACTTGATAACAAATTTCAAAGTTACCTACAGATACTTGATAACAAATTTCCAAAGTCACCCACCATTGCCAACTAACTTTAAAGGTAACTTTTAAAGTTTTTATAAATTAGTTGGCATAAGAACTTGTAAGTGTCTTAAAATAATAACTTGTAAGAACCTAAACATAAGTTATTATAAGAACTTGACTCAAGTCAACAAGGTCCTCAGATTTGCCAAGTCACATGGACAACAAATTACTTTTTTTCAGTAATAATCTGGCGGTGGAGCTGATGGGGTTAAATAGACAGGCGTGAGTGGTGCGTCATCTCTCTGTGATGTGTATGATAAAAATACTGAACGATTACCAAAACTGATCTTTACTTGCTTAAAAGACATTGCACTTTTTCCATTGTTTCTTTTACGCCTATTTACTTCCCTTCTTCTAAAAAAATTAGCCTTTAGTTCAACATTCACGGGTTGACTACGCATCTTATTCTGAATTTCAGACTTCTTTTTTTTGTAATCCTGCACTCTCTTAAATTTATCATCGTCAATTTTATTGTTCTCCAACGCTTTACTGATAATAAGTTTCATACTGCTCAGCTTTGCACCAGCGAGCGTACTCAATGCTTCATATTTCTGTAACTTCTTATGAAATCTTTTGTTAAGGGCTTCCAAACCAAAGCATACCAGACATGTGGCAACGCTAACATCTTCAATAGCAATTCTGATTGTACTTCCAATTCCTGTCGCAAACAGACCTATACCCCTACAGAACATCCAGCTGAAACCGCACCCACAGCCATTGATGTTTTTTGTACAGAATTGAAAACTATGCTATACCGACTTTTACACCTTGAATATTTTGCCTCTTCACTTTCCAAATACTTTAAAGCTTCTGTAATATGTATTAATTGGAATGAGTCTGCCTGTAATGTTTTATCGGGGGCAATCTCTCAGTCGGCACAGGTGTTAGTTGCAGATGCAAGTTCACCATTTTTTTAATGACAAATATTTTTTATTTAATCAGTGATTATATTTTGCAACTCATCAAAAGTATACAATCTGCTAGTGTGATAAACGAAACAAGATCTATGTGTTCCAGTTTTATGTAACTTAGAAAAACAAAAGTTGATTTATTGACCACCACCTTTACAGCTGGAATACTGCTCGATACTTCAATAACATCAACACCTTTTCTAATAGCAATAAAGACCTTTGATGACTCTGCTACTGTGCTATCCCACGTAAGTTTGATTCCCTGTGCAACATCTGTTTCTTTGGCAGCATCTACAGATCTCATGATAATTTCAAATACTATTGTTGCTTCTCTAGCTATGGTAACGTTTGCCAGCATAAACGCAACAGAAGTATCTGATCTGCCATTTCTATGCATAAGAAGATACCATCGTTCCTCATACTCTTGCTCTTTTAGTTTTTCCCTGCTATTGTTGTCTGAAGCAAAGCTCGGAACAAGGCTCACAGTCAACGGCCCAGAGTTAACAACTTTTTTAAATACTAAGGCTCCTTCATCATCAGGATATACATAAGGTCTAATAAATTCAAACTTTATGTCCCAGTCAATTACAGGCGCAAGCGTTGCAGGCGTAGAGGCAAGAGCAACTACCCACTTATTACCCACATGTTTTAAGATGTAGGGCACATTATTTGCAAGACTAGGCGGAGTAGGCACAGTGACATCACGCAGCTGACCTAGTTTAGGAAATGGCCTTTTGGTGCCATCTTTCATGTCATCAATTACTTTCTGCTTGTACATGCCAAAAGAATCAAGTTCAAAACCATACACTTCCCCAATCTCATCTTCTTTATCAAAATCCTGCACATCAGCCAAATCTTTCAACTCTGTTACCTGACAGGCAACTGGTATAATTCTCAGTTTTGGACCGCCACTCATTTTTTATAACAAAAATAAAATTTATTTAACTTTCAAGACATACAAAATTCATGCATCAGAACTGGTTTGACATCCTGATTAGTAACAGATAAACATAGTGATTCAAAGAAACTAGAACCTAATTTCTTAAACTGCAAATTAGGAAATCTAACAACCACATTTTCACAATAGGGAGCAGTTCCAGTTGGCACACATCTTAACAAAGTTGAAGGCTTTCCATTGTGTTCATTTTCAGTAGTGTTTAGTTCTTTCAATGAACTTTAGTACTGTGTGTACTGCCAAATTGACAGGACTTCTTCCAGTTATTTTATTTTTTTTGCCATTGCTGTCATTACCTTATTTTTAATATCTAATACCCATGCCCAATCTTCATCCTTCTATTAAACCAATTAAAGTTACAAGATTATCTGAAATTGTAGCCGGCTACCTTCAGGAAATTCTAATATAACAAGTAAGTTAGCTGGATTTAAAGTTGCTTTGATTTTTAATTTAGTTAGAAACCAGTTAGCTAAAGTATAAAAGTCATAATATCCAGATGGTATAAAGTGTACATCAGTGTCACTATAACTTACAAAATAACTTGTATCGTCTGTTACATTAAACCACTTTACAGTGTAGAACATTTCATGGATAGCTACAACCTTGTTACCATCTCGATTATCAATCCCATTTGTTAACATCACTGGTTTGCTTGTATCAATATTTGTTAAGGTAATAAACATTCTTATTGTCTCATAAAAAAGCATAATGCAATTTAAATCACCAACAATTACCACTACAAATGCTTTTCAATTTAACATAGATGCCAAGTACAATGTCATGCCTACTTATGACCAGAAAATAATTCAACTAAATCATCTCGATATAGCTGTGTCCGAAGGAGATTTATTTCAAGTAAAGGTTTCAAATCTTTATGAACATTACCTAAACCCACCAATTATAGATGATGCAACTGCAAGAAAGTGGTCTCCAAGCCCACTACAGATGTTTCAAAACCAGCTTTGCTATACTATGTTCAACTACAGGCTGTGGCGTTTCTTTTACAGACCACTTGAATCACTCAGACTCAGAAAAGAAAATCCAGGCCTTTGAGAACAAGTGCCTGAGGAAGTTGCTCCGCATCTCGTACCGCGAGCACAAGACCAACGAATATGTACGGAGCATCGTCACTTCCCTGGTGGGCCCACATGAACCCCTTCTGGCAACCGTGAAACGGCGCAAGCTTGCTTGGTTTGGCCACATGACCCGACACAACACCTTGTCCAAGACTATCCTCCAAGGCACTCTCGAAGGAAGTCGTCGGCGAGGTCGTCAGAGAAAGAGTTGGGTCGCAAACATAAAAGAATGGACCGAACTCGAGATGCCAGACTTGCTTGCCACCGCCCAAAATAGAACTCAGTGGAGAGCACTGTCTGCTGCTGCTGCCTTTCAGTCCCCCCAACGCCCAGTTCGGGCAAGGGACTGATGATGATGATGATGATGAATCACTCAAACAAACTGATTAGGTCTGTCTATCGTTTTCACATGTATTATCAGCTTAGAAGAATACTGTCAGAACTCCATGTCCCACTGCTCACTGAATCCAGTTTTAACCAGTTTAATAACCCCATGGATATGAAAGCATTTGAACACATCTGTAATGAATTTAACATCAGTACAAAGTATGACTTTACACAAAAACTTGATGATCACCATGGCATGGGAACATTGTATTATGCTATGAGTCACAGACAATACCCTCAAGATTACTGACCTCCCTACTCTTCATTCTCATGAAAATCTGAAATTTGGTTAGGCTCAATAGAACAGAAACAGTCTAATGCCTGGACCACATTTGTCTTAGACAGAAGTGACGGGTTTACTCAAGCGGGAGTCGAACACATAAATGAATCTATCAGAACGTATGTGTGGTGTATATTAGGAGCACAAGTTCAAACAAAATCAAACATCTTAAATGGGAGTGGCAAATTTGAAGCACAAAAACAGTTTCTTGCAAACCTGGAAGACTCTATTAATTCAGCAGTATATCTCCCATCAAGCATACAACACTACCAAGACGTTCTCAGATATGCCAGATCAAAAGTTGACTTTTTAGTTGGCATTGGGTTATACATGTTGCCATCTGACCTTCAACTCCAAATGGGGACAATAAAAAATTATAATAATGAAATAATTGTTGCAGGGCGTGATAAGAAATGAGGACTCAATCAATCAGTAAACTTGGGTCCAACAACCACACATCCACAACCACTAAAACTATTAATAACACCAGTAACGTTAGTAACGCCAGTCACGCCATCATCCGTGCAGGCCCCAAACCTGACTCCAACACTGACACCAGTACCCATACAGCCAGTAACCTCGACAACAGCCCCTCTGTCGCCGGTAAACACACATGAATCAGAGAGAACTGCATTGGTAATAGGCCTTACTGGATTAGAGATATTACTTCTTTGCCTCTTTCATTAAATAACCCACTATTAACCCTCCTACTGTTACCAAAAGGACCCACACATGCTCCGTCATAAACCCTACTACCTTTGCTGCTGTACTGATCAACCAACTGATAACACTCCCTATTATGCCAGGCAAAGCATCCATTGCTTTCACAGCCAATGTTTTAAGCAAGTCTGATATGTGCAAAAGTTGTTTCTTTACCCAAGACTGTAGACCCTTTGGGTCTGATGGTGGAGCTGGAGGTGCCGGAGCCAGGGCTGAGCCACCACCCCCTGGTCCTCCGGTTACAGCTAACACAACAGTACTGATATTAAATCCAAGAGCAGTAATTAAACTTGCTATTGTGATACCCTGCTCTCTGAAAAGTGTTTTCAATCTCTCAGTCAAAGTTGTGTCTTCGTGAAGTATTTTCTGAATAGTTTCTCTAATCCTGTTGACCTGTGTTTTCAGTTTTTCTTTTCCAATTTCAATTACCTCTAGCCTCGCTGATCTTTCTATCTGCAAATCATTTAATCTGTGTTGTATTCTTTTTTTTTTTTTTATTTCTGTGTCATAATTTTTATCATTTGCTTTATCTAGTTTTTTTTTTTATTTCTATGTGATTATCAAGCTCACCCAGTTTTGGGCCCCACGGGGACTTGGGTGGGGTTAACTACTTTTTAGTTCCCAGGGTCACACTGGTCAGCCCCACATGGGTTTTCTCCTCTATTCTGGGGCATGTTTTTCTGTCTACCCTTGGTCCATTCACCTTTATTTTCTTTTTTTAAACTCTCCCTGTCTGCGCTGCCTGTAGCTCTTGATATTGGATGTGTGTTGCTAAATGGTATTGGCTTTATTTAGGCCCCATTTCATAGGTTTATTTAACATATTGGACCGGCTGGCGACATACATTCAATGTTTTTTTTCACAAGCAGTGCAGGCACATCCTGAGAAAGTCTTGTTGCTGTCGAGATGTTCAGCAATGTACAATCAATCTCACCCAGTTTGGCTACATTATTTGCCAGTTCGCCTCTGATTGTTTGCAGTGTTTTATCCAAGCCCATTAAATCTCATATGGGTAAAGGAGAGTCTTCTATTGTTTTCATAGCCTCATTTATATGTCCCTCTGAAAATGAAGTTCCTTGTATTATCTTGTTTGCTATTTCTGGCAGGCTTTTTACTTCAGTCATTTCAATTTCTTGTCCTGTTGGCAACCTTGTTTGCACGTCATGAAGGGCAGTAACAATTTGTGGTGGTACCAGAGGACTGGGAGTGCCTCCAATACCAAGGTACCTTGTCAACCCGGTATTACCACCGACTTCGCCTTTAATTGTACTTATAGCTCTAAACTTAGCAGGGTTGTTTTTGTGGGTTAGATGTACTTTCCCTCTGTCTGTATTTATAAATAAGTGTCCTTTATCATATTCAAACTAATTAGGATCTATAATGTCTGGGCACGCACCAACACTATCATAAAATGAGTTTACTTTGCTTTGTAAAAGTTCCTGTTGCAAACTAGAAGTATTTCTTGTACCAGTCATATCTGTTGTATTATCAAAATCATACATGCCATCCATTTCAATATCATGATCAAATCCTCCCACTGCCATTGTTTTTATTAAATTTTTATTTTTATTTTTGTATAATAAAATGACATTGTCTTATGGATCGAAGTTGGAACCGTACCGAAACTACGTGAACCTCTTGGTGCTAAGGGTATTAGGCAATCAATTTTCATCACAAATAATCCTAGTACTATAGATCAAAACCAAACTCTTACTGTCAAGTTTCCAAACCTAGGGCCCAGTGACGTTATTGTTATTGGTACTGCACGCCTTGCTTTTAATATCAAACTTTTATCAGAGGATGACGCAAACAGAACACTAGTTGACAACCTAGGCAGGGCAATTGTTAGAACTATTAAAGTTAAACTTGAAGGTCAGGAAGTGTTTAGTCTGTATGATGCTGATGAATTCTACTGCTACAAAGATCTATGGCTCACAAGAGAATAAAGAGAGGTCCGTATTTATCAACGCATACAGTCTGATAACATTGCCAAACTCAGAATCAATGCATGAGATACATTAACAACAGTAGTCAAAGATGTTATTGTGGCAACATATGGCAACAGATTTTTCATTCCACATGAATTCGAAATTCTGACAGCACATTTGCCTTATTACGAAGAAGCACTAAATGACCATCTAAGCTTTGAACTAACCTTCAATGACTACTCCAAAGTTATAAAATCAACGGATCTCAATGCAACATACAAGATTTCAAACATCTCTTTGGAATATGAAATTGTCATACACACTGAACTAGCCAGACTTATTCAACATCAGTTCCAGTCAAGACTGCCGATTTATTATGACCATGTGATAAGACACAGTTTAATGCATAAGACAAAAGCAATCCAATGTGGAACATCAACTTGAACACACCTGCTAGGTCACTGAAAGGCATTTTTATGTTGTTTGTTGAACCAGGAAGTCCATACAAAAAGGATTCAGGAAAATTCTATAATCCAAAGATTACACATTTATCCTGTACAATCGAAGGCCATCCAAATCAAGTCTACGCATTAGGCATGCTACCTTATCAACACTATGATGAGATCATAAAATGGTCAGGTAGAGATAAACCATCGAACATGGCAAGCAAAGATCTGCATCTGTACGACGTAAGAATTGGGCAATACCTGACAAACAAGTATGCACTCTGGCTAGACCTGCGTAGTACAGATGACGACTACCTCCATGGGTCAGGTCGTACTGTCGAAAATGGCAGTGACGGAATTACAATCCAAATACAAAAAAAGACTGAAACTGCCGGAGCAATAAATATATATTTGTATCTGATTTATGACGCACAACTAAATATTGAAGAAAACAGACTAAGTGCTACTGTGTATTAAAATAATATTGTGTTTTAAAATGAACTTGCTGACACTCGACCCACACTGTGGTTTGTTTTGTGGTGTCACAGGCTGTGGAAAAACTTAATTTGTTCTTGATCTCTTACAAACAAGATATATCTACCATTTTGAAAACATTGTGATATTCTGTCCTATGATCAAACACAATAAAGCTTATCACAACCGTTTATTCATTTGGTCTGACAGGAACATTTATTTAGTCGACCCTGAGAAAAAAATGAATGACTACTTGCAGTATTTTTACAAGCAATTTGAAGGACAGCCAACTTTGTTTATTGTTGATGACTGCTCTGCAGAGAAGGATATTGTTAAGAAGAGAAACACTCTAGTAAAACTTGCCTTCAGTGGTAGAAAGGCAAACATCAGTGTATGGATTCTTACTCAAACATATAATGCTGTACTGAAAGATTTTCGTGAACAACTGAAGTTTATCTGTTTGTTTTACTGTAAGGATCATGACAGCTTTGAAGACTGCCTCAGAGAGAATGATGTAATACCCAACAAACATAAATGAGACATTGTAAAAAAACAAATTAAAATCGACTAAACATCTAAAGCTTATCTTAAAAACAGACCAGCCCACTGGGTATGGATTAGTAAATTAATTTAGTCTTTTGTTTTTGTCATAAAAATGACGGACCATTAGTATAGCCGCAAACAACCATTGATGTCACAGACTGCTTCAGAGATATCCACCACTTTGTAGACATAAGAACGCCTTCCAAGCAACAACTTGCATTTGCTATAACGCCAATAACATTACCAGTGGTTATATATCTATGACATATAATGTGACTTTGGAAAATATTGATGAAAAACCATTTGTAGAGTACAGTGCCGGGGATTTTAAGACAAATACCTTTAAAGTTGATGACTGCCAGGGCAGCCAGGGCTAGGCATGTGGCAGATCCTGGAGCGACTTGGCTGTCCCCCAAAGTTCCTCAACATGATTGTCCAGCTACACGAGGACCAGCAAGGCCAGGTCAGACTCAACAATGATCCATTCCCTATTCTCAACGGCGTAAAGCAGGGCTGCGTGCTGGCACCGACCCTCTTCACCATCTTTTTTAGCATGATGTTGAAGCAGGCCACAGTGGACCTCGATGATGACGATGCAGTGTACATCAGGTATCGTCTTGATGGCAGCCTGTTCAACCTTAGACGACTGCAGGCCCACACGAAAACCCTAGACCAACTGATTCGTGAGCTGCTTTTTGCTGATGATGCTGCCCTCGTTGCACACACAGAGAGAGCCCTGCAGCGCATCACGTCTTGCTTCGCAGATGCTGCCCAGCTCTTTGGACTCGAGGTCAGTCTGAAAAAGACAGAGGTCCTCCATCAGCCGGCACCCAAGACAGTGTATCGCCCTCCTCACATCACCATTGGCGAGTCTGAACTAAAGTCAGTGCACCAGTTTACTTACCTTGGCTGCATTATCACGTCGGACGCCAAGCTGGACAAGGAGCTTGACAGCAGGCTGGCAAAAGCGAACAGCGCTTTCGGGCGACTTTTCAAGCGGGTGTGGCACAATCAACAGCTGAAAACAGGCACCAAGATCAGCGTGTACAGAGCTGTGGTCCTCACCACCCTGCTGTATGGTTCCGAGTCTTGGGCCCTCTACCGCAGCCAACTACAACTCCTCGAACGCTTCCACCAGCGCTGCCTGCGTACCATCCTGGGCATTCACTGGAGTGACTATGTCACCAACGTCGAGGTCCTTGAACAGGCTGAAACTGTGAGCATCGAGGCTTTGCTGCTGCGGACACAGCTCCGCTGGGCGGGGCATGTCTCCAGGATGGAGGATCATCGCCTACCAAAGATCACCCTGTTCGGCGAGCTTGCTACTGGACACCGTGACAGAGGGGCACCAAAGAAGAGATACAAAGACTGTCTCAAGAAGTCACTTAGTGCCTGCCAAATCGACCACCACCAGTGGTCTTCGCTTGCTGCGGACCGTGACACCTGGCGCTCCACCATTTACAAGGCAGCTGTCTCCTTTGAGGACTCTCACAGAGCTAGCCTTAAGGACAAGCGGCTCAGGAGAAAAAACAGAGATGCCGCAGCTCAGAACCCTGGCCATACCTTCCCCTGCAGCCACTGCGGTCGAACCTGCCTGTCTCGGATTGGCCTCCGCAGCCACGAACAAGCCTGCAGACGTCGTGGGCAACTCCTATAAAATCTTCGTTCGCGAAGTCAAGCCAAGAGAATAATGTGACTTTGGAAAATATTGATGAAAAACCATTTGTAGAGTACAGTGCCGGGGATTTTAAGACAAATACCTTACCTTTAAAGTTGATGACTGCCAGGGCAGCCAGGGCTGGTTTAAGACAGTGTGCAAACACATGCACCAACAACTAAAAAAACTAAATGTTTATTTTGTAGGGGTTACAGTCAATAATGTGGTACTACACATAGAGTAATATTTTTCTATTTATTATTTTGTCGGACAAATAAAAATGACAGACAACACTCAAAGCCCTTCAAGCTTAAGAAACATGTTTCACACAACAGACTTGCCTATATCTAATAGTTACAATGTTTATCAATCGATAGAAAACTCTTTTTCTATCATACAAGATAATCTTCTTTCTGGTAGTGTAAAGATTCAGGTTGTTGCTAAAATAGAATTTAACAGAGTAGATGGTGAAGTGATTGTATCATACATATCAACAAGACAACACACAGTTAATGCAAGAAGAGAACTAGAAAACGTGTTTAGAGACAGACTGTTGCCTGACTTTTCTTGAAGCAATTGACAGAGCAAAAATGAAGGGGTCTGGTTGGCATGAAGGATATGTGCATGAACTACAATTGAGGCAGTCAAGACATCATCCTATTTTAGGCAAATCATGGTTGCCACTGCCAACTGAGGTTGCAAACAAAAGAGCTGTAGTCAATATTCAGAACAATGATAATCTCTGTTTCATATGGTGTGTGCCTGCTAAACTACACTTTGTAAAAACAAAACCTGAGCATGTATCTAACTACACCAAATTTGTAAAAGAACTCAACTTCAGTGGTATAGATTTTCCTGTAAAGGTAGCGGATATAACTAAATCCTGGCATATCTGTAATGTGTATGTGTGGGATAATGACTTTCCTAACAAGTTACAACCAATTAGAGCATCACCACTTGCCCCCACCTATGGACAGTCAGAAGATAATCATGTTGACCTGGTATTAATAAGCTCCGGAGATAACTTTCACTACACAATTATCAGAAATATGTCATGACTAATTCATGGACATACAACAAAACATGATGGGAAACAGGAATTTTGTAAAAGATGTTTACGAAGGTTTTCCTCCATAAAGTTGGCACATAATCATGTCCAGCACTGTAGGTCGGCTGATGACATTCAAACAATACTTAGATACCCAGATCCTGGTAGTCAGGTATAGTTCAAGAACTATGATAAACAGCAAAAGTGCGTTTGTAGTGTATGCTGATTTTGAATCACTGGTTGTACCATATAACGGTCCTGTTCCAGAATCATTACCAAAGACTGTAAAATTGAGTGACGAAGTGGTGTGTTCTTTCGGATACATTCTTGTTAGGTCAGACGGTGAGCATACAGAACCTGTTATCTACAGGGGTGAAAATGCAGCAGCTGAGTTTTTAACAGAAATGAGACAACTGCATAGTCAGGTAGTACAGTATCTGGAAAACTGTCAGATGCCTTTGATGATGACAGAAGAAGATAAACTAAATTTTGATACAACGGAGACATGTTGGATTTGTGAACAACTTCTGGGAGATGATAACATTCATGACCATGACCACATAACTGTGCTGCACATGGTGCATGTAACTCGAAATTCCACAATCTCAAATTCCACATTATCGTAGATGAGTCTTACCAAAACAAAAAAAAAATAGTTGTGTTGCCCAGACAAATGAGAAGTACTTGACGTTTAGGGTGGACAAAAAAACTAGTGCTTTATGACTCAATGCAAAATTTGTCTTTAGGGCTTGCTAGTCTGGCAGATGGTCTGCCTGAGTTTTCAATAACAAGTAAATATTTTGAGACAGAGTTGATCAAGAAAGGAGTATACCCTTATGAGTACATTGATCACTGGGTTGTGTTTGAGTAAAGGAGTCTGCCTCCAAAAGAGGCATTTTATTCTACCTTAAATGGTAAAGGTATTTCTGACTCAGAATACCAGCACGCTCTTGATGCTTGGGGTAAACTAGGGTGTGAAACGATTGGTGACTACAACGATCAGTACTTGAAAGCTGACGTTTGTTTGCTAGCAGACGTATTTGAAAGTTATCGTGAAAAGGGTCTATTGCACTACAGTCTTGACCCGGCCAGCTGCATAACTAGGCCTGGCATGACGTGAGATGCTTTTTTGAAATCCAGTAAGATATATATATAGACCTGATGTATGATTGGTGGAACGTGGATTGAGGGGAGGCATTAGTAGAGCCGCAAACAACTATGCCAAACCCAACAACAAATATCTTGACGACCTTGACTTGACCCCTCAAGGTCAAGGTCATTCATTACGTACGTGGACGCTAATAATTTGTATGGCTTTGCGATGTGTGAGTTATTGCCCTTGAAAAACTTTTTGTCTGCATGATTTGTCACAGTATGACATAACAGAGTTAACAAACCGTATTATGACTCATGACCGGAATGATGCAAAAGGTTGGATCTTTGAAGTCGACCTGGAGTACCAACACCATCTACATGATTACCCTAATGATTATCCATTGGCAGTTGAGAAAATGTCTTTGACGGGGGGAAAAGAAGACACTAAACTTGTGCCAAATCTTAATGATAAATTCAATTATGTTTGTCACTATCGTTTACTGCAGTTTTACATCAGACATGAGTTAGTACTAAAACAAGTTCACAGAGGCATAAGCTTTGATCAGTGTGCTTTTATGAAAGATTACATAATGAAAAACACAACCCTGCATGCAAGAGATGGCAACACTGCATTTTACAAAGACTTCTTTAAGCTTATGAACAATGCCTGTATTGGCAAGACGATGGAAAATTAGTTAGTTATTTGGGTTTAATGCCGAGCAGGCGACTAAGGCCATCTCACGGCAGGATGGGTAAAAATCTGGTCAGCCAGACTAAAAGCAAGGTCTTAAGACAAGATGTAAATATAGATTAAAAATCTCAGGCTAAAATGTCGCACGTCTTTAAAAGAAATGTCTACAGACTCTCAAAAAGGGCAAATAAAAAAGATTCACATAGTCTATGAATGCTCAAATCTTGTTAAAAATATTGCATGCTCGCAAGAAATTGAAGATTTTGTCCGGGGGAACATCCCGGAACAAAACCTTCAAGGAGTCTGCTGTAAAGTGTTTATATCTGGTGTCAATTAGGTCAGCACAATACAGCAAAAAGTGTCGAACAGAAAACTGCTCATCACAGGCAAAACACCATGGACGCTCATCCTGTTTAAGTAAGTAAGAGTGCGTAAAATATGTGTGCCCGATGTGGAGCCGAGCAAGGACAGTCTCCTCACGGCGGCTGCCGCAGCGGAAAGGTAGACTGTCAGACAACTTAGGAAGAGCTTCATGAAGCTTGTTCCCTTCCTCTTTGTCCCACTCGGACTGCCACTCGCGGGCTATGTACGCACTAATCACAGGTTTAAAATCACTATAGACAGTCTGTGTGTCAAGGACAGGGTCACTGCGGGCACTGTTGGCAGCAGAATCTGCGATTCTGTTGCCTTCGATGCCCACATGGCCCGGGACCCAAATAAAAATGATGTCATAATATTCCTTCATCAAATCTGCGTAGAGCTCTCTAATCTGCACCAGCAGTGGATGGTCTGTTCCCGCGCCCTGAAGGGCCTGCAGGGCAGAAAGAGAGTCAGACAGAATCAGGAAGTTCCTTTCCCGAGACTGATAGGCATGCTTGGGTGCCAGCAGAATTGCCTGCAGTTCTGCACTAAATACAGAGGAATGGTCAGGGAGACGGAGCTTAAATGGGCGTTTAGGATGGCGAGAGGACACTGCAGCCGCAGCCACCCTCCCATCCTCAGACTTGGACCCATGCGTATAAAGACGACAATAGCCAGGAAAAATTGAAAGGAGTTCATTGAGGCTCTGTTGGCTGGTGGAGTACAATCCTTCCATCACCACAAAGATGTGAGATTGGTCACAACTGAATCAGGCGCAATTAAACTTACAGGTAAGCCACAATACACAGGGTATAAAGAGTTTCATCCATCATTATATGCAGTGACACTCAACAACAAAAAAAAAGATTGTTAAACTGGACAAGCCAGTATTCATTGGTATGACAATACTTGAGTTATCAAAGCTGTTGATGCTTGAATTTTATTATGATTAATTTAAACCAAAGTATCCTGAGTGCTGATTGTTATACACTGACACTGACTCTATGATCATTGATGTGCCTACTGAAGACTTTTATGAAGACATGAAAACAGAGTTGCATATGTATGACACGTCTGATTATCCTAAGGATCACCCGCTGTACAGCACACAAAACAAGAAAGTGCCTGGAAAGTTTAAAGATGAACTAAATGTAGTGCCTATAGTTGAGTACGTTGGACTGAGATCAAACATGTATTCCATACTACACCAAAAAGGTATCAGTTCAAAGCCAAAGGTATCAAAAAAACAGCGATAAAAATTAAAGGCATCCGACATGAACATTACAAGCAAGTATTAGATGGAGAACTAATGCCCGATTATCCAAACAAGACACTAAGGTCAAATAGACTCAATTTGAATCGATCCAAACACATAAGAAGTCACTTGCAGTAGGAGACACAAAACGAGTGTTTCACACTAAGGAAAAAGCTAATGCACCTGGTCATTATGCGATCAAGTTATCTGAGAAATAGCCGATGAATTAATCGATGAGTTAGTTGTTGAAATGATTAAAAATGCCTAACAGTGCCTGGAGGAATATTTGTAATTCTTCTCTGACAAATGCCCTGTGTGGTGCAGGCTCATATAGGTAATAAATTGATGGGTTGCCGCTAGTGCCAGGAACTATTTTTTATATTATAAACAGACCAAATGGGATCAGTTGCCCTGCGTCTGATGTCATTCTCAGCCTCACCAGGTTGATATAGATATCTCACCTGTTTTGTAAACAAGCTTGTGTCAGGTGGTGGTGTTGTTTTTAGCCCCAGCTCTGACAGTCCCGATGGTATTGTTTTAGTTTAATAGCATCAGCGGGTTTAGGCTGGCCCTCGTTATTCATTGCTTTTATCACAGATGGTAATCTTTTTACCCACTCAGTGTTACATGCATCATGCATGAGTTCCTTAGAATACTGGTAACTGAAAAGTCTCTCTAATAATTGTTCGTTAAAGTTTTCGACAATTGTCTGTGATCTGTGCAAGCTTGGTATGCCTCGCTGCACTAGCTTGCCATGCTTCACAAATAATTGATTAACTGCTCCTTTAAATTCAGATCCGTCATCGACTTGAACAAGCCTGGGGAATTTTAAAGGGCCTCTTTTATAGATAATTATTGGGGCGGTCCGTGGCGCAGTGGTTAAGGCGGCTGCCACTAATGCCAAAGGTGCGCGGTTCGATACCGGGTTCCGGCGTTGGACTTTTCTCCTCTGGTAAGTGTCACCGTTAATTCGGGCGGACCGTCGGGGGTTCTTTCTCCGGGTACTCCGGTTCTTCCACCCCCCCCCCCCCCCCACCTTGGTGCCGGTCTCAGGCCACTTTACAAATTTCAAATACAAGCGATCAAAAATTTCTGTAACTTCAGTAGCTGACTGGCCCTTCGTCTGTCTTGTACTGTGTTTGTCTTAAATGGCGTAAATCCGTGTCTGTTTCGTGAGTGTGTGTGCTGGGTTTCAGGCGCGGCGCTTTGAGTCGATTTCCCCACAATTGAGAAAAAGCGCCTATATAATAACGGTATTATTATTATTATTATTATTATAATTGATATTGCTGTCGCTACAGTCGTAGCGTTTTTGTCAGTGATGGCTTCGGCGTCCTTATACCTTAAAGCAATGTCCACTTCAGTTAGTGCATACTTGTAATGCTTCTTTCTTATTGTATCGTGCGGTAAGAACAGAAGGTCCATTTGATGGGTGTCATTTGGCGTAGTGTTCACAAAATGAGGTTTTGTTATTTTTCGGGGAGCAGGAAGATATATTTGCCAAATTGCCTGTTTTTGCAGCCACAGTTTTATTTGGTCGAGTGTGACATCACCAGCCACAGCTGCATGTAATTTCACTATCGCAGTCTTTTCTTTCCAGTAGCCAATTGGAGAGTAATATATTTTTGATAGCTTAGCCCCATTGTCTGTCTTTTTTTTTTCTAGCAATTAAAACTCCTGTGAAATATACAAATGTCATTCCTACTAGAACAAATATTATTTCTCCGTTCCTTTGTTCTGGGCTTGGTTGATAGTAGTCGCTAAGTTTTGGCTGTGGGGTAGACATGTCTTCGCCAGTAACAAGAAAATATTCTCTGATTGCGTCATTAACATTTGAAAATGTATGCTGTGCATGACCTAGCCTGAGTTTTTCATTGATGAAATCAAGTTTCTCTAGTCTCTCTTTCTCATAATCTTTCTGAGCTTGTGCAAGTTTTTCAGATGCCTCATTGTGTCGCCTCATTTCTTCTGGAGATTCCTCTCTACTCACTTTGAAAAGAAATAATTTGACCCGCTAAATGCCAGGACACTGACAACAGCCCCTCCCATGATAACAGCTAAAGTCACCATACTTTTTATTTTATTTACATAGAAACATTTTTGGGAATAATTTCTTGCTTGACGAGAAAGTCTTTTATAGCAATTGATGCTGCTACAACATTGATTGTACATTGCTTAACGTCCCGACAGCAACAAGGCTTTCTCAGGACATGCCTGCACTGCTTGCGAAAAAAAAAAAAAAAAAAAAAAGAAACAGAACATTGAATGTATGTCGCCAGCCGGTCAAATACGTTAAATAAACCCAACACATGGGGCCTAAATAAAGATAAGACCATTTAGCAACACACATCCAATATCAAGAGCTACAGGCAGTGCAGACAGTAGGGAGAGTTTTAAAAAGGCAAATACAGGTGAATGGACAAAGGGTAGACAGAAACACATGCCCCAGAATAGAGAGAAAAACCCACCCTGTGGGGCTGACCAGGGTGACCCTGGGAACTAAAAAAATACCTAACCCCACCCAAGTCCCCCAGGGCAGACCCGGGTGGGGTGCTGCTACAACAGCTACTAGCTTAGCCGTATCTTCAAAGTCTAATCTACTCAAGTCTGCTGATCTCATTTTGAAGATAAATTTTTCCAGCATAGAGTAAGATACCGCTAGTCTGCTTATTACGGCAGAGTGATAGACAAGGTTCATTAGGTTCTTTGTGTCGCTCATTTTCTAATGCAATAAAATTAAAATAATATTTTTATTCACTGCATAAAAAATGAATCAAAAGGTTTTGACACTGCTGGTAATGTGGCGACTTCTTCTTTTATTTTTAGAGTGTCTGATTTTTTTAACACTGTTTGAGTGTGTGGTTTGTATTTTTGGGTAACCAACGTAACCAAAACCAACAACAAATCCGCCAACTATATATTTTGTTATTTCGGGTTTGGACTCAGTTGTTAGTCTCTCACTTTGTTGAGGGGGTGATTGGGGTGGGGTTGGTAGTGTTGTCACCGGTGTCGAGGCTGTTGTTGGCGGTCCTGAATGTGGTGCCTTTTCTGTTAACACCTGAAGTTGCAATTTTTTGGGTCTGTTATATTCAGCTAATCCTTTTCCAGCCTCAACCCTGCCTGCACCTTTAGTTTTAGTCACAGTTTGAACCTGCATCAAGACTGGGCTCGGTTGTGGAGTCATCTGGGTGTTGTCCATTTTCTTCTGCTTTAAAATTTATTTTAGAAAAATCAATATGGTTCCCAGTAACAAGAAAGGTTACCATAGGTGCATGGTAATTTCCAAACTTGAAAAATATAAGGCATGCTAATTTGCCAGTTGAACTTGAAACAATAGGGTTGCTTTCGAGATCGTTTGATAGACTGTCACTATCAACAGGCAAGAAGTGGCTAACTGCTTTTGTGTATAGACAGACAAGAGATCGACTCAAATCACGGGTCATTGGTGAACTAATGTGATTTTCATATTTAGCATGTAGTTTGATTAGCTCAGCAGTGGTGAGGGATTCTATATCTTCTGTTGTATATTGTTTTCCGAGATAAGCTTTTGATTTGCCAGAAACAACTACAGAGGGAAAACGCTGTTTTTAATAGTCTAAGTCTTTATTCTCGACAGTGCAGATATCGTTTAAAAGTAGCAATTTGTCTTGATTCATTTTATAATGTTATATATTAATTTTTGAATCTATAATTAATAAATTAAAATACACTTTTAGTGTAAATTGTGCAATACCCTAAGTGGACAAATGGCTAGTCTCGTCATTCCTGATAACAACTGATCGCTGATTTGCATGCATTTGAGAATATAAAGGCTTACAGAATTGATACTTTAATTAGCTTACTTTGTTTTAGAGATCAATGTACATTGATTGAATTTTTTTTAATCAAGTGCAATAAAAGGGATCCGGGGTTTTTGAAGGCTGTGATCAGTATGAGCGATGTTTGCGAAAAATAACTAATTAAGGTTGTTTAATTAAGATAATTAAAGACAAAAAAAGTTGGCCAAGAAATGTCATTTTGTTAATCTCTACTGACGCTTCTTTTAAAGTTGAGAAATTATTGAGTAGCATTTCCTTCATGAAGACCCTCTGCGATAATCCAGAACCATAATAGCAGTTCAGTAAATGTTTTCCAAACCATTGTACTCAATAAACTATGGCAGCGGTATTATCCACACACAGAAATGGAGTATGCGGAACCATAAGTCTATTGCTGTTAGTAATACTAGTGATTCCTACACCAGTAACTCTACAAGAAAGGAACATGGGGAAGCAAGTCTATAAGAAAGATAATTAAATGTATACACTTCAAAGATAAATATATATATATATATATATATATATATATATATATATATATATATATATATATATATATATATATATATATATATATATATATATATATATATATATATATATATATATATATATATATGTGTGTGTGTGTGTGTGTGTGTGTGTGTGTGTGTCTGTGTGTGTGAGTGTGTGTGTGTGTATGTGAGGGGGGGGGGGAACCTTCAACATGACGCAAAAAAGGCCTCCAGACCCTAGACCTTCCTTCCAGTAGCTGAAAATCAAACAACGGGGTCAGAGCGTTTGTGAGTACTCTCACCGGTCGCCAAAATATCAAAGGACAGGGGTGGGGCATGGAGGAGGAGGGGGAGGCGGAGGGCGGGGAGGTGGGGGGGGGGGTCGTGTGTCAAGAAGACCCTCACCGCTCATCGAAATCTCAAACAACGGTTGGGGGGGGGGGGGGGGGGGGGGGGCGGGGGCTAAGCTAACTCTCCATGAAGGGACTTAGTATTTTAAAGAATTATTAGTGTGTGTGTGGGGGGGGGGGGGTGAGGGGAGTCCAGAGCCCCTGGAATCCACCCACCCCAGATCCACCCCTCCACAGTGACTAATTTTAAACATTTTATATCATAAGTTTCGTCTGACGTGTGTACTGTATGGAAGGCATGAAACGATTGGACAGACGCCAGACAATTTAAATTTCATGGACATGGCAACAGTACCTCCCAAAATCAGTGATGTATCAGCGATAACTAGGTTGTTATATTAAAGCTACCTGCTCCAGGCAAGAACACTTTTTAGTTTACAATAATTTCCGTATAAGTATTCTTAATACATCTTACAATAATGTTGCGCAGAACGACTATTCTAACAAATCTGGTACAATGAAGACCTTTCCGTTAATTTTTTTTCCTTTGCGAGGTCCCCCGCCCCCACCCTATGAGCAGAAATCCACCGTTACGTGTGCCTACTCTGATGTATTGTGAAAAGAAGGGTAAAAAAGTCTTAGTTAAAGCATGAAAACACTGAGAAACCGGCCGGTTGTATCGGCGAAGGCCCGCCCTAGAGCCGGTCGCTTTAATGTTTGTTCGAACTTCTCAACGAAGTGCTTATTTACTGAAGCGATCAATAACGAAGTTGAAAAAAGTGTGGAGTTCCAGAGAGCTGTCACAACACACCAAAGTCCGGATTTTCAACTCCAACGTAAAAGCAGTTCTCTTATATGGAGCAGAGACTTGGAGATTGACAAAAACCACAGTCAACAGAGTACAGACCTTCATGAACAGTTGCCTTAGAAGAATTTTGAAAATCTACTGGCCAGAGAAGATCAGCAACGTCAGACTCTGGGAGAGAACAGAGCAGATAACAGCAGAGAATGAAATTGGACGAAGAAGATGGGGATGGATCGGTCACAGTCTGAGAAAGCCAGCTTCTAATATCACTAGGCAGGCATTGTCATGGAACCCCCAGGGAAAGAGGAAAAGAGGTAGGCCGAGAAACTCCTGGCGTCGAGACCTCCAAGCAGACATAAAGAGACTGGGAACCACCTGGAGTAGAATCGAAGGAGAAGCACAGGACAGGAGTTGCTGGAGGTCTCTCGTCGACGGCCTATACCCGGGTAGGGGTGACAGGCGTAAGTAAGTAAGTAAGATCAATAACGAAAGTACTTGTGAATAGGAAGTAAAATTATTATTTAAGCTAAAGGTGAGTCGCCCAAAAGAAGCTCGGGTTGGTTCGGGAGTGAACGCTTAATCCACCTCAAAACAACACTTCATATTATTTTCTGTTTTTAAATAAAATGGAAACGTGTTAATCAACTGTATCTACATAAACGATGCATTTGTGAGACATTTGTAGAGCTTTATTTTAAGAATCTGAAACTCTGATTATAATATAAAAAGCTGGGTCCCCTGGAAATTTGTTATATCCAGTGTTTGCTGTAATTGTGAAAAAAATAAAAAGACTTATCCAAGCAAGTGAAAAGAAAAATAATTCCCTTATCGAAGCTAAGACGACTCGCACCCACACCGCAAAGAATGGACACCAATTTGGAGAGAGCTGATTTGACTAAAGCCTTCTCCACCCCATGAATTTTACTAAAAACCTAAAAAGAAAATAAATTGTAAAAATAAACTGTCGTTTACATATGGTAATTGCAAACTACTCTAATTAAGTGCTTCTACATTAAAGTGCCACTGTAAATGAACGAACTTAGACTGAAAACAAGCGTTTGTCGATATGTTTGGATTATTACATTAGAAAGTCTGACATTACGCTTATAAATACTCGGTCTCCTGCGAATTTCAGTGTTACAACGGACTACGTTTTGATTGTCTTTCAAAAACAAATGTGGTCTCCAATCCCTCACGGATAGGAGGGGTGCGGGGGGGGGGGGGGGGGGGGGCTTCATTTCTATCTGATGGACTACATTTCTATATTTTTCATTATCGTTTCATCCAGGGGCCTTATAAGCTGATCGTTTGTTGCGAAAGTTCGAGATGATTTGGTGACGACAGGAGAACGGCAACAATAGGGCTCGGAAAGCTGACGTCATCACGCGTACGCGCTAGTCCTGGCGGCCATCTTGAGAGTGCCGACTCATGCGCTCATCGGGAAATCGCTGTCAGGACAATGTCAGGAAAGTCCTGACGTGCTATAGGCAATAACAGCAAGTCTTGCCATCACCTATGAAACCGCTAACCAGAATCTGTTTATGCTGGTTTGTTTCCAAAGAGGAAGAAACATGAAGAAAAACGTGTTGAAACAGTGACCACTGCAGGCGTCGGATGGCAAGGGTGTCACCGACAGTTGTGAGATTGACTAACATCACTCCGATCACACCTGCTGATCTCATTGATGCCATGAATGTCTAAATGGACATGAATCAGTTTAATGTTTGCACAGTACTTTTCAGGACTAATGAGCAGTGACAGAATAAAATCTATGTGCTCGAGCTGTGTAGTGTAAATGGTGAATGAGTTTAAACTTAAGGGTGGGTATATATATATTAATATATATTAATATAATATATATATATATATATATATATATATATATATATATATATATATATATATATATATATATATATATATATATATATATATATATATATATATATATATATATATATATATATATATATATATATATATATAGATATATAGATATAATTTTTCATTCAATTCTGAGAATGCTGTGCTAATACCATGGAATTCCAGGCTGTTAAGCTTGCATTGTGTCATCAGGACATCAGCTGTCCTTTTTGTGACTGCATCGCTTACTAGATCTTTTGAGCCTTCCACTGAACACCTACTACATAAAGCAGTAGGGACTACCCAGGCACCCTGCCATCCGCTGGAGAATATCCAGTCCTCCCCCCGAGGGGGGATGCTAGAAAATATTCCCACACAGACTGGACCTGATGAGTAGATTTAAAGTTTTTGCCGCCTACGACCGGTTTCGCCCCAAGAGGGGGGGGGGGGGGGGGGGGCTCATCAGGCGTAATCTGAAATTGCAAACAACGCATGTACTAGAAGCCGCCTCCAGAATTTACTGGTAGCACCACTAGTACAGCGCGGATTGCATCCATAAAGCTTTATGAGGTGTTCAGTAGAAGAAGACAGACTAATTTTGAAAAAGCAACACCTAGGCAATTTTGTGGTACAATTATTCTTTACTTTTAACAAAGGCGTCGCCCAAAGCCAAAAAATGCACTCAATCAGATTAGCTCCAAGGGACATAATTTTCATTCAATTCTGAGAATGCTGTGCTAATGCCATGGAATTCCAGGCTGGTAAGCTTGCATTGTGTCATCAGGACATCAGCTGTCCCTTTTTGTGACTGCATCACTTACTAGATCTTTTGAGCCATCTACTAAACACTTTTACTTTGTTAAAAGTAAAGAAAAGTAAACAATAAAGAATATATATATAATTTCAATTCTGAGAATGCTCTGCTGTGCTAATGCCATGGTATTCCAGGCTGGTAAGCTTACATTGTGTCATCAAGACATCAGCTGCCCTTTTTGTGACTGTATCGCTCACTAGATCTAGAAAGAGAGGGTAGAATTAAAACCTGGATAAAGGACCTTCAAAGGGGTTATTTACTACCCCCACCCCCACTCCCCCACCCTCCCCTGAAATTCAGGACAAAGTAGCATATAGCCGCCACATATAAGTCGCTGTGTCAGTGCCAGACAAGGAGCCTAAGAAGCTGCACAGTCATAATTACTGATTCGGCAAAATATTTGCTAATTTAAAAAAAATTAAGTAATATCAGTCAAACACCAAGTTACTTATTGTGTAAAGTTTGGACAAAATAGGTCTAACTATTTGGTCAAATACCCTCTCATTATCGCTACACTATCGCTATCGCTACTATCTGAAGTCTATCGCCAGGTGACCGTGTCCTCTCAAGATGGCGGCGCGGAAGCCGACGCTCCTAGCAATGCGGGGAACTTCCCGAGCCCTATTGCGGTAAAATTGAAAGTGCAAACATTGCATCTGGTGTAACACTATTACAATAACACAATACAATACAATTCACTTTATTGTCCATGAGATGGAAATTTTCCTTCGGCTTCGACATTAAAACACGCATCAGAACATATGAAAATAATAAATATACGTGCAAACATGATAACCTTCTACATGCTCACACGAGCACAAGCTTTGAACGCACATACCAGACACACGCACGCAAACACGGTCATTACATTGACCTTTTGAGAGTTGATCATAAATCATGAGGCAATAAAAACGCGAATTTTTCACCGTCGCGTTTTTCTTCATAAATACGCTTTGTTGCGTGTTGTTTTTGCACCATTTAATAGTTAACGCTTTCAGAGGAGCGTAGTGTCTTATGTTTAAAAAAAAGAAGTGTTTATTCTTTAATTATTTAGTGTTTAAGTCTTTGGTCGACGACTTATGACGTTATCAATGGCACTACCATCACGGGATATTGAAAGTAAATGGGGAGCATCTGCAGAGAACACAACTGAAAACCAATCAGAGTGCAGTGTCACTAGGGTCAGCATAAATGAAAATCCGGCCTATTTGTTTTTGACCTACTTTTTGTGTGGCAAAGGCACCGAAAAAAAATCAACTTGAGTTAGACACGAAAAAGAAAGAGTTGTTTATCTTTAGGGCAGCCGCCATAATTACCTGATCAAATGGATATGGGTGTGTTTGTCATCTTTTTGTCGATCATTGGAACATAGAAAAAAATGGCTTGAAAGCACTTCACATTGGAGAAAATCAGATTTATTTAGAAGATTTTGAGCACCAGATCTGGATCTCTAGTGAATTGTATGACTCAGATTTCTTTTGAGGCAGTTTAGAACATCATAAGCAGTCTACACAACATGTGTTTTAACACATCTCACAGGAAATTTACTTGTTACAGGGTGTCCAGTTTTGCTTATTTTCACCGCCAGCGAAACCCTGTGTCCTCCAAGGCAGCCAAGGGCGATAACTATATAAAAATGTGTATGCAGGAAGGTCAGATAGCAGGCTCGACATCAAGAATGAACACATTTCGCGTTTTTATTGCCTCTAAGTATATTAGAAATGCGACGCAAGCCAGATCATGTTTTAGTCGTTAGAGACAGTTCTTCGCCGCATGGCTATACAGATGGTCCACTCTTCCAGTGTTTCCACTAGTTACAAGACTGATTCACACATACAGGGAAACGTCGTTATTTGCGGCAAATGACGCAAAAAATGTAATTTATGGTAATAAGCAAACCCCAGCGTAGAACTCCTTGCTTTTTTACTTTTTGAACATCATATGCACTTTACTTGCTTTTCATCCTGATTGACGGACAAAATTTATGTTGCCGTCTTGGACTGTAAGAAACAAAAACTATCTCAAAGATTCAAAAGACGAACGAACGACCCATCGTCGCCTATGAATAGCTAAGTTCGGCTCCTGCGACGACAAAGACCCAGATCCAGAAACGTTTTCTTTGATCTGTGTGACATTCTTCGCACTCCAAAATATTCCAGAGCAGTTATGATTCGCTTCGTGGTAAGTGCGTGTATCCGTGTATCCTTCCAGGCTATCTGTTACACTGACCCAAAGGCCGGAAATATTCAAGAATGTCGCCTACATAAATGTGGTCTGTCCTGCTATGAAGAGAGGATCCTTCTGTGTGCGCATTGCAATATATGCATACATGTAGTCTGTATCTTGAAATTGAGCGATACATTCATTCTCACTGAAAATGTAGAAATGTACAAACGATAACAAGTAAAACTATTCACATTGTTGTGACCACTAAAATCGACCGTTTTAAACAGCTAAGCTCCTGATGCGATTAGCATAAAGAATAACAATCCCGTTGTCATTAATTTTATCATTTTGAAAAATGGCATAACAATAAACAAAGGTCGGGTAGTGTCAGTTGCCGCTCATTTTCAAGGTGATGCTGCAACATTTCTGATCTGAAAACTTATGCCTTGAGATGTACTTTGGATACGCTTTCGAATGAGTACGTATGACAGAAACGTGCCCAACCCAAAACGATTTTATCTCAATAACTAAAGCCCTTTTTCTAAGTTGTATGTTCCGTCTATTAAAACTGTCACGACCCCCGCTTCCGGGGCGCGAACTATGAGCTCTACAACTCGAGGCACACCCGACCCACACTAACACAAACCTAACCCAAACACCAGAGGAACAATAACGACGACATTTATTACATATATCCCTAACAATCGACGGACTATTCCCGCTCAACCCTAACCACGCACTCACGCATCACATTCACACTCACACGCGTCCAAATTCCCCGCCCCGAATATCCGTTATACACAATACAAAATAACATATATAATAAACTAAATATCCCTAATACAAGAGGTTGAGAAAACTAGTAAATAATAAAACAAATATCCTAAATAAAATACAAAAGAAAAGTGAGACTGAAAAGCCTAAATCCTAAAGCCTAAGGGATGTAGATGATCGTCTTGTTCTATACCTGCGTATTTCTCTGTGGGCTGGCGAATGGGTGCCTGATAGGCGGGGGCAGGGGATCTAACTGTTCTGTCCAGCGCTGAGTAATTCCCCTTGGTTTGTTATACTAAATCCTAAGCCACCGGATCCCGACTGAAGCAGAAGCGTCAAGCGCTAACGCCAGTTGGACCAACGCCTTTGCTTCCGCAAAGAGTCCCTCACAGCACGTGGCTCCTTAGCACAATATCAAATATACGATGAACCAAATATGCTTACGAACACAAATAAAGATCGAGAAAAATGAATATAGTTCGTAAGCTACTGAATCTCCGCAGCGGGAGCACGTACTTCCTGCCTACTTCCTAAGTTCCGGAGAAAGACATGGGTTATATAAGAGACCTGATGCATTCTTTTAGAATGCAAATGATCGTCTTATTCTATACCTGCGTATTTCTCTGTGGGCTGGCGATTGGGTGCCTGATAGGCGGGGGCAGGGGATCTAACTGTTTGTCTGTCCAGCGCTGAGTGATTCCCCTTGGTTTGTGTACAATTCTGCCAGCGCTAGCCTCACCTATCTGGTTTGTGAGTATCCATAACTCGAGGCAAATTTGTATCGTTATGTCGTTACGGTGTAATGTTCTGTGCATCTACTGTGGGAAATCAGGGTATTTACCCGACCACATAATTATAGTAGTGCACCTTCGTGTTTGTGTATGTATGTTTATCCTGCCTACTTCCTAAGTTCCGGAGAAAGACATGGGTTATATAAGAGACCTGATGCATTCTTTTATAATGCAAATGGTCGTCTTATTCTATACCTGCGTATTTCTCTGTGGGCTGGCGATTGGGTGCCTGATAGGCGGGGGCAGGGGATCTAACTGTTTGTCTGTCCAGCGCTGAGTGATTCCCCTTAGTTTGTGTACAATTCTGCCAGCGCTAGCCTCAC
Organism: Semisulcospira habei; assembly: GCA_036245525.1. Taxonomy (NCBI): domain Eukaryota; kingdom Metazoa; phylum Mollusca; class Gastropoda; family Semisulcospiridae; genus Semisulcospira; species Semisulcospira habei. Next base: position 191,719,854 of record BTPG01000002.1, on the reverse strand, counting down.
CTAGCTGGTTTGTGAATATCTATAACTGGAGGCAAATTTGTATCGTTATATCGTTACATTGTTGTGTAATGTTCTTTACATCTACTGTGGAAAATCAGGGTATTTACCCGACCAAATATAGTAGTGCACCTTCGTGTTTGTGTATGTATGTTTCTCCTGCCTACTTCCTAAGTTCCGGAGAAAGACATGGGTTGTATAAGAGACCTGATGCATTCTTTTAGAATGCAAATGATCGTCTTATTCTATACCTGCGTATTTCTCTGTTGGCTGGCGATTGGGTGCCTGATAGGCGGGGGCAGGGGATCTAACTGTTTGTCTGTCCAGCGCTGAGTGATTCCCCTTGGTTTGTGTACAATTCTGCAAGCGCTAGCCTCACCTATGTGGTTTGTGAGTACACATTTATAGCACAAGGCTCCTTTAACTAACACGTTTCAGAATAAACAATATCACGTATACAAATGGAGCAAATATCCTTAATATAACCCGACTGAAAGTTGAACAAACTCAATATATTTCATGTCACTGGACCTTCTCGCCGGAAGCACAACCGTTAAGTTCAGCACAGCTCGACGCTCTTGCTTCCGCGATAAGGCTGCCTTTAAATAATACAATAACTCAAAACCTTTCCGTCACTGTGACAAAGCTCCTCTCACAACATAGTCACTACGAGGTGAGTAAATAAATCTCAACGTTCTTTACAAGATTATAAACAAGCAAAACTTTAATTAAATAGCTTAGAAATAATGGGACGACCCGACCTGACTAAACACGGGCGTGCCGCGACACTCGCAACAGCACCCAGGTCCGGCGTCGTAGCCCCACAAGGCGGAGTGACACAGTCAGTACCACAGCACGGTGGCAGACTTAGCCTTAGGTTTTATGCGGTTGGATTTGGACCATAGGATTAGGATGCACTAAAACACAGGTCCAAAAATACACATATAAATAACTAACAAAAGAAACAAAATAATCACATCGCCATTCCCGCAACTTTAATTGCCGTATTTTATATTCCCTTCACCTCTCTCTCGCAAAAATAAATTCAACCTCAGCAAAATACATATTTACACGTCACCACATGACTCACTTCCGAATATTTACACTCCGACGCTAAATAGTGAGATAGCCTCAGTCGCCCGCTCGGCGTTAAATCCCAATAACTAATCCGCCGCTATATACTCTAGAAACTACAAAATGCAGCAGATGGCATTCGTCGCCTGCTCAGCGTTAAACCCCAATAACTAATTCGATGCCAAATACTACAACTTCAGATGACAACATTCGCCCCTACTTTCTATTCTTACACTTGCCCCACAATACACACTAACCAAAATAATAATAACAGAACAAGCAAACACAAACACCCCCCCCCCCCCCCCCCGAGCAAATGGCCACTAGAGAATTGTCTTTGCGTGTACTTACTGTCATCCGTGAAGACGCCCCGGCTAGGACGAAGACAAACAAGACAAGACAAGCCAGGGGGTAAATTCGTCGCAGCTCTTCTTCCTTTCCTCCTTCTACGGACACCTGCTCCGGGACGACCGAAAACCGTATCGCAGAGCCGATACACAAGAACAACACAGCTGCTTGAGGCCTTCAGCAAATGGCGAACCACGCCTGAAAGACCACCCTAGGAGACTGCTGGTAAAGCGACTGACTCGTTCGCAGTTGGAAAAGCGACTGTCTAAAAATTCCGTTATCGTACGTATTGCAAAAAAAGCGCTCAGTAAATCGAGCGGTAATAATTCACGTGAACAAGCACCATCCGATTGCGTCAGACTGAGCGATCACGTGTGTTACGCCGACCTGCAAACTCTCTCACGGCAGCAAATACTCGTGTACAGGCCAATTACTAGACACCTATGCTAACGCTATCCGGTGACTAACTAAATCCTGTCACCCCTCTAAACTTACTCCCATACAAAAATAGGAGAAAAAAAATCGTGTCGTGACAAAAACCAAGTGCGTGTTTGAAAGGTTACAAACAGCTACGGATTTGTAGAGGCCAGCCATTTCTGCACCAAACAGTCAAATTGAGACTGACCTGCGCTCGCGGGTTTTGGTTATACACAGTCACACAAAATATAGTCTGAAGCCATAACATATGTTCTTCAAAATCTTTTACGGTCATTAGCAATGAGAAGAAACAAACAAACAAACATGCAAGGGATCAAAGGACATTTTCTTTAGTATTGTCATCATTCTGGAAATGGTTTCCGCACCCATAATGGAACAACCAAGCTCTGCGTTTTCAGACAGCTTGTTCTAAATGACTGTAGTTGGCATTCCTAATTGTGTGCTTTATATATCAGTGGATTTTGTGTAGGAAGGCCGGATTTCTAACGTTTAAACGGGTGTCACGTATCCGATGTCAACAAAACGATCGTCTGCAAGCGCTGCTAATTCGTACGGTATATAACGTCGGTGCAGATCAAACGTTCACACCGAAAACGTCCGAAAAGCGCCTATTTGCAGTCAAACCGTTCATTTCATTGCTAATCAGATCAATGTTGTGTCCACTGTGTCGCACATGAAACAATAGTAACCCGCAAACTTGAACACTGATTATCGGCACACGAAAAAATCTCCACTGCAAGCGCGTGAAATCCCAAAGCACAACCAGGCTTCTTCACACTGCTATAACGAAGAAATCGGAAACAAATCTCGGACCCCCGTTTTGGAACAGTTCAGACCCCCCCCCCCTCCCCCCATTTTGACAGTTGTTCACTAAACGTCTTTGCCGCGGATTACACGAACGGCGCTGCTTTATGTTTTCTGCACCACGAGATAAACAAGATGAGGATTTTATCCGGCCAAAGTCTAACGTATTGTTTGGAGCTCACATGCGTCTTTCTTTTAGGAACATTCAGCGTTCATGTTCATATTTTTAAGCTTATCCTTCTGATCCATTTCCCTCCTCTCTAACCCAACCTCTGATCAAAACTCACCGGCGCACACAAATCAAAAGACGCACTGACATGGCGCTTCCCGCCATCATACGCTCTGTGGGCTGGGCGACAGGAATTCTGACGAGGAAGAAGTGATAGCACGAGCAGCAAAATGACGTCACTATATGCTTTACGTCATGGCATCGCTAGTCCCACGACGCCGTGTACTCAGTGACGAATTTGATGTCAATTCAGAAACATTGTATAACACTATCATTTGGTGCATTTCGATAATTTAGGAACATTGTGTAACACTGACGCGTTTGGCGCCTTTACGTTACCGCCACTGTCTGATCCTTCTCTAGAAGTCGAGAATTCTAACACTGACGCGTTTGGCGCCTTTACGTTACCGCCACTGTCTGATCCTTCTCTGGAAGTCGAGAATTCTTACTTTTTTTCTGCAATGAATTACTTTTAAAGGTACAAAGATGGCTAGCGAACTCAGTCAATGTCTATATTTTCAAGCTAGCTATATCCACAATTCAAAGTGAATAGAACGAAAATTACGGACTTAAATGCGGGTCAACCGATTTTATATAAACGGCAATTTTTTTCTTCAACGAGTGTACCATTTAAAATATGCTCCGAAATACATCTCGAACAAAGTATTTCCTAACGCTTCAGGCCTGTACGTACACAAACACCGGAGACTACTCGTGTGACTCACACACACACACACCCACACACACACACACACACACACACAGCGCTTCCCGCTATATGTACGTTCAACAGCGCGATTAGCATGACGTAATTTATATTATGTTACTTCACTGTTAAAGTCTGATGTGTGCCCACCTATGTTCGTCGTTTGAATGCTAATGAACGTGCTCCGACCAGCCCCATCTCAAAGTCTACCGTATTTTCAATACGGTAGACAAAAATAGATAAGCTTCAAAGAAAATTACTCATAGAGCAATAAAACAGCACACTTTTCTCACAGGTTGCAATTTATTCCCAAAACTTTTTTTTTGCTCGCATTTATGTGTCTAACTAACGGTCAATTAACGAAGCCAATTGAAAAGCTTTTGACAAATAAAGCTTGGACTCCCGAATCGATCATATAAGATTGCCAGATTTTAAAAAGAAAAGACACAATTAACGATTTTCTGTAAGTAAACAGCATCTACACGGAAACAGCTCGTACCCCTTCCAGGAACATTTGCATATTATGTGGAAACTGCTCGGACACCTTTTTAAAAATTCTCAAAATGGGGCAGTTCCTGGCTTCCGTTTTTGCTATAACGCATTGGCGGTGATCCAGTGAGCGCAATTATCCTTCCCTTAAAGAATAATCCAGCTAAAGTGCACCAGGAGCGGAGAAAATGCGTTTATTTAATACATGTTAATTTCCATAATGTTTGAGCCAAAAACGTTTCGTGCACCCCCTACTATACACACTCACATATAATATTGGCAGCCCTCGGACAGACATAAACGTTGCTTAACGATTGAGCATGAGTTTACTCGATGATGCGTGCCACATGCGTTCCTCGTGTAGCCCCTAACATAAGTCAGTCTTCTTCTCTTTTTTCTTTGGAAGGGGGTAGTGCCTACGAGGACAAGATGCACTTTAGGTTAGAGACCATCCCAACCAAAGCGTGTTTACAGTAATATGACGATAACCCAAAAAAGTAACTCCAATGCAGAATCGTAATCAAAGAAGAAGTCACAGTTCTATGACTTGAAAATTTTAAATATGTGCCGATCTGATGACATGGTCAAATACTTATATTCGTCAATTGTGTGTAAGAAAACATCATGGTGTCGGTAACTGAATGTTTACATCATAAGAAACTGACAGAAAAATTATGGAAGAAAAGCCAGGCATTAATTTAAGCTTTCTAATGTGTAATACAAGCACTGGATCAGTAGTTATTCGTATTCAAAGTGTAAGACCTGAAAAAAAGCTAAAATGAAGGAGCTTGGAAAGCAACACTCTTCTGCAACAGTGTCTCCTATTTTAGTCTAGCATGTTTGACTTTTGTCCAATAAAATGCGGACTCTCCAAGGGACATTGGCACTTTACTTCTGAGTCTCTGACCTACACAGATGCTAATAATCCTGAAAAACGATAGTAACACTATTCATCCAGCGGCAGCTACAACACAGAATAGCAGAAGGAGGATAATAAGTTGCTAGTCTTTCCTGACCATAATCTAACGACCTCGACCACATTAATAATGTATGGGCGGAACTTTGAACATTTTCCATTTGTGATCACCACTTCGTGTACATTTAGTGAAACATATGTGGTGTGCAGAATCTTATGAGTTAACCTGATCGGGAGCGGCTCCGGCGGGAGATGGGGGAACGGGGGTTGGATGGGTTAACGAATATAACTGACTTTGATGCAAGCGGCCGCGTTTCCGTCATTTTTCTTTTGTCGATATCCTCAACAAAGAAAACTAAAAGTAATACAGCAAAGTAGCACTTGTTCCTATGTCTTGCAATTACTATATAAGCTGGTTATATAAGCGTGTCTTTTGAGGCCAGGTTCACTCTGTCATTTTCACAATGCATAGATTAGTTAAGGGTGACCGTGGAGGCCAAGTACTCGCCCATGAAGGATATAGGTATCATAAGAATATGGCTGGAGCATGCCTTGTTTTGGAGATGCTGGTGAAGTGACTGTCGCGCTCCTTTGAAAAGGAACCTCTTTCAGACTGATGAAGACCAGGCAAACGAAGTCATGCACGTACTTCACGTGAGTATAATAGTTGTAATTGTTATGTTTCGTTAATCGTACCATTACCTTTTATTTCATTTTTGACCTTGTCAATGTTTTGATTACGAACTACACAGCTTTTAGAACGCAAAAGAATACGTTGTTTACGGATGAAAAAAATATGCGCTCAAATAAACAAGTCAGACGGGAACTGTCTCAGTCTTGCTATGCGAATTAACAGGGACCCGAAGTCGGCAAACACATGCACGTATTTAATTGTAGTGTCAAGAAAAAAACAACAGAACCTGCCAACAAACAGAATTTCCGCAATCAGAGCAGTAGTTCGACCACGATGAGTATTGGGGGAAAACTGTGACTTTCATTCCTACCACTTTGTACTTTCTGTTAGTGTTGGGAATGGTACAAATGACGTCACAAACTGGCCGATTTATTTCCGGAATTTATTTCTGCTGCTGTTAATCCAGACCAAAAAGGTGACTGCCAAGCGTGTAATATGCAAAGAAGTACCCAACGGAGAAAGAAACACGCTTAGAAAAGACGGGTACAACACAATTTATTAATATTTCGGGTAAATACCCTTTGTCAAAATAGACAAACAAACAAACATAGAGATTAGCCGCTACTTATCTTCAATGGCAGAAGGAATGTGGCAACATTCCTTCTGCCATTGAAGATAAGTAGCGGCTAATCTCTATGTTTGTTTGTTTGTCTATTTTGACAAAGGGTATTTACCCGAAATATTAATAAATTGTGTTGTACCCGTCTTTTCTAAGCGTGTTTCTTTCTCCGTTGGGTACTTCTCTGCTGCTGTTAGTGTTGTGACTACAAAATGAGTCCTTGTGCAGTGTTACATGGTATTTGGGGAGAAAAAAGCATTTGTGAAGCTATTTCTACCATTCCCTATACTACAATGCAGAATGGTTGAAATGGCGTCACAATTCTATTTATAGAAGGGGCTTTTTAGGACGTGTCGCGGTGGGGCGAATTTAATAGCATGTGCATGATGTCAAAGGCGGGCAGGCCTAAACGGCCTCTCACAATTGAAGTAACAAGATAAAAATTGCGTCATGTCTAGTTACGCTAACCTCGCTGCTGAACGTACATTTGGCGCGAAGCGCCGTATGTGCGTATGAATGTATGTATGTGTGTGCGTATGTATGTAAACAAGAGAATCTCCGATATTTCTGTACACACAAGCTTGAAACTTGGCGAAATACTTTTTTAAGTGGGTGACTAAGAGAGCCTCCGAGCATATTGTAATTGAATGTCTCATTTGAAGGCCCAATACCGCCGTAGCTGTTCAAAGTGACACGTCAGTAACAGATGGTTACGTCTATTTATGGTTCATATTGATACAGGACAATCCAGTTCAGCACACGTCGTCTTAATATCAAGTAACCTGACAATGACTCCACTCCGTTCTATAAATACAACGGTATCAGTACGAGAAAATGCTAAAAATAGATTGACAGCCTAACGACTGCGCAGAATAAATAAGCGCGATTACGTGTGTGCTTTTGCTGCGTGTCCAAACTGCTGTTGAAGTTCATTAGGTGTGTCGACAAGGCATAACAATCACAAATGGTGCTGAAATGTGTCGTACGATTTACGCGTAATGGTACTTTAAGACATAAACAACTGTTTATAGGAAGTCGGTTGACCTAGATTAGAGTCCGTAATTTTTGTTATATTTACTTGAAATTTTAGATATAGCTAGTTTGGATAAAGACATTAGATCAGTTCGTTAGCCAACTTTGTATCCTTTCAATTTTGTTATTTTTTTTTATTTTTAAACTTGACTTCTAGAGAAAGTCAGACAGTGGCGATGACATAAAAGAGGTAACTCCGTCACCACGCAGACATTGACATAATACTCTAAATATTACGTAATTTTCTCTAGCGCGCGCCGAAGTCTCTCCCTCTCATACAGACATGCGCGCATGTCCAAGAGGCATAGATCCTCATGCGCCCGGAGAGCGCATGAGAATCTATGTCTCTTGGAGATTTTGAAATGTGCGCGCATGCACGCACACGCACACACACACACACACACACACACACACACACACACACACACACACGCACACACACACACAAACACACACACACACACTGCGGATGATTTCGTTAGCCTTTCAACTTCTTCCGCAAAAATTGATTAGTTTCAGAAAAAAAATTAATATAGTAAAAAACACCTTGACATCTGGAGAAAGTCAGACAGTACCGGTGACGTAAAAGAAGCAACTCCGTCACGAACCCTGCCCTATTATTGTGGCCAAACTACTGCTCCGATTTCACGTATTTTTGCAAGTTGTTTTAAAATGCAACATATTTCCCTATGTTTTGTTGACTTCTAGGCTCCTTTCACATGGTTAGAAGAGTTTCATGCACAAACTGTGGACCGGCAGTAATTTAGGCTTTCACAGTACAGGACTGAAAACTAAAACTTGTCCCATTTCACCGTGAACCGGTGTGGCGTAATTTGATTTCATGATAACACGTGAAGTGTTAATATTGATGTAATTTGGCAGGGAGTGTGATGAGATGACACATACATCGAACGGTGTATCGAAACTTTTTTCCAAACTTGTAAACAGTTAGTTTGTCCCATTAAAAGTAGATGGCAATCAGACGTATGCCGAACTTCGGTTTAAATCGTTAATGATTAATGTTTGATATTTTGCCGAAAAAAAACGGGATTCCTAGAAAGTGTTTTAGCTAGTAGGTATCGGCACCCAAAATTTTGTATCGATTTACGTGGTACAAGACGTGCACAGTGACGCAACAGACGCAATGAAGCAAAACACAAAAAGAATTAGGGTGATCCGATAAACCGTTCTCGCCCTTTATCCAAATCGTCAAATTGGGGAAAATTGCCACTTTAGGCTCCTGTATGACTAAGACTATAAGCCGCACTGAGTCCAAACTAGGTACACACACTCCGATCACTGCGTAGATTTTTTCTGGGCTTGTACAACAAATGCACATCCTGGCAGACCGTTAAAAACGCCGAATTTTGAAAATCTACCAACGGCCTTTTAGCCGGCGTGAGTGTTGGGTTTCAGTCTTCAAAAGCTAATATCTTCTAGACTACTTAACCATCTAACTTCAAGTCTGACCCTACTAAAGTATATAAAAGGAGCTCTATGTACATGAATGTTTGTGTGATTTATCCGAAGGTCAAGGTCACACAAGGAAAAATACATAAAGAAATATACGTTTCCTTGAGATTTTAACAGTGATTTAGCAGCCTAACATGAATGCTTTATAATTATACAGAACATTGTGCTTCCAAGGCAGCCTTTGATAACATGTTACACTGATCAAGGTATCCAGTGCTTGAAATGTGGTCATGCTATTATCGTGTACCCGATCGGCCCGGGAAAAAAAATCGCAAGGTGAAGGAAAAATCGCGTACACTCACTGCCTACCACACACTCGTTTTGATGACATAGCTCGCCGAACAAAACAAAAAAACAACATCGACAACAACAAGCTCTACAACCATGCAACTTACACAGATCTACTGGAAATTGGATGACGTTTACGTTTAGTTCCAGAACATATTATATGTTATTTTTAACAGATTTTATTATATTAGGAAAAAGGTCAGCGTAACTTTTGAATCCCTGAAATGTGCAAAAAAGGCAAGGAGCTGCTTTTAGCCAAGAATATGACCTTTTCAATTGTGTAAAAACCAAATCTGTAGGTTGAATTACGGAGACACCTTTGGCTGTAGAAACGAGCATGTGTTTTCAACACAAATTGCGCGTACGCGATCTGCCCCAGAAAAAGTGCGCCACGCGATGAAAAACACGTCGACACTCACTGTCTTCCACACAGTGATGTCAGTGACTTTGTGCACTAACAAAACTAATGACATATTTGAAAAGAAGGTAAGACAAACATTATCACCATGTAAAAAGTTTTCTTTCAAAGTCAAATTATTTGCGTTTAGAGCGAGTTGAAAACAGGTAAAAATCGGACTCTCCACGCCTTTGAGCCGGGCAGAACGTCAGGTTGCCGATACCTAATGTAAGGCATCGCTTGAACTTTAGACGAGCTAAACATAGTATTGGAAATAATAATAATTTTTAAAAAACTTTAAACCTGATGAAAAAACATTGCATGCATGTTTATGGGCCATTCTCCAAAACTCGTTACCACAGGGCTCATTATTTTTGGATCAGTATTACAAAACTCAGATTGGCTTTGTTGTTGTTGTTGCACACATCCTACTTAATATTGATGTGAGAGATAGTAAAGATAACATGGAAATTTAGGTTTTTTGTGTATTTGTATTGATACGTGTGGAATCTTGCTTGGAAAATGGAGGCCAATTTGTGACATGGAAGTTGTACCGAGAAACGCATGCTGCCAAGGAAAGATGCTTTTGTCTACCAACATAAAAACACCAAAAACTAATACCTCTGTTTTAATATTCAGTTGTCTATTTGCCTTTTACAGCGATAGTTTTAATATAATTCCAACAGTTGTAACACCTTCAGCACGAAACATGTGGTGTCTGGACACATGTACTTCCCACCTTTGTTCACAGCCAGATGGTATGAATGCAAAAACCACGTGCATGTCTCGAAACAGGATGTACACACCTCGTCTGCATGTTTATACAAGCACGAGTATGAAACTATTTGATTCACCAAAATATGCGCCAGAAGTTTCATTTCGGGATTCGTGTCTGTATTTTGATATTACGTGACAATGCCGTAAGATCAATAAAATCAAGACCGTTAAAAACAGCAGAGAACTATTTTGGACTTAACTGAAGTTTGGGCACACTGGCGGAAGGATGCTAGTTCACTCTCTTTGCCTCTGCAATGTGCGAGTGTTGTTGTACAGACGTTTTTGTTTTCGTGGCCTGCTGAGCGGAATAGTCTAGGCAGTACCGCCAACTATACTGCAAATTTGTCCCAGACAATTGTTAGTCGTGCACAGTTTTTAACGCAGTTTCGATTGATGACATTCACTTTTCTGCGACCGTTAAAATAGGGGGAGATAAGTCTTACAGACACTTTTCAGTTGTATCAGAATTGCTACCAACCCATATTATATGGAATGAAAATGCGTTGTACTACAATTGAATGCCAATGTGAGTGTATGTACACATGTTTTATTTGTTTGTACGTCGACCTGTTAGTTACCGACCGTTATTAAGGTCATACTATTATTTAACCGTTAATTCAGATATTTTATCTGAGCCTGGTTTAACCATTTACTTTAGATTTTGCATGGTGATAGTCGATGGTAAGACCCGTTTAAACGACCCAAACGGAATGACCTCCATAAAAGGTGAAGGTCGCGAAAGGTCAATTGCTATACGGCACATCACCATATACTTCAGACATACATGTCTGAGTCTTGATCATCATGGCAAATGGCTAGGTCTAATAAGCATACAATACGTTTATTACATCACCTTCATATATTTACATGCTTTAGCGACTTTGACAAAGGTATAATGTCAGAAAATGCCAGTAAGTGTGTTAAATAACATTTAGAAAAACGTTCTCAGACTTAACGTTCGACACTTTACAGCAGGAGGTGGCGTATATATTTTTGTTGATAATACTGGTAGACGACTCAACTTATGGATCTTTGTTACCCTCGCCCACTCGGCACCGGCGTCCACGTGGCGTGGGTGGGTAGTCTCCTCGGTCACTGACTGAGTGGGCTAGCAGAGGGGTGCCATCTGTGTCCAGGCTTAGGACTTGATGTCAGCAGATATGTTGTTCAGTCTTTTTCACTGGTCCGGTTTTTGAGGAGCTGTGCTAACCCAGGTCTTACCATGTTGGATTGGTCCTTAAAAATACACGTGAGCTTTTGGTCCTTTGGATCCCAAGTGTTTGCCGTGCTTGGAGACCCGTGTCGGGGGAGAAGAGGATCCTGGTGGCTGAAACACTCCACTTTGGCCTTGAATTCTACCTAAACGGGAGGCTAGTCGTACCGGCCTAGTCAATCGGCTCTTGTCACGTTGAGCCCTATCCCACTGTTGACATGCGGGTTGATATACGGAGCACCATGCTATAGCCTCAGCTGCTGATTAGGTGCTTAACGCCAGTATTTCCCTGCATTCAACAGTGTGATAGAAGGCGGTGGCTCAGACGGTGTGCGTCGGCTGGAGACCCGCCGACAGTTGCACTTTCCCTTGTTGGGCTCGGTGGCGGGCGGGGACCCCCGGGGGATGAATATCTCTACTATTATAATATGGAGAAAAAACAAACTTGCACAGAAGCGGCACATCGCCACCGACATTGAACATGACAGTGACTCGGACTGTGAGGAGGCGACGCCTCAGGCGTCAGCTGTATGGCCTCGCTTCCTCATTGTTCATAGCAAGATGACAGACAAACCTGTTTCCAAGCTGAATCCATTTCTGGTGGGGGAGACCCTCCGGAGCCGTATTGGCAGGCCTGAGGCCCAGCAGCCTCAGGTCTGGTGACTTGCTGGTGGAGAGCCGTACACTCCAACGGGCTGCTGAGGCTCTCTTCCATTGGAGACACTCCAGTGGAGGTGACACCCCACAAAACTATGAATTCGTCAAGAGGCGTAATCCAAGATCAAGCTTTGGCAGAACTGTCAGACAATGAACTTGTACGGATGCTTAAGTCTCAGGGGGTGACTTACGTCAGGCGCTTCGCTTCCAAGCGAGGTGGTACCATCATCCTGACGTTTGGCACCCCAACCCCTCCTACTACAATCTGGGGCGGTTACTACTCCTTGAAAGTGAAAAAGTACGTCCCTCTCCCCCTCCGGTGCTTTAAGTGCCAAAAGTATGGCCATGGGCAAAGTACGTCCCTCTCCCCCTCCGGTGCTTTAAGTGCCAAAAGTATGGCCATGGGCAAAAGACAGAGGCTTCATGCGTCCGTTGCACTAAGCCCGGACACTCTGCTGAGTCCTGCACAGCCACCCCCCTGTGTGTGAATTGCCAGGGGGCGCATATGGCTTCGGACAAGAAATGCCCTCGTTGGATATCCGAGTGCTGGATTCAGCAAATGCGTGTGGAGAAGGGGCTGTCCATTTTGGACGCCAAAAAGCTGGCTGAAGGCCCTGGTGCAGCTGCGACTGCCCCATCCTCTAACACATCTGTGTATGCATTCAGTGCAGCGGTGGCAGGCAAGCGCCCCACCAAAGACTTTTCATGTCAAACCCCAACTTCTTGGTTGGGGGCGGAGCCTCGGCTCCTCTCGCCCCTGGAGAGTAACCCTCCTCCGGTGGTGACGAGGAGCCAGGGAACGCAGAAAGCGGACACTGCCAGTCCGGTAGTGCCGGCTTCTGTTGCCCCTAAGCCTCAGCCCCCACGCAAACCTGTTAGTCTGTCTAATCCAAAGGCTTCTGGCTCTGGTCAGCCTTCTAAGGTCGTTAACTCTAGCGGCAGGAACGCTGCCAAGGACCAGAAGTCTACAAAATCTATGGGACCGCTGTGCGCACGGGCCCAGAAGGAGAACGCTGATGTCCCCCTTCAAAACAAATATGCTGCATTGGAGGAGCGGATGGAGGGGGTGGAAGTTGTCGTTGCTGATGCGGTGGCAGTTCCACCCTCTTCATCTCCGAAGAACCAGAGGAGGCCCGGGAGCCGACCCCCCTCTGTTTCTTCACCTCCTTCCAAATCAAAGGATAAAGGGGGAAAAAAATCTTCACCCCAAGATAATACATAATCATGTACTCTCTGCTTCAGTGGAATTGTCGTGGTTTTCAAGCTAACTTTGAGGAATTACGTCTTTTAGTCAAGTTCTATAACCCCTTAGTAATATCTCTTCAGGAAACATACCTGAAGACTTCTGACCCTGTGTCCTTTACTGGTTTTCACGCTATACAAAGGCTCTGATTCAGAGAGGCGCTCGGGTGGAGTGGCTCTTTTCATTAGTAGCCAAATTTTATGTAGCCCCGTTAGCATCGACACCTGTCTTCAGGCTGTCGCAGCTCGGGTTACCTTGAAAAAGACAATAACAACCTGCCACCATCCCTGCGGGTCTGTAGTACTGATATTTTTCACTTAGTAGATCAGCTGCCCCATCCCTTTATTTTCATGGGGGATTTTTTAATGGTCACGCTCACCTTTGGGGTAGTGACCACTATGATGGCAGAGGTCAGATGTTAGAAGATGTTTTTTCTCAACTTAACCTATGTGTCTTTAACAATGGCTCACCTACGTACTAGAACTCCGGTTCCGGCTCAAGTTCTGTTCTAGACCTCACTGTGTGTGATCCTTCTCTAATGCTGGACTTTGACTCCAGTAGTCCTGTCATCGGTCAGCTGTGAGGAAGATTCGCCGGTGGGACGCTGGAATCTCACGAAAGCGAACTGGCCTCTGTTCGCCTCCCTCTGTCAGTCTCGTATTACAGAGGATGTGGTCATGTCAGCTGAACAACCTGTTTCTTGTTTTACTTCTATTTTGTTGGACGTAGCAGGTGAAACCATCCCTAGAACTTCCACATCACTCCCTCGGAAGCCGAGAGTACCATGGTTCAATGAAGAGTGCCGCAAGGCCCAAAAAATGCGCAAATCTGCTCAGCGACTTGCTTTTCGCGATCCGTCGCAAGCAAATATTTTAATATTTAAAAGACAGCGGGCGAAAGCCCGTTACATTTTTAAACGTGAACGCCGTGCTTCCTGGAGAAGCTTCGTCTCATCTTTATCTTCTAGGACTCCATCCCAAAAAGTCTGGAAGGCTGTTCGAAGAATTAGAGGCAGGGGTGGCTCGGCTTCTATCGGCCATCTTCGAGATGGTGCCAGTTTGGTCACGGATAAAAAGGCTGTGGCCAATTTGCTTGCCTCCACCATTGCCCATCATTCTTCAACAGAACATTATTCACCTTTCTTCCAGAGAGAGAAGGAGAAGCGAGAGTCTTGTACTTGTGATTTTCTATCGGATAACTCGGAAGACTATACGTTTTCACAATTGCAGCAAGCCATGTAGAAATGTACTGACTCTGCTGCTGGATTAGATACCATCCACTATCAGCTCCTAACACATCTGCCTGAGGATTCACTCCTTAAACTTCTCAAGGCCTTTAACCATATCTGGATAACTGGTCATTTTCCGCCATCTTGGTGACAGGCTGTGATAGTGCCAATCCCCAAGCCGGGTAAAGATCCTTTCGACCCGGGCAACTATCGGCCAATCTCTTTGACATCATGTTTATGCAAAACTATGGAACGCTTGGTCAACGCCCGCCTGGTGTGGCATCTTGAGTCACAGGGTCTCATCACTGACCTCCAGTGCGGTTTCCGGCGCTTCCGTAGTACAACTGACCATCTAGTCCGCTTTGAGTCTTATATCCGAGATGCTTTTGTCAACAAGCAGCATGTCTATGCACTTTTCTTTGATCTTGATAAGGCGTATGACACTACCTGGAAGTATGGTATAATGTCTGATTTGTCGGACATGGGTTTTAAAGGGCACCTGCCCGTTTTTATTCAAAAATCTTTGTCTAACAGGTCGTTCCATGTCCGTGTGGGCTCCACCCTCTCCGACTCCTTTGAACAGGAGATGGGTGTCCCGCAGGGCAGCATTTTATCTCCTCTTTTATTTAGTATTAAAATTAATAACATTGTAAAGGCCGTTATGGATGATTCTGAATGCTCTTTGTTTGTGGACGACTTTGCTTTGTGTGCACGAGGTCGAGGGCTTGCGTCCCTTGAGAGGCGCTTGCAGATGTGCGTTGATCGCATCCAGGGGTGGGTGTCTCTCAACGGATTCAGGTTCTCGCCCTCCAAGACAGTCTGTGTGCATTTTACTAACCAGACGAACTTTTTTCCAGACCCTAGCCTGAGCATTGCTGGAGTGCGAATTAAGGTGGCCAAAGAGGCAAAGTTTTTGGGGGTCATCTTTGACAAAAGATTGACCTTCTGCAACCATGTTAACTACCTTAGAACCTCTTGTCAGAAGGCCCTCGACGTTCTTCGTGTCGTTGGTCGTACTGACTGGGGTGCAGACCGCATCGTCTTACTTCGACTGTACCGGGCCCTTGTTCGGTCCAAACTGGATTACGGCTCTGTGGTATATGGTTTGGCTTCCAAGTCTGTTCTACAGCGTCTGAACACAATTCACCATCAAGGTCTGCGCATATGTCTGGGAGTCTTCAGGACATCTCCAGTTCCTAGTCTGTATGCAGAGGCAGGGGAGCCTTTTCTCAGGCTCCGCCACATCCGCCTCATGCTCAGCTACGTTCTGCAGCTGAAGGCCCATCCAGACAATCCTGCCTATGATTGTGTTTTTCACCCGTCGTTTGCAGAGATTTACGATACCCATCCGGGAGCTGTCCGTCCACTTTCCTTCCGTGTCCGACCTCATATGCAGGCGGCCGGAGTGGACCTGGACAAAGTTTCGGAATCTCTGCAACACGTCACTCCACCCTGGCTACTACCAGTTCCTGACATCTTGCTGGACTTGACCGCCCACAAGAAGGATTGTACTCCACCAGCCATATACCAACAGAGCCTCAATGAACTCGTTTCAATTTTTCCTGGCTATTGTCGTCTTTATACGGATGGGTCCAAGTCTGAGGATGGGAGGGTGGCTGCGGCTGCAGTGTCCTCTCGTCATCCTAGACGCCCATTTAAGCTCCGTCTCCCTGACCATTCCTCTGTATTTAGTGCAGAACTGCAGGCAATTCTGCTGGCACCCAAGCATGCCTATCAGTCTCGGGAAAGGAACTTCCTGATTCTGTCTGACTCTCTTTCTGCCCTGCAGGCCCTTCAGGGCGCGGGAACAGACCATCCACTGCTGGTGCAGATTAGAGTGCTCTACGCAGATTTGATGAAGGAATATTATGACATCATTTTTATTTGGGTCCCGGGCCATGTGGGCATCGAAGGCAACAAAATCGCAGATTCTGCTGCCAACAGTGCCCGCAGTGACCCTGTCCCTGACACACAGATTGTTTATAGTGATTTTCAACCTGTGATTAGTGCGTACATAGTCCGCGAGTGGCAGTCCGAGTGGGACAAAGAGGAAGGGAACAAGCTTCATGAAGCTCTTCCGACAGTCTACCTTTCCGCTGCGGCAGCCGCCGTGAGGAGACTGTCCTTGCTCGGCTCCACATCGGGCACACGTATGTTACGCACTCTTACTTACATAAACAGGATGAGCGTCCATGGTGTTTTGCCTGTGATGAGCAGTTTTCTGTTCGACACTTTTTGCTGTATTGTGCTGATCTAATTGACACGAGATATAAACACTTCACAGCAGACTCCTTGAAGGTTTTGTTCCGGGATGTTCCCCCGGACAAAATCTTCAATTTCTTGAGAGAATGCAATATTTTTAATAAGATCTGAGCATTCATAGACTATGTAAATATTTTTTATTTGCCATGTTTGAGAGTCTGTATACGTTTCTTTTAAAGACTTGTGCGACATTTTAGCCTGACATTTTTAAGCTATATTTCCATCTTAAGACCTTGCTTTTAGTCTGGCTGACCAGATTTTTACCCATCCCGCCGTGAGATGGCCTTAGTCGCCTGCTCGGCGTTAAACCCAAATAACTAACTTGTTACCCTCAATTGTTACATAAGATGAGAACTAGTTATACTGGATTTAATGTGTCTGAATTTTTGTGATCGTGTAGTCTTTCTTTTTATTCTTTCTTTTTTTTTCTTTTTTTTTTTGTCCATGCCTTTTTCTTTTCTCAACTATGAAATCGATTTAGCTCAACTCTAAGCTCACGACAGTCCTTTGTTACATAACGTGTCAGTCAAACAGATTAAGTCGCTATCACTAACGTCAAGGTCACAGCGGCCATATTTGTTTTCCTCTCTCTTATGTAAGACAGTAATTGACTGATTAGAGCGTGTACAGAGCTGTGGTCCTCACCACCCTGCTGTATGGTTCCGAGTCCTGGGCCCTCTACCGCAGCCAACTACGACTCCTCGAACGCTTCCACCAGCGCTGCCTGCGCACCATCCTGGGCATTCACTGGAGTGACTATGTCACCAACGTCGAGGTCCTTGAACAGGCTGAAACTGTGAGCATCGAGGCTTTGCTGCTGCGGACACAGCTCCGCTGGGCGGGGCATGTCTCCAGGATGGAGGATCATCGCCTACCAAAGATCACCCTGTTCGGCGAGCTTGCTACTGGACACCGTGACAGAGGGGCACCAAAGAAGAGATACAAAGACTGTCTCAAGAAGTCACTTAGTGCCTGCCAAATCGACCACCACCAGTGGTCTTCGCTTGCTGCGGACCGTGACACCTGGCGCTCCACCGTTTACAAGGCAGCTGTCTCCTTTGAGGACTCTCACAGAGCTAGCCTTAAGGACAAGAGGCTCAGGAGAAAAAACAGAGATGCCGCAGCTCAGAACCCTGACCAGACCTTCCCCTGCAGCCACTGCGGTCGAACCTGCCTGTCTCGGATTGGCCTCCGCAGCCACGAACAAGCCTGCAGACGTCGTGGGCAACTCCTATAAAATCTTCGTTTGCGAAGTCAAGCCAAGAGAATTGACTGATTTGTTTCAAATGGTGTATGTTGATAGGCGATAATTAAAGAAAAAAAAGTATATACAAATATTCTGACACTACCTTCCCGGTTGAAGGTCACGGCCGTGGCAGCAATGTTTTATTTGAATGGGTGTAGTTCACTCCTCAAATATCTCTGAAACCAGCGAGCGGATTTGCCTCAAACTTTAGATGATGAGAATCCTTACATTAAGGGAAGTGTCAAAGACAAGAATTATGTTGCTTTCTCTGAGGTCAAGGTCATGGTAATCACATTAACTAAACACTTGCTATTGGTCTTAGTATTTGACATATGTTACGTGGTAGTCGAAGTCGTAGTATGATGCAATCACACCAGATGCACGCACGTATGGTTCTTGTAAAGAAACTTCACTCAGCTGCAACTCGTCACACGTGGCACAAGGTTGTAGACCACACTGAACTCAGAACTCAGAACTCAGAACTCAGAACACTTTATTCGGTAGGTCAACGACCCATTCGAATTGGGGTGAGATTACATAACTGGAAAAACCAATGACAACACGAGAAAGGAAACAGACAAGATATGAATAAAAAGAAACAACAATTTCTTCTTGGAATTGGTAACCACACTGGAGTAACAGTTCCAACAAGATTGAAGTGATGCGATCTCCGCACAATGCATCGACACATGCACCAACACTGATACACTGTTTCCTCTATAATGCATCAACACTTTGACAAACTGCGTCTCTCATACAATGTACACACATACGGTCCTTTATGCTATTACAGATTTCCAGAATAATCCAGAAAATTTACACAACACAACCAATCAGAAAAGAAAACGTAACTGAAACTCATTAATATTCATTAAAAAGAACTCTCTAGAAATAACTACAGCTTTCGACTAAAATCTAGGCGTATTCAATACTATGTTACGAAATGTTCCCAACAACTTTGACGTCATATTTGAGGTCACTAGAATGATCGCGCCGTTTCGAAACGTTCTAGGTCAAACGAGGTCGGACAATAGCAACAATGTGACGAAAAGACGCGTCATTCTAGCTGCACAACATAAATCGATCGCAATTTTCCAAGCAAAAGAACATGAATCCTACTAAAAAGGTACGTACTTCTTATCCAAAATAACTCAAATGAATATCGGATCTTTCGTATGATCAACACACACATGCTTTCAAATCAGTAATAACACAATGACAAACGTAACAACATATGTGAAACGACAGAGTCAGTCTGAATCAAATGTGAAGGGTTGATAGGAATGTTAAAAAGAGTATGTTTTGTGCTGGAATGACGTCACTATCGAAGGTCAAGGTCATTTTGGTCATGTGTCTTTGTAAGTAATATATTCTTGTCCGGGCAATACATTTGAAATTATTTGACTGATCTGGCTCAATCGTAAATTGATAACAGTCCAGCATTTTAAAAAGTGTAAGAAACAAAAATCGGGCTGCTGTCTTTAAGTTCAAGGTCAAAGTGGTCATTCTATATTTCCTTAAGAGATATCTCCCAGACTAGTTTGTCGATTTGCTTCAAATTTGGTATAATGTGAGATATTAATTTTTTTAAAGGCGTTTGATGAAAGAACTATGTCACTACCTTAAAGGTCAAGGTCCTAGCAGCCATGTCACACTGTGTATTATTCCAAGTAATATCTCTGAAACTTTATATTTTGACTGGACATAAACTTGATTTGATGATAGTTTTGATCATATCCCTAATTAACGGTCTGTTCATTTCAGCTCGGTTTAGTTAGTTCAAGATGGGATCTCTGCTTGAAAGGGCCAATTTCTCCAGTGTTTTTGGTATTATTTGTTTTTGTCCTTGTTGTTGATCATTACTGAACGATTTACTATGGCTCTTTCATATCTTTTTCAAGTTTGCCCGCTGCAGCGACCGCTCCCTGTCTCTCTTTTTTTCCCTACAACGGAGGCGATGTTTTGTATGGTAAGCGTAGCACTGTTCCTTAATTTCTTTCCTTAGGTTTCTCAACACGTATAATCTGCTCATTTGTAGACCATGTTTCATTTCTGACGTGCCAACAAGAATTTCCGTTCCATCATTGCCCAGGACTCGAGCATGTCTTAGGTGTAGATCTACAAACGTCTACAAACAAAAGTTGTATGTTAGCTGTTGAGCACTTCCAGTCTGAACTTCCTATTCCTCTCTCATGGCTTCTTGGTAAAGTAACAGGTCACCCTTGACTATGCATTCTCTGGCCAACCACCCATCTATATTTGGTCTATCATATTGTAGTAATAAGTTGAGACCATTTCATATGTCAAAACTGGTTCGAAGATAACTGCCATTGATATAATACTTTTTTTTTTTAACTGCACATTTGTGTCACCAGTCTATAGATCAGTCACAGAAAGGTCAACAATGGTCAGTAATGTCAGCTGATACTTAGCTAACCTTGACACCGTTGTCTCTGATTCCGACAGTTCATCATACTACAGTGTTCTCCAGCTCAGAAGGCTATAAGCAAAAACACTGGTGCATTTTATAAATGACACTTTACAGGTCTTGAGGTCAAAGGAAGTGTTAAATGAGAGAGCGCATACTCGTCCTCATTTGCCAGATGAGGTATGACCAGTATATTAAAAGTCTTACCACACTGTTGTAGACGTTTTGTTGTTGTTGTGTTTTTTTTTTCTCCCCAAATCCGATAATGCATCCCAAAATCAAGAAAAGAGCAAGAAAGAAGACGGGCAGAAAATGATTAAGACACGATAAAGCAAGTAAGGGTTGACAGTTAAAAGATGGGGTTGGCTTCTTCATCTCTTAAGATATTTTCATCACAAAAATGTCAAGGAAACAATATAAACTGACACAGCGATTCTTTGTATGCAGTACTTTGTCCTGAGTCCAGGTGATGAAATTTTGGAAATAGTCATATCAGTGTTTCGAGATATAGTGACTGCGCATAGGTTCTAGCAAAAATCGAATAGTTGTGACCTTGACTTTGAGCTTAAAGACCGAATTTTCATTCATGGCGCTGTGGCTTATTTGGAGTATCGTCGCCTTAAATTTGAATCATAGCGGTCAAGTCGTTTGAGAGCAGAAGCCTGCAGTAAGTGACAAACGAATATGGTAGCCATGACCTTGATCTTGAGGATGACAACCTGATTCCAAAAGACCGGATTTTCATTCATGGCGCTGTAGCTTATTTGGAGTATCATCGCCTTAAATTTGAATCATAGCGGTCAAGTCGTTTGAGAGCAGAAGTCTGCAGTAAGTGACAAACGAATATGGTAGCCATGACAAGATCAAACACTATGCTATGAGTAACACTATCATCATCTGAAACTGTGGGTCAAATGGTTGTTGTGATGCGTCTAGTGTGGTAGTGTAGCGTCTGTGCTTGTCGCTCTCGCTTTCAGCTCCCACCGCTGGCTAGCAGTTTTGCGAAAAGGGGAGCAGAACATGTCAGTCTCTCCCTGCCAGTACACAGCCTCTCCAACAACAAGCCTCATGTAGTGCCTCCTCGTGGTGACTCATGGTAACCGAGCACCTTACGGACTCGGGCTGAACTACAGAGGACTCGGAGGAGATCTGGCCCCCAGACATGCGGCATGCAGGCCCATCGATGTGTGGAAAAGCCCTTATGCCCATGAACCAGATCCCCAGCTATGGGTAAATAGCCCCACTACCTTGTGGGTGCCTTGGGAGAGGCAAAGGCTAGGGGAGTAAACCCTATACAAATCCGGGCAGGGATGCTCGATAGCCTTGGTTGGCAGATCTCCTTCGAGAAGGAAAACTCCGAGGAAAAACCTGAGTAGATGGGACCCATAAGCCTTGGTCGGCAATCCATCTAGGAGAAGGATACTCCAAAACTAAACCATCCTGTGCTCCCAGGAAAGGCCTTTTGACCAGGAGCTAAGGGTGAGGTAACCCCGACAGAAACCCCGAGTGCTGAAGACGGAGGTACTGGGCTGCACAGCGCACTCTAATAAACCACAGTACCATGCATATACAGCCATATGACACTTGGAGATGGATTCAAGAGGAATGGTGCTCGCCCTGTGGAGTCTCACCAGGCAGGTGCAGTACCGGGCTCTGCGCCTCTTCAGAGCCCACCCCCAGCGACTGGAGGACCTTCCCGACTGTCTCGAGGAGCCAGGGGACTGGGAAGTAGAGCGACTGGCCAGCGAAAAAACAAGACCAGAGACAAAGAAAAAGCCAATGTGAACATCATGCACTGGAATGCCGAAGGGGTTACCAACAAGAAAACAGAACTAGAGCACTTTCTGCATGAAAACAGCATAAACATCTGCTGTATACAAGAGACACACCTGCAAGAAGGGAAACCCTTTAAGGTCAGAGGATATCAGGTCTTCCGAAGTGATCGCCAAGGGAGGAAGAAAGGGGGGGTTATGACCCTAGTTAGAAACAACCTGAATGCCAGTGAAACCAGGAGATTCATGGAAGAGGCAGAATACATCCAGGTCAAGGTAACCACCAGTGACAGCACCCTTGACCTTGTCAACTACTACTGCCCTAATGATAAGTTGCTGTCCCTCGACACTATCCAGGTCCCGGACAGTGGATTCCTCATCACTGGTGACTTCAACAGCCAGTCCCAGAGTTGGGGATATGACACACTGGACAAGAGAGGAGAAGACATTGAGGAGTGGCAAGATGAAAACCACCTGATACTTGCCAATGACCCTGAGGACCAACCTACCTTCTACTCTCGCCGCTGGCACACCACCACTACACCGGACCTGGCGCTTTGCACTGAAGATGTTCATAAGTGCCTCAGCAGAACAGTAGGACCACAGCTAGGAGGAAGTGACCACCGCCCTATCCTCCTAACCCTAAAAGGATGCACAGCAGCTAGCTCGCCACACCGGCCAAGATGGAACTACGGAAAGGCAGACTGGCGCTTGTTCAGTATCCGAACAAATGAGCTAATGCAAGGCCTCGCTGTGTCTGGAAGGAACATCAACAATGTGGTCAGAGAGTTTAATGACATTATCAGTAAGGCAGCCAAGGAATCCATACCTCGAGGGGTCCGGAAAAACTACACCCCATACTGGACCGCAGATCTTCAGAAAGCACATGACAACCTCACTAGGGCCAGAGAAGACGCTGAAACCAACCCCAGCCAAGAAAACAACATCAAGCTACAACACAGTAAGGCCCAGTATCTGAAGATGAAGTTGGAGTGCACAAGAAGAAGTTGGAGAGAGAAGACTGCAAGACTAAACATGGACAGGGACACCACGAAGTTGTGGAGACTGACCAAGGTGTTGAACGATGAGGGCACCAGGGAACAGAAGATCACCTTGGAAGAAGAAGGGAAAGCACTGACTGGTAGGAAAGCTGCAAACATGTTTGCACAGATCTATGCGAAAGAAAGTGACATCACTGTCCCACGAATGCTTGCGAAAGAAATCAGACAGGAAGAAAGAGAGAGAACAAGAAATGTGAACATCCATGATGCAATGAAGAAGGACATCACCCTTCCAGAACTGAAGATGGCCATCAAACAGCTGAAGAAGAAAAAATCTCCAGGTCCAGACAGCATCTCAAACGAGATGTTACAACACCTTGGCAACACTGCCTTAATGAAGCTACTGGACATCTTTAACCACAGCTGGAGAGGAGGACAGGTACCCCAGTGCTGGAAGGAAGCCAGGATGATCCCAATTTTGAAGAAAGGGAAGAATAAGTCCAAAGCCCTGAGTTATCGCCCCATCAGCCTGACTCACTCCGCCTTGTGGGTCTACGACGCCGTACCTGAGCGCTGTTGCGAGCGTCTCGGCACGCCCCGTGTTTAGCCAGCTCGGGTCGCCCCATTTAGTAGTTTCTAACGTACTTAAGTAAAGTCTTGTTTATTTGTTTATTTGTAAACTTGTAAAGGAAGTTGTGCGATTGATTTCATCTCCTCGTAGTGACAATGTTGTGAGAGGAGCTTTGTCTCAGTGACAGAAAGATTTTGAAATATTGTATTATTTAAAAGCAGTCATGTGTTACGAAAGGCCTTATCGCGGACGCAAGAGCGTTCAGCTGAGCTGCGCTTGACGGTTGTGCATCCGTCGAGAAGGTCCAGTGACTTGGGAACTATATTCAGTTTGCTCAACTTTCATTTGTGTTTATTAAGGATATTTGTTTCATTATATATTTGATATTGTGTATTCTGAAATATTATGTTATTTAAAGGAGCCATGTGCTTTGAAGGTCTTTATTGCAGAAGCGAAAGCATTAATTTAATTTGAACTTGTCGTTCGTGCTCCGGCTGAGGAGATTTAGTAGCTTGTGAATTATATTCGTTTTTCTCAGTTTTCATTGTATTTTATAAAGATATTTGTTTTATTATATATTTGTCATTTGGTATTGTGTATAATGGATATTCGGGTTGGGGAGTTTGGACGTGTGTGTGTGTGTGTGTGTGTGTGTGTGTGTGTGTGTGTGTGTGTGTGTGTGTGTGTGTGTGTGTGTGTGTGTGTGTGTGTGTGAATGTGATGTGTGAGTGCATGGTTAACATCGCATGTTATCTTTAGAGATATTTTGTTCATACATTTAATACAGAATCCGTTTTTAGTTCTGCTAAATGTCAGTTTTGTGCTCAAATTCGTGTCCATGTCACGCGGCAATATTTGAGCATGGCCGACATTTGCCTATGTCTCATTCCGACTATGTACGTATCTTTTTTCCTGTAGAAATACTTGATACTGACATTAAACTTCCCCCCCCCCCCCCAAGTGTTATTTGATGGTTTTCAAGCAAATTTTATTTTTAAGCCCCATCCTGTCACGTTTTGGTACCGAGTTTTGGAGAATGGCACACATATAAACGTACCAAACATGGTATCTGGCACACGAAAACAGCTGAGGTACACAAATACATGTTACTTTTTCCCAAGCAAGCCTAACTTAATTTTACTTTCATTTTCAAATGCATTGTTCGTCGCTTTTTTATTCGCAGGCTGGCGATCACAATCCCGCAGACGAGGGGGGAACACACAGAACTGTCTGAAGTGGTGAACAGAATGAAGTTGGCAATGCAGAGAGTTCCGACCCTGCCAATCCGTCAAATTTACAACCAGCACGCAGCAGCACCTGATAACCGCGACGACAGAGGCACCGAAATGCCCCCAATTGCGTCTCTACGTCCAGACATTAACCGCATTCGAATGGCAAACATCCCACCAGTCGGTAGATGATGTAGTTTTTGACGGTGCTTGGGCTCAGACTTTGATAGGTCGCCGTTTCTTACGC
Organism: Semisulcospira habei; assembly: GCA_036245525.1. Classification (NCBI taxonomy): domain Eukaryota; kingdom Metazoa; phylum Mollusca; class Gastropoda; family Semisulcospiridae; genus Semisulcospira; species Semisulcospira habei. Next base: position 191,694,536 of record BTPG01000002.1, on the reverse strand, counting down.
ATGCTTGACAACGAATGGGAGATTGCCATATTTGGCAGTCTCGGCGACTGCCAGCCAATTTACATGGATTTCACATTCAAGTGTACTCCTCGGCCATGCTATCAGTTCTTCACGGTGCATAGATACTATATAGCCCGGGTGATCACCATCGCTTTTGTCTTGACAGGTATTTGGGTTCATCAAGCGGAAATACAACCGTCTCACGGGACGACCTTTCGATCCGCAACTCATCGTTGCTGATTTAAAAGCTGCTTTGAGAGCGGCAGGCGAAACCATATTTCCTCAGTCGCAGGTACGTGGATGTTTCTTCCACTTCCGCAAGGCCGTTTTGGCTAGAACCAAGGAAGAGGGGCTACATGGAGCCAGGTGTCGTCTACGAATCCGAGGACACTCATCATCTGATCCAGAAACTCTTGGCGTTGGCCTACCTGCCTGTTGCTCTCGTCCGGGCAAACTTCTGCCACTTGATTAAGGAACAAGCTACAAGACAACTGTCAGCGCGCTTCAGAGGACTCAGAAACGTTCTCCGATATTTCAGGAAAACCGGCTTATATTCACCCCGGAGACCTGGTTGACAGCAGCATGTTACCGAGAGTAGTGGCTGCTTGATTTTCACGCCGAGAGCGAAACACATAGATGACGAGTGTCTCCACAAAATGGTTCTATTGCCTTTTCTCCATGTCTCTGAGAAATCTTTAGACTGAAGGTTGCATAGTTTTGACACAGCTTGTAAAACAGTGCGATCACTCATGGATTTGTCGGTTTCGCGCCTCGAGATGGAGCGGCGGCTGCGCGCTTCGCGGTTGCGGGCCGATTCAGTTTTAAAAAAAAATTCTGGGCATTTGAGGCAAAAGCTATCTAAGCAAGACAGCCATGGTAGACCACTGACATGCAGCAAATGCCTATCTTCGGGAAAGGGCCTCTCTACACGTGTAGTATTTGTGACAAACCCTTCATGAAAGTCGGCGACTTTCAGTCTCACCTCAGTGTCAATGCAGGACTCAAGACTCAATCGTTTTATTATTTAAACCATCGGCCCATCACATGATAACGCCGGCAAAACGTACAAACCAAAAATTTACAAAATGCAAAAGGCGTGCACACATTTGTTTTGCCAGGTCGTGAAAAACGAAGCAAGTTCATTCTTGTCAAGAATTGGCCAGCTGCGTTTTTCAAAATAGGGCAGTGTTGGCAAGCCCGTGAGCCACACGAATATCAGCGGACCTCACCGCGGCGTTTTAATATATGAATTGGGCAACATTCTGCTCCGACTCTCTGTCATTAAGCAGACGACTGTGGGAACCATAATTGGCATAAAGGGGGTATTTAGAAGGAATACACTTTTTTTTCCTGAAGAACGATTTATGAAATAATAATAATAATACCGTTATTATATAGGCGCTTTTTCTCAATTTTAGGACGAATCGACTCAAAGCGCCGCGAACTGAAACCCAACACGCACACTCACGTAACAGACAAGGATTTACGCCATTTAAGACAAACACAGTACAAGACAGACGAAGGGCCAGTTCAGCTACGGAAGTTACAGAGATTTTTGATCGCTTGTATTTGAAGGTACCAAAGTGTGGGGGGGAGGGGGGTGGGGGGGGGGGTGGAAGAACCGGAGTACCCGGAGAAAGAACCCCCGACGCAATAAAATAAGAACATGAAACAGAAATGCATTTCGTCCTGAAATCGGCATCTGCTTGATGGACATGTGAAGGCGAAATTAGTATCGCTAACATATCCGAATTTGTGCGTATACTAAACCGTATAAGAAGGTCCCGTAAATGTTTATTGAAGTAGGTTTCTAAATATAAAGATGATTTGAAATGCTAATACACATTGAACCGTGGACTGTCTGCCAAGTGCCAGACCTGACCAAACGAATCAATCAATCTTTGTTTGTATTCTAGCAGAAACCTGTCAACCCGCTCCATCCTCATGATGCCCCGTTGCTCAAGGTACTCATCCACCACACGGGGCGCGATGAGGTCGAGCGTTGTCGTCCTGCAGAACAGCATTGTCGCCTATGGCTTGGAGAACTAGCTGGACAATCTCGCCCCGATAGCGTAGTCCAGTAAGGGTGCCTCGGATGACGTGGAGGGGGGTCCTGCCTTCCATGCTGAAGCCTGCCCAGACCATGACTGAGCCTCCTCCGTAGCGACCTACCTCTTATACGCATCCATTCGTGAATCGCTCGCCCTGGCGTCTCCAGACCATAACCCTGCCGTCGTTGAAGGACACAGTGAACCGTGACTCGTCAGTAAATAGAACCTGAGTCCACTAGAGTCTGTTCCACCTCACATGTTGACGAAACTAGGCAACCCGGGCTCTGTGATGAGCTGGAGTGAGGGCTATTCTCATTGCTGCTCTGCATGAAGGCAGGCCAATTTCGCGCAGACGTCGGGAGACTGGGCTTCTGCTGACGTTAACGTTTGCAGCTTGCATCAGTTGACGTCGCAGAGCGGTTGGCGTGACAGTTCGGTCGCGCAGAGCCGCTACACAGTTATCTGTCCTCCCTTCTGCTGGTGCAGCGCGGGCGTCCTGAGCAGGCTCGTCGTTCAGTTTCTTGGAATCGTGCCTTTGGATCACTGGATGGGTCACCGCAAGACGTCTCTCAACTTCTCGTCCGAAAATTCCATCCTGCAGCCATGCTAGCGCCCGGCCTTGATCTGCTGGCCTTAGGCTTCAATGTGGTGTATGCTTAGGAAAGTGACAATTATGCCCCTATTGTACTGGTATTTGTAGCGAAACAGAAGTGTTCAGTGTAACACGTGCATCACGACTTTACCGAGTTTTTCCACCTGACTGCCTTTGGTACGCTTGCCAATATCGCACAGCTTTTCACAAAAAAACTGACGATGTTTCACGTGCATTTGACACGTTCGTGGAAATTGATGAATTGTTGTCTATTGTTCCCTGTACAGTGGACTGTATAAGGTCAACTTTTAACCCATTTGGATCGAAAGAACATTGTATTTTATTAGCGTACTTGCGTCGATAAACAATGACACAAAAAGTTCGGTGGCCCTTAAGTTTTGACCATTAGTATATTTGTATTTTTATCTTTGATAAAAGATGACGCAGGACTTGAAAACGAAGCCTGTACAGCGGAGGGTGGGGCTAATGATCACGTGTGAACATACAAAAAGCTACTCGATCCAGAAGTCTCCCGTGATTTTTCTATCCCTAGTGACATTTGGTGCCCAATCGAAAACTTCGGAGTGGGGATCGTCCTAGAAGTACTAAAGAGCTCACGCTGTTTTCAAAACTGTTTTCGGTTTGGCTGTATATGTAAAACTCGGACGGCACGCGTAAATTGAAAATGACTGTAAAAATGTTTCACTGCTGAATCGCAGCGAACCGCTCACGACGTAAAAACGCGGCCTCGGCGTTTTGCGGCAAAGTCCGAAACGTCGCGGTCAGGTAATCGGCCGATTTCCACACGTAAAATAAAAAAAACTACGCAACATATCCGCAAAATTCTTTTTGACGGTCAGACAGTATTTGTTTACCATTATTTATCTCATTGAGTGGATTGAACCAACATTTATTTTTTTACAAGTCTCTGAAATGGGCACGTCGTCAAGCGCACAGCGGTAGTAAGCGTGAGCCTCTCTACGAAATATATATTCAAAAGCTTTCTGAAAAATCAATAAAAGCAACGTACAATTTTTTGGGCAGGTAAAATATCTTTGAATCATACAAAATAGAGTAAAGTTGTAGTCAATAGTAGAGTGATCTCTTCTGAACCCAGCCTGCACCCAGCACATCATGACTTTCGGACCAATCGGTCAAACGCTTATTTAAAATGAAACTATAGAGTCTACTACAGACAGGGAGTAGTGAAATGCCAAGGAAATTATCAGGTACATCCATATTGCCCATTTTATGGATAGGCTGGATGATCGCTTCTGACCAAGACTCAGGGTACAGGTCTGTGGAGATAATGTGCTTAAACAGCTTCACAAGAAATGGGACAATAACATCAGAGGCATGCTTTAAGACTTCATGAATGAGACCATCGGGACCAGCAGTTTTATTGTTTTTTTAGGTGCTTGATGGCCTCATTCACTTCCTCTACTGAAATATCTGCGTCTAGAAATAGGTAGGCTAGATAATCAATATGTACTAGCAGGCGGTGTCTGGAATGTTGTACTGCATGTTAGTATGGATACATACATGTATAATGACCTAGTGGATGTATGGAGGGTGCTTCACTCAGCAACTAGACAGTACACATGGCGTCGCTTTAATTCTGCACAACAAGGCAGATTGGATTATTTCTTGATATCGGAATATTTGATGGTAGAGGTTACTAAGGCATAAATTAACTCGGGTTATCGTTCAGATCGTTCGCTTGTGTCTATTGAATTTTTTTTTTTTTGCATCGCCTCCTAAGAGAAATAGAACTTACTAGAAATTATATAATTCACTTCGTAAGGACAACTCATATGTAGAAATGGTTAAAAAAAAATTGGACTTGAAAAGGCAATATGGATTTTGATTTATAACCTGGATTCATTGATAATGTGAGAAATGATGGCTTACAATGTTGCATCAGTGATCAAACCTTCTTTGAGATGATACTCCTAGAAACTCGGGGCCGGACCATCTCATATGCTAGCCACAAGAAAAAGGAAGAAAACAAAAAAGAAGATTTCCTTAAGAAAGAGATTAACAACTTAGAACTTAGATCCAGTATAATAATATCCCTCTTCTTGAGGATAAAAAAGCCGAACTTGTGGAACTACGCAAGAAAAAGACAGAGGGTATGATTGTCCGGTCCCGAGCTAAGTGGATTCAAGATTGGGAAAAGACATCAAAATATTTTTGTAGTTTGGAAAGTAGAAATTTTGTTTGTAAATCGAAGAATTACTTACAGAATGAAAATGGTGAAGTGATAAATAATGTGGATGCCATCTTTGTCCAGGATAGGACTTGATGTTAGCAGATATGTTGTTCAGTCTTTTCACTGGTCCAGTTTTGAAGGAGCTGTGCTAACCCAGGTCTTACTATGTTGGATTGGTCCTTAAGAATACTCTTTAGTTTTTGGTCCTTTGGATCCCACGTGTTTGCCGCGCTTGGAGACCCGTGTCAGGAAAGAAGAGGATTGTGGTGGCTGAGGTTCCCTTTGGGTTGCGGCTCACTGGTGCCAACATTCCACTTTGGCCTTAACTTCTACTTAAACGGGAGGCTAGTAGTACCGGCCCTATCCCGCTGTTGACATGCGGGTTGATATACGGAGCACCACGCTGTCACCTCTGTTGCTGATTAGGTGCTTTACGCTAGTATTCCCTTGCATTCAAAAGCGTGATAGAAGGCAGTGGCTCAGACGCTACAATCGGGCTAAACCCCCCGAGTATATCTTTCGGGCAGTCTCCATCGTGCGTCAGCTGGAGACCCGCCGTTCCCGTGTTGGGCTCGGTGGTGGGCGGGGACCCCCGGAGGATGAATTCTTTCATGATATTAGTTATGGCACAAAACAAAACAAAAAATTAAGGCTGGTACAAAACGACACATCAACACTGCCTTTGAACACGACAGTGACTCCGACTGCGAGAAAGTGACGCCTCAGATGTCGGCTGTCTGACCTCGCTTCCTGATTGTCCATAGCAAAGTTAAAGAGAAGTCTGTTTCTAAACTGCATCCTTTTCTGGTGGGGGAGACCCTCAGGAGCCGTGTTGTCAGGTCTGATGCCCAGAGCCTCAGGTCTGGTAACTTGCTAGTAGAGTGCCGTACCCGGGCACACTCCAACGGGCTACTCTAGTGGAAGTTACACCCCACAAAACGATGAATTCCTCTAGAGGAGTGATTAAAGATCAAGCATTGGCGGAACTGTCAGAAGATGAACTTGTACGGAACCTTAAGTCACAGGGGGTCACTTACGTCAGGCGCTTTGCTTCCAAGCGAGGTGGTGGGGAGATCCGTCTCCTTACCATCATTCTGACGTTTGCCCCCCCCCCCCCCCCTCATACTACCATCTGGGGAGGTTATTACTCCTTGAAAGTGAAGAAGTACGTCCCTCTCCCACTCCGATGCTTTAAGTGCAAAAAGTATGGCCATGGACAGAAGACATGCCGCCAGGCAGAGGCTTCATGCGCCCGGACAGTCTGCTGAGTCCTGCACAGCCAACCCCTTGTGTGTGAAGAGCCAGGGGGCGCATATGGCTTCGGATAAGAAATGCCCTCGTTGGATATCCGAGTGCAGGATTCAGCAGGTGCGAGTGGAGAAGGGGCTGTCCTTTGCAGACGAAAAAAAACCTGGTTGCAGGCCCTGGTGCAGCTGGGGCTGCCTCCAACTCTAGCAACACCTCTGTGTTTACATTCAGTGTTGCGGTGGCAGGCAAGCGCCCCACCAAAGATTTCTCATGTCAAACCCCAACTTCTTGGTTGGGGGCGGAGCCTGGGCTCCTCTCCCAGTTAGCTTTCTCGAACACAATTCACCATCAAGGTCTGCAAATATGTCTGGGGTCCTTCAGGACGTCTCCAGTTCCTAGTCTGTATGCCGAGGCAGGGGAACCTTCTCTCAAGCTCTGCCGAATCCGCCTCATGCTCAGCTACGTTCTGAAACTGAAGGCCCATCCAGACAATCCTGCCTATGATTGTGTTTTTCAACCGCCGTTTGCAGAGATTTACGATACCCATCCGGGAGCTGTCCGTCCACTTTTCTTTAGTGTCCGACCTCATCTGCAGGCGGCCGGGGTGGACCTAGACACAGTTTCGGAATCTCTGCAACACATCACTCCACCCTGGCTATTACCAGTTCCTGACATCTTCCAGGACTTGAGCGCCCACAAGAAGGACTGTACTCCACCAGCCACATACCAACAGAGCCTCAATGAACTCCTTTCAAGTTTTTCTGGCTATTGTCGTATTTATACGGATGGGTCAAAGTCTGAGGATGGGCGGGTGGCTGCGGCTGCAGTGTCTTCTCGCCATCCTAGACGCCCATTTAAGCTCCGCCTCCCTGACCATTCGTCTGTATTTAGTGCAGAACTGCAGGCAATTCTGCTGGCACTCAATCAGTCTAGGGAAAGGAACTTCCTTATTCTGTCTGACTCTCTCTCTCTGCCCTGCAGTCCCTTCAGGGTGCAGGAACAAACCACCCACAGCTTGTGCAGATTACTAAAGAGCTCTACGCAGAGCTGATGGAAGAATATTATGACTCATTTTTATTTGGGTCCCAGGGCATGTGGGCATCGAAGGCAACAGGATCGCAGATTCTGCTGCCAACGATGCCCGCAACGACCCTGTTCCTGACGCACAGACTGTTCAAAGTGATTTTAGACCTGTGATTAGTGCGTACATAGCCCGCGAGTGGCAGTCCGGGTGGGACAAAGAGGAACTAACAAGCTGCATGAAGCTCTTCCTAAGGTGTCCGACAGTCTATCTTACCGCTGCGGCAGCCGCCGTGAGGAAACTGTCCTTGCTCGGCTCCACATCGGGCACACGTATGTTACGTACTCTTATTTACTAAAACAGGAGGAGCGTCCATGGTGTTGTGCCTTTTATGAGTGATTGTACGCTTCGAGGGAAGCAGAGTTAGTTGATGTTGACCTTTCCTCCACTGTTTTTGCACCTTCGTTGTCTGAGGATGAGAAGATGTCTATTGAAAGCTCCATTTCGATAGAGGAGACATTAAAATCATTGAAAAGGATGTGTAACACTAAATCTCCACTAAAATTTTTTTAATTTTTCTGGGCTGATATTGGCCATTTTCTGGTGAGATCTATAAATTATGGTTTTCATAATGGCTAGCTGTCAGTAACACAAAAACAAGGGGCGATCACTCGTATACCCAAATAGGGAAAGGATAAGAAATTTGTGAAAAACTGGAGACTCCTTACTCTTTTAAATACTACTTATAAAATAGCCTCCGCTTGCATAGCGAACGTGTGAAACTGGTTTTACCGTCTTTTATACACCAAGATCAAAAAGGCTTTTGTAGGGCAGATACATTGGTGAGAACATACGACTTCTTTACTATGTACTCTTTTATACTCATGTAAATCAGGTGCCAGGTCAAGTGGTTATCATATACTTTGAGAAAGCATTTGACTGGTCCTTTTTGGAAAAATGTCTTGACTTTTTCAACTTTGGTCCGGATGTGAAGAGGTGAATTAGAACATTTTACTGTGATATTAAGGCTTGTATCTGTTAATGGTCGCTATTCTGGTTGGTTTCCAGTAGAAAGGGGATGTCGTCAAGGCGATCCTAGCTTAGGATGAGAAGATGTCTATTGAAAGCCCCATTTCGATAGAGGAGACATTAAAATCATGGAAATGTCTTGAGTACATTTACTTAATCTGCGCTGAAATTCTAGCCTCTATTTTACGCCAGAATAAAAATATAAGCGGATTAAAAGTTAAAGATATACTTACTTCTGTCTCAGTTCGCAGATGACACTTCATTGTTCTTAAATGGAAGCGAAAGGTCTTTCGAAGAAAGTATTCGCAGTCTACAATACAATATGAAAGCCATAACCCGCAAAGTCCCTTTTATATGCAAGCTGTCCTCGCTGTCAAACCTGTCCAACCTGTTGTCTTTTACCCGATTCTGATGTTCAAATATCTCCTATTGGAAATCCTCGCACATTTGATACTACGTCAATGTGCTCTGTAAGCGGCACAGTGAATACGCGTCATTGGTTTGAAAAACGTCATTTGTCATGACGTAATTTTTTTTTTATGTTATTTTATATTTTACGTGATACTTACAACTTTACATTCTAGACGAGAAAAATGGTGACAAAACTAGACTTTCAAGCTGCAATTTCAATCTTGCTATAATTTGTGTGGACACATACCAAGGGGAATTACTCAGCGCTGGACAGACAAACAGTTAGATCCCCCCGGCCCCCGCCTATATCCAGCCCACAGAGAAATACGCAGGTATAGAACCAGACGATCATCTACATCAGATGTAGATGTAGATGATCGTCTGGTGTGTGTGTGCGTGCGTGTGTGTATGTGTGTGTGTGTTGTGTGTGTGTGTGTGTGTGTGTGTGTGTGTGAGAGAGAGAGAGAGAGAGAGAGAGAGAGAGAGAGAGAGAGAGAGAGAGAGAGAGAGAGAGAGAGAGAGAGAGATGAAATGAAGTGAAACTTTATTTTCCAAGGATAAAAGAATAGGTGCGCAGACCTTTTTTCATTCTTGTCCTTGCTAGAAACTACACGAAAACACACACGCACGCACACACACACGCACGCACACACACACGCACGCACACACACACGCACGCATACACACACACACACGCGAGCACGCACGCACGACGGCACGCACACGCGCTTGCACACATACACACACGCACGCACAGACGCACACACGCGGAAGTACGTAAATCAGAGTTATGTCAGACCCCGCTACGGCTCAAACATTGGATTAAAGGCCCGCATCGTCAGACGAAGCACAGCCCCGACCTACGTCTGGCTATTATTCATTACACACGGTACATGAAAAACAACTATAATAAACACATACATATACATCGCACACTGTTAAGACTACATCTAGTACATTGAACGCAAAACTGTAAGCATACACGTCAAGATTATCTAGACGTTTTACTTCCTCCTGACTAACCAACTTACTTACTTACGCCTGTCACCCCTACCCGGGTATAGGCCGTCGACGAGAGACCTCCAGCAACTCCTGTCCTGTGCTTCTCCTTCGATTCTACTCCAGGTGGTTCCCAGTCTCTTGATGTCTGCTTGGAGGTCTCGACGCCAGGAGTTTCTCGGCCTACCTCTTTTCCTCTTTCCCTGGGGGTTCCATGACAATGCCTGCCTAGTGATAATGGAAGATGGCTTTCTCAGACTGTGACCGATCCATCCCCATCTTCTTCGCCCAATTTCATTCTCTGCTGTTATCTGCTCTGTTCTCTCCCAGAGTCTGACGTTGCTGGCCAGTGGATTTTAAAAATTCTTCTAAGGCAACTGTTCATGAAGGTCTGTACTCTGTTGACTGTGGTTTTTGTCAATCTCCAAGTCTCTGCTCCATATAGGAAAACTGCTTTTACATTGGAGTTGAAAATCCGGACTTTGGTGTGTTGTGACAGCTCTCTGGAACTCCACACTTTTTTCAACTGGAGAAAGGCTGCTCTGGCTTTACCGATTCGTGCTCTGACATCTGCATCAGTGCCGCCTTTTTTGTCTATGATGCTCCCGAGATAGGTGAAGGACTCCACCTCCTCCAACGGGTGCCAGCAAGCAAGACTGGTTCTTCCCTGGTTGCGTTCAGCCTCATTGTCTTTGTTTTCTGTTTGTGAATGGTGAGACCCACTTGGGACGAGATGTCAGCAAGCCTCGTGGTCTTGTCCTGCATTTGTTGATGAGTGTGGGACAGTAATGCCAAGTCGTCTGCAAAATCGAGGTCGTCAAGCTGTGTCCACAGTGTCCATTGTATTCCACTTCGTCTGTGCTCTGTGGTCATCTTCATGACCCAGTCTATGGCCAGTAGGAAGAGGAACGGAGACAGCAAAAAACCCTGCCTGACACCAGTTCTGACCTGGAGCTCCCTGGTGAACTGTCCTTCATGGATCACGCGGCATGTCATGCCATCGTAGCTGCTCTTGATCAGGCGGACGAGCTTTGTGGGTACACCGTAGTGTCGTAGGAGTTTCCACAGAGTCTCTCGGTCCACACTGTCAAATGCTTTCTCATAATCCACAAAGTTGACGTACAGCGGGAAGCTCCACTCCAGAGACTGTTCCACGATGATGCGGAGAGTGGCGATCTGGTCTGTACATGATAGGTTCTTCCTGAATCCTGCTTGCTGGTCTCTCAGCTGGGGGTCAACGGAGCTCTTCATTCTCTCCAGGATGATCCTGTTGAAGACCTTTCCTGGTACTGACAGCAAGGTGATTCCTCTGTAGTTGGAACACTTGCTGAGGTCGCCTTTCTTGGGAAGTTTGATTAGGTACCCCTCCTTCCAGTCAGCCGGCATCACCTCCTCTTCCCAGATCTTTCCAAACAGTGGGTACAGCATCTCCACTGTTGTCTCTAGGTCTGCTTTCAGAGACTCCGCTGGGATGCCATCTGGCCCTGCTGCTTTGCCGTTCTTCAAAAATGCCACTGCTCTTCTGATCTCTTCCCGGCTGGGTCACAGCTGATGGGTAGGTCGGTCTCTGCCGGCTGGATGTCTGGGGGGTCGGGTGGGCTAGGTCTGTTCAGTAACTCTTAAAAATATTCGGCCCATCTGTCGAGTTGGTCTGCTTTGTCTGCAATAGGCTTGCCTTCTTTGTCTTTTACTGGTCTTTCTGTATGACCATACTTGCCTGACAATCTTTTGGTAATGTCGTAGAGCTGTTTCATGTTGCCGCTGCCTGCTGCCTTTTCTGCTGCCTTGTCACAGCTGATGGGTAGGTCAGTCTCTGCCGGCTGGATGTCTGGGGGGTCGGGTGGGCTAGGTCTGTTCAGTAACTCTTCAAAATATTCGGCCCATCTGTCGAGTTGGTCTGCTCTGTCTGCAATAGGCTTGCCTTCTTTGTCTTTTACTGGTCTTTCTGTATGACCATACTTGCCTGACAATCTTTTGGTAATGTCGTAGAGCTGTTTCATGTTGCCGCTGCCTGCTGCCTTTTCTGCCTCTGCTGCCAGGCTGTCTGTGTAGGCCCTCTTGTCTGCCCTGATACTCCTCTTCACCTCGCGGTTGGCTTCCGAGTATTCCCCCTGTGCCCTTACTTTGGCTGCTCTCGTGCGACTGTTGTTGACAACTGCTTTCTTCTGCTTCCTCACTTCTATCTTCTTCAAGGTCTGTGCCGACAGCCAGTCCTTGTGATGGTCTGACTAACCAAACACACACATATACGCACGCAAGAACTCACACACACACACACACACACACACACACACACACACACACACACACACACACACACACGCACGCACACACACACACACACACACACACACACACGCACGCACACATACACACACGCACACACGCACGCATGCACACACACACTAGCATAGGCAAACATGCACAAAACACACTGTTCCGCACGCATGCACGCGCGCGCACACATACACACGCGCCCATACACTTACATACTTGATAACAGTCATTATTCAGAACGCAGTAGTCGCGTGTGCTTTGTTCGGCGGCTCAATTAAGTACCCCATTAGTCTTGCCTTGAAGGTGGACAATGATGATGCCTCGGTAATATTGGCCGGAAACGAGTTCCAAAGTTTGGCCCCTGAGTAGGACAGACAAGTTTTGAATATATAAAGACCTGGCCTAGGTACTGACAGTTTGTTCCTTGTTGTCTTGTATGGTGTATTAGCATTCTTAAACAAATCCGAGACGTACCGCGGGGTTTTGGATATTCGGACTTTAAACATTAACACGCCCTTTTTGAACAGAAAGAGGTTATGTAACGGAAGCATGTCAAGGGCCCTGAGCATGAGTTGCTCGTCAGTGCTGTCCCTGCTATTAGGAAGAATTAGCTTGGCTGCCCTCTTTTGGAGGGAATTAAGCCTCTTTAAGCACGCATCACTACACCCGTCCCAGACTGTAGATGCGCAGTCAATGTGGGACTTGATGTGAGCGCTGAGGAAGAGTTTTCTAGTTGGTGAATTCGTAAAGTAAATAAGTTTTCAAAGGAGAAATAGCTTTCTGAACACAATTTTGCACACACTGTTTTTTTACATGCGCATGCCATGTCAATTGATCGTCTATAAAGACGCCTAACAGCCGGCGCTCCTTATCTTGTTTAATCGGCTCACAGTTAAGGAAAAGGCTAAGTGGCGGTGGGTTTTGTCTGGTGCTTTTGACGTGTAGTAATTAACATGCACACTGTTTTAGATGGGTTAGGTATGATGTAGTTGTCTCGGCACCAAATGTATATATTTTTGCCGACGACACGTTGAGAGTAGCGTCGTCTGCAAACAAATTGCATCGCACATATGATTGTGAGATACACAAAGGCAAGTAATTAATAAAGGTTAAAAAACAAGAGAGGGCCTAAAATAGACCCCTGGGGCACTCCATGCTTAATCACACCTTCTGAGGAACGCTTACAGTTGACAATAACATACTGAGCTCTATTGTTTAGATAAGATTTAAAGAAGGCAGCGGAATCTGTGTCTATGTGGTATGCCAACAGCTTCTGTAGCAACAGTTGACTAAGTCAAAAGCTTTAGAAAAATCTACAAATACCGCACCAGTCATTTCAGCAAGAGTGGCGGGGTCTGAAGCCTAACTGCAGCGGATAAATCAAGTTACGTGTCTCCAGGAAGTGACTGAGGTGCCTGTGGACATGTTCATGTTTTTCTATCGGCTTTGACAAAGCTGATAAAAGTGAAATTGGCCTAAATTCGTTGGGGTCAGTGAGGTCTTTAGTTTTAGGCAACGGAATGACTTTAGCTATTTTCCAGCTTCTTGGGAAAGTACCTTGTTGGATTATAAGATTGTAGATAAATGTTAAAGATTCGACCAAATAGGGAACAGACAGTTTTAAAAAGAAACTATTAATGCCGTCATGACAAAGGGAGCGTCTATTTTTCAGCTGACTAATAGACTTGCCTACATCAAAAACAGTTATGTACGGAATACTAAAAAAGTCGTTTGGCGCCAGTCTCTCGTCACAAAAGTTTTTTATTTTTTTCAGAAATAGTCGGTTTGTTTAGGTTATTAGTACTTTTATTTAAAAGTGAGTCGGCAGCAGACAGGAAATGTTGATTAAAAGTATCAGCAGGTATAGAAGTACATGGTGGTGTTTGACGTGATTTGGTAAAGGCATTGAGGGCTCACCAGACAGATACGGTATAAGTTTTGTTATCTATCAAGCGCTGGAGGTGTTTTTTTTTTTTTTTCTGGGCCTCGAGCACCAGGTACTTTACGCGGTTGTGCTGCTTGCGGAAAGCAGCATAATCTTTGTTACGCTTCAGTTAATTTCGGAGAGCCATAGCGTCTTTAATGTCCTTACTTAACCACTGAGGTAGCTGTGCGTGTTTGACTCTATTCTCACTGACGTAGTGGCGCATTCTTTTCAAGTATACCAAGGAACAATCTGTACCATTCGGCCAACTCTTCTTCAGGAATATCATAGTTATAAACTGGCTGAAAAGAGATTCTGCTCAGGTCGGCGAGAAACGCGTCCCGATTGAAGTGTTTAAACGACCTGTAATGAACAGTGGTATGCTGGTTTTTACGGCATGGCTTGTCCACCCTCAGAGCCCAACTACAGCACACAGGATAGTGGTCGCTAAACGCCACTTGAATAACACGAGAGCCGAAGGACCCTTGACTTGTTGGTCATGTTCAATTAGAGTGGCAGATGACTGCGTAACTCTAGTTGCGGATGTGATAAGCTGCTTGAGGCCTACCATAGTAGGCCTAATAGTAGACTCCCAAGCAGGGTGTGGGAAAAACATGTTAATATTAAAGTCTCCAAGCAGTAAAATGTCAGAGATGCAATAGTTAACAGAGAGATAAAGAGAGAGAGAGAGAGAGAGAGAGAGAGAGAGAGAGAGAGAGAGAGAGAGAGAGAGAGAGAGAGAGACAGACAGACAGACAGACAGACAGACAGACAGACAGACACAGACAGACAGACAGACAGACAGACAGACAGACAGAGAGATGTCATGTCTAGAATATTGCGTCGATGTCTGCGTGGTGACGAAATTATACTTTTACGTCACAGGCACTGTCTGATTTTCTCCTGAAGTCAATGTTTTTTACTTTTTTTCTACGTAGAATTAATTTTTACTAAAATGCTTTCAACAGATACAAAGCTGGCTAACGAACTCATCGAATGTCTTTATCCAATCTAGCTATATCCAAATTTTCAAGTGAATATCACAACAATTACGGATTCTAGTGTGTCACAACCGACTTTCTATAACGGTCTTTTAACCCTTAAATGAGACTCCCCATTTTAATATGCTCGGAGACTGTCCTAGACACCGCTTGAACAAAGTACCTCCCCGAGTTTCAAGTTTGTACGTACACAAATATCATAGATTCTCGTGTTTACACACACACACATACACACACACACACACACACACACACACACACACACACACACACACACACACACACACACACACACACACACACACACACGGCCCTTCCCGCCGAAAGCGCGCTCTGCGCAAAGTTAGTGTAATTAGTGTTATCTGGTTACTTTAGTTCTCTGTTTGTGGCCCACTTGGGACGAGATGTCGGCAAGCCTCGTGGTATTGTCCTGCATTTGTTGCCGGATGAAACAAAAAACACAAACAAAAAACAAAGACAACGAGGCTGAACGCAACCAGGGAAGACCCAGGCTTGCTTGCTGGCACCTTGTTGGAGGATGTGGAGTCCTTCACCTATCTCGGTAGCATCATAGACAAAAAAAGGCGGCACTGATGCAGATGTCAGAGCACGAATCGGTAAAGCCAGAGCAGCCTTTCTCCAGTTGAAAAAAAGTGTGGAGTTCCAGAGAGCGGTCACAACACACTATAGTCCGGATTTTCAACTCCAACGTAAAAGCAGTTCTATTATGGAGCAGAGACTTGGAGATTGACAAAAACCACAGTCAACAGAGTACACATCTTGATAAATAGTTGCCTTAGAAGAATTTAAAAAATCCACTGGCCAGAGAAGATCAGCAACGTCAGACTCTGCGAGAGAACAGAGCAAATAACAGCAGAGAATGAAATTGGGCGAAGAAGATGGGGATGGATTGGTCACAGTCTGAGAAAGCCAGCTTCCATTATCACTAGGCAGGCATTGTCAGAGGAAAAGAGGCAGGCCGAGAAACACCTGGCGTCGAGACCTCAAGCAGACATCAAGAGACTGGGAACCACCTGGAGTAAAATTGAAGGAGAAGCACAGGACAGGAGTCGCTGGAGGTCTCTCGTCGACGGCCTATACCCAGGGAGGCGTGACAGGCGTAAGTAAGTAAGTAAGTAAGTACTTGAATTCTCAGATTGTCAGACCTGCCCACCTTTGTCGTTATATTCATTCTTTCGAATTCGCCCCACAACGACCCATCCTAAAAAGTCTCTGTTATAAATAGAAAAGACTTAAAAACGGGGTTGAGGTTTAAAATGTAAGACAATGTAAGAACGCTGTTAATCAACAACGTTGTCATAAAGCCCATGATCTGCAAGAAAAAAAAATTCTTGTCTTTGCTGTACGAAGATCTCGGAGACCGCATCTTTCTGTGCCGCAATGAATAGTCTATAATAAATGTTGTTATTTTTAAAAAAATAAAACAAAACAAAACAAACAAACTACAAACACGACTAATGCCTTCTACATGAGTGTATCGTGGCATAAATATTTTTGTCGTTTAGCGCTGCGTCACGACTCCTACATGTTTTTGGACACAGTATAACATTGATATTAGGCCTTATTTTCTTCCTCCTTTGTCATGTATTTGTGCGCCACCACTCCTACATGTTTTTAACATAGCAAAGACTCCAAGCGCTTGGTCTACGAGCTAGTTAAACCCGGGGTGCAAGTGTAAACGGCCTCACGATGAAAGTCAGGTTTAATAATTTCTTTTCTTTAGTTCCTCGTGCACTTCAACAAGTTTTAATTTTTAGTTGCCTGAAACTATATTTAGACCCTGTTCCGGTACTTTCCCCACCCGGGTCTGCCCTGGGGGACTTGGGTGGGGTTAACTACCTTTTAGTTCCCAGGGTCACCCTGGTCAACCCCACAGGGTGGGTTTCCCCTCTATTCTGGGGCATGTGTTTCTGTCTACCCTTGGTCCATTCTCCTGTATTTGCCTTTTTAAAACTCTTCCTACTGTCTGCACTGCCTGTAGCTCTTGATATTGGATGTGTGTTGCTAAATGGTCTTAGCTTTATTTAGGCCCCATGTGTTAGGTTTATTTAACGTATTGGACCGGCTGGCGACATACATTCAATTTTCTGTTTAGTTTTTTTTTGGTTTTTTTTTTTCACAGGCAGTGCAGGCACGTCCTGAGAAAGTCTTGTTGCTGTCGGGACGTTAAGCAATGTACAATCAATCAATCAATCATGTTCCGGTACTTTGTTGGTAACTATAGGAAACTTTTTTTTCTTTTTTTTTAAACGTATGACCTCTTACGTCCATGCCTTTCAAAACCTGCGAACTAGACCCCCTCCCAGCTTCTCTCTACCGGGACGGCCTCCCAAAACTTTTGCCCTTCATTACCGACATCATCAAC
Source organism: Semisulcospira habei (assembly GCA_036245525.1). Classification (NCBI taxonomy): domain Eukaryota; kingdom Metazoa; phylum Mollusca; class Gastropoda; family Semisulcospiridae; genus Semisulcospira; species Semisulcospira habei. The sequence continues at coordinate 191,677,385 of BTPG01000002.1, read as the reverse complement.
ACATCTCTAGAGAATGGCTCCGTCCCCGATATCTTCAAGTCCGCCATCGTCCGTCCTCTCCTCAAAAAACACAACCTCGACCCAAACGAACTCAAGAACTACCGCCCAGTCTCCAATCTCTCTTTACTGTCAAAGCTTCTTGAGAAGGTTGTCCTCAACCAACTCAACCTCAACCTCCACCTCGCCTCGCCTCGCCTTCCAGTCTGCCTATCGCAAACATCACAGCACTGAAACAGCCCTTCTACATATCCTAAACGACATGCTTCTCTCCACTGACTCGGGCAACATCTCCCTTCTTACGCTACTCGGTCTCTGCCGCCTTCGACACCATAGACCACTCTATCCTCCTCCACCGCCTTCACCACTCCTTTGGCATCACTGACTCTGCTCACTCCTGGTTTCTCTCCTACCTCTCCGACAGACAGCAGTCCGTCACTATCGACGGCGTCTCCTCCAACCCAGTCAGGCTGTCCTGCGGCGTTCCACACGGTCCGTCCTGGGCCCGGTCCTTTTCACACTCTACACCTCCCCCTGTCCAACATCATCCAGTCTCACCACATATACCACCACCTCAACGCTGACGACTCACAACTACTAGACAAAGACAAACTCGACAACACTCAGACACTACTGACTCGCACGGCTGACTGCTATGAAGACGTGAAAAACTGGATGACAGCAAACAAGCTCAAACTGAACGACGACAAAACGGAAGCCATGCTGGTAGGCACTCGCCAGAAACTTTCCCCGCTCCCTCCCTCTCTCCACCTTCAACTCGACAGCACCCCCATCTCCCTCTCTGACTCGGTCAAGAACCTTGGCGTTATCCTCGATTCCTCTCTTTCCATGACCAGCTTCGTCTCCGCCACGGCCCAGGCATGTTATTTCCACATCCGCTGCATCAGTCAGATTAGAAAATACCTCACTACCGAAGCTGCCACCAAACTCGCTGTCTCTCTCATCTTATCTCGCATCGACTACTGCGACTCTCTCCTTTCCGGCCTTCCGCACTCCACCACTCTCACTCTCCAGCGCGTCCAGAACAATGCTGCCCGCCTCGTCCTCAGAAAGAAAAAATCCGACCACATCACTCCCCTACTCTAGCTCCTTCACTGGCTCCCCATCCCCCAACGCATCCAATACAAGATTCTGTCTCTCTGCTACAAATCCCTGAACAACTACGCTCCTACCTATCTCTCCAACTTACTTCACCCTACACTCCTTCCCGCTCCCTCCGCTCCGCCTACGACCCTCTCCGCCTCCTCATCCCACGCACCAAACTCAGCACTTTCGGCCCCCGCTCCTTCTCAGTATACGGTCCATCCACCTGGAACACTCTCCCACTCTCTCTCCGTCAGAAACACTCTCTCTCTCCTCCTTCCAGTCCGCCCTCAAAACTCACCTCTTTCAACAGTTCTAGCACTATATCACCACACTCCCCACCCCAAGCTGACCGTCGTAATGTATTTTCACAATTTGTGGTACTTGAGTCATTGTCCAAAGCGTGCGCATGCGTGTGCGAGTTGTAAGTGCGCGCTTAGAGTTATAATTAATAATAATAATAATAATAAAGGTAATTTGTATAGCGCCTAATCACCAAGGTGCTCTAGGCGCTTTACAATCACAGTAATGAAACAGTGAAGCAGAATACACAAACAAGCACATACAACAAAAAATATACATTAATTTACAAGGGCAAAAACTCACACCACACACTCACACACACACACACACACACACACACACACACACACACACACACACACACACACACACACACACACGCATGATGAGCCGGCAGACAAAATGGTCTTTACGTATATGCAACAGAGAAAAGGTGTGTTTTAAGCTTGGATTTGAAAATGGAAAGAGATGATGAGTGACGCACATCAGCTGGGAGAGCGCTCCATGTAATGGGACCAAAATACGAAAATGCACGATGACCTTGAGTGACCTTATTACGTCTAGGGATACGGAAAACACGAGTGTCTGAAGCAGAGCGTAGTGAGCGGGACGGTGTATACAGCTGGACAAGATCAGACAAGTAAGGAGGGGCAGAACCAGAGATGATGTTGAAACAAATAACACAGACTTTATACTGAATTCTGTATGAAACTTATAAGATAAGCGCATTATAAATACCGTAATTATTATTTATTATTTTTTTCTTACCAGTCCTGGGATTGAGAAATACAAAACGACACTGAAGGTTTTGACTAGGATGAATTCAAACACAGTTACTGATCACAGAGTTAATGTCTCTAAAGTCTTGTACACAATTAGCACACCGAAATTCCATGTCTGGATCTGAATACCATCGAACAGATTTAAATGTATTTGACTAAGGACAAAATAAAAGAGGGTGGTATCCTGTAGAAGTAGAGGTAGCATTAGCTCAACAAAACAGTCTTATTTGCAATATATTTGTATGCGGAAAATGCATATATTGGCAAGAAAATTAAGTCATTTGTGCAAAAACGATTTTAGGCAGCGCGCAACCACCTAGTCTCGAGGCGCGCAGCCACCGGAAAAATCAGTTTTGTCGCAGCGCGCAACCTGTCAACCCATAGGTACTAACATTGAAATATTAATTCTGTGCAAATGCGCTCTCTTTCAGCTTTGACACTTGCCCAGTAATTAAATAAATCGTAGTTGATTGCATAGTGACAAATGAAACATATTTTGTTGAATGTGTTTATCTTCTGAAAGTTCGGGCGCTACAACGTAAAAAAAGAATTTAAGCATAGATTGAAAAACCATCTTACACTACTACAAAAGCAAACATGAGAAAATACGGTATCAGAAAGATGCTAGAGCCAGTTTCGTGGATACACTCATCATGTGTGTGTTTCGCTCGGGGCGTGAAAACAAATCAACCACTGCTCCCGGCGCCAAGCTGATATCAGCCGGGTCTCCGGGGTGATATTGAGGGCAACCTGGAAAATGGACACATGCTCAAATAACCACGTAGAAGGTAAGCCAGTTATTAGAGTTAGTTATTTGGATTTAACGCCGAACAGGCGACTAAAGCCATCTCACGGCGGACTAGTTTTTAGACCTCATGACACTCCTCTAGTGAAATGAGATATTTTGTGATACGCGTAAACAGGAAAGAAAACATGGAAACCCGTATCACACTGAATGAATTATGCCTCACTCATAACACATTCACTGTGATACGACTTCCACGTTGAACATACATGGGCTTTTCACAATTTTCAGCTGTTTTGAAAAAAAAAATCAAGATCAGTTAAATAAAATGTGTGTAGTTTCACCATTCCAGTAGTTCTGTTTGTTAGTTTGTACAACACTAAAGAGGACACTTGACATACACTCTGCGAAAATCATTTGACACGTCGTTTTTTAAAATGAAATTATGTCACTCGTGACACCATCACACAAATTTCGTTGCAGACTTCTTTTCAAGGTATAAGCACTTTGAAAACATTCGAAAACTTACAGAAGCGGACGTGTATCAAATTTTTATTCTCCAAGCAATCTGTTGTGAGGCGTTTCATGTAGTTTCTTGGCGGTCTTCAAAATATATCTTCAACAATTGCAATACATCAGGCGTGACATAATCCGCCACGGGTAATGCAACATTTATACATGGGTAAAGTACTTTCTAAACCTTAACTCCCCCCCCCCCCCCCCCAGTCATTTACACTTGAAAACAGAGATGAACATGTTCTCCACAATTTACACACTCAGTTTCAGAGAAAAGTGCAACATTATCGCAGAAAACGAACTTGAACAAACCTGTCTATGAAACGGTGGCAAAATTACCCCTGATGTGTGTGTGTGTGTGTGTGTGTGTGTGTGTGTGTGTGTGTGTGTGTGTGTGTGTGTGTGTGTGTGTGTGTGTGTGTGTGTGTGTGTGTGTGTGTGTGTGTGTGTGTGTGTGTGTGTGTGTGTGTGTGGTGTGTGTGTGTGTTTTCGCCACAAAATCCACTTTTTACAAGTCTTCAGTGATCGGGTTCGCTTCAGACTTTGAGAAAAGTTTGTCAAAACTGTACAGGACCAGAGGTGTCCTGTCGTCACATTGATTTGGCAAGGAACAAAATAGATCCTAGTGATGGAAGAGTCTGACAGAGAACCTTTTGACATCGGCCCATATTCTAGTCTAAATGACATCGCGTGCATATGTCACGTTGTACATGAGTTGTTCTCCAGAACAGGTTACTATATGGGGTTGACCACTGTTTTGGCTCACGTGCGAAGCAAAAGTGAGTCTATGTTCTGGGCGAGTGAGTGGTCGTCCGTCGTAAACTTTAACGTTGGCTTTTTCTCGGAGGCTATTCAAACTACAGTCTTCAAACTTGGCCCAAGGATACGTTGTGGTAAGACCTTTCTAAACATACCAATTTCAGTGACCTCTCATATATCAAAATAGCAATTTTGGGACATAATTTATTTTTTCTCAAATACTATCCACAACTTCAAACCCAAACTTGGTACAAAGATACCTGATGATAAGACCTTTATGTGCACACTAATTTGGTTCATCCCTCGGAAAGGTCTAGGGTCACAAGAGCTCAGGAAATAGATAACAAAAATAGCCATATTTTGACAAGAAATGTTTTTCTCAATTACTGTTCACAACTTCAAACCCAAACTTAGAACAAAGATACCTGATGGTAAGACCGTTCTTTGCATTCTAACTTGGTTGATCTCTCGGAAAGGTCAAGGGTCACAAGAGCTCAAGAAATAGGTCCAAAATCGCCATATTTTGACAAAGGTATTTTTTCTCAAATACTATTTACAACTCCAAACCCAAACTTGCTACAGAGATACCTGATGGTAAGACCTATCTATGCATACTAATTTGGATGACCGCTCAGAAAGGTCTAGGATCACATGAGCTCAGAAAATAGGTTGAAAAAAAAAAAAGTCATATTTTGACAATAAATGTTTTTTTTCTCAATTACTGTTCACAACTTCAAACCCAAAATTGCTACAGAAATACCTGATGGTATCTATGCATACTAATTTAGATGACCCCTCGGAAAAGTCAAGGGTCACAAGAGGTCAACAAATGTGTATAAAATGCCAATAATTGTTTGCAAACTTTTCAAACAAATTTGGCACAAAGGTAGCTGATGATAAGTACCTTGCTATGTATCCTAATTTAGTCTACTCATCGCAAAGGTCAAGGGTCACGGGGGTTTCACAGCTGTGTGAAAACTGATTAAATTTTGAGAAAACATGGATTTTGTTAGTGCAGAAGCCATCCCTTGACTTATTGTCAGACATGTGTGGATCGGTCATGCACGTAATGAAACAGTAAAGCAGAATACAAAAACAAGCACATATAACGGCGCCTTTCTTTTTTTTTCCTTGCTTTACTTTTTAGCAGCTTCTAGGTGGATGACTAATGATGATGTCAAAAATCCATCAATATATGCCAAAGAATCAACTGAATCATAGTCGGCACATAAAGCGACTACACTATGAGAATATTTGAATACAAGTTCAGAAAAGGTCGCAAAATGGCATCTTGAAAGTTGTCACCGATCACCTACTCGCGGAAGTTTTATGTTATCAAACCCATACAGCAAACTTGTCTTTAAATTTGTTTTCTTTGTTGAAATGATGTCAATAAAGGTATGTCAAAGGACTAAATGTGTTTTTGTTGTCCTGCTGCATCACTCTGTGGCTTTAAAAATACCCGTCCCATGCTTACAGCCAATGTAACGTCTCTGACGCATTTTCGGGAAACTAGTTAAGAGTTTCCATAGTCATTAATGTGCAATTTCAGGAAGCACATATCTACAGTATATACATCACATTATTGAAAACTGCCGTTTTAATCAAATCTCTTGAATTTTGTCACATCTGTTATGAACGGAACGTCCGATTTTCAAGCTGCTCAGATTACAATCGAGAAACCCCAGACAGCAAGCAATGGAATGCTGCAGAAGAAACCAGACATAGCTACACATCAGTTTATGGCGTTTGTAACAGGACTTCAACATGAGCTGTGACGTCATGCTAACAAATTAGTTACTTGTCACACTTTTCGGCCATTGTATGCAGGGACGTACATTTCGTTTTTGAGAACATTTTCCTCCTAAATCATCTTTACGCGTAACTAGCATGAATCGAGGCGAGTAAATTGTATTTAATAATAATAATAAAGGTAATTTGTATAGCGCCTAATCACCAAGGTGCTCTAGGCGCTTTACAATCACAGTAATGAAACAGTAAAGCAGAATACAAAAACAAGCACATATAACCAAAAAAACAACAAGAAAACATTGATTTACAAGGGCGGAAAACTCACACCACACACTCACACACACACACACACACACACACACACACACACACACACACACACACACACACACACACACACACACACACACACACGCACGCACGCACGCACGCACGCACGCACGCACACACACACACACACACACACACACACACACACACACACACATGATGAGCCGGCAGACAAAATGGTATTTACATATATGCAACAGAGAAAAGGTGTGAGCTTGGATTTGAAAATGGAAAGAGATGATGAGTGACGCACATCAGCTGGGAAAGCGTTCCATGTAATGGGACCAAAATACGAAAATGCACTAGCATGAATCGAGGCGAGTACTGAATTGACCTTGAGTGACTTTATTACGTCTAGGGATACGGAAAACACGAGTGTCTGAAGCAGAGCGTAGTGAGCGGGACGGTGTATACAGCTGGACAAGATCAGATAAGTAAGGAGGGGCAGAACCAAAGATGATACGGGACGGTGTATACAGCTGGACAAGATCAGATAAGTAATAAGGGGCAGAACCAAAGATGATGTTGAAACAAATAACACAGACTTTATACTGAATTATGTATGAAACTGGCAGCCAGTGCAAATCAGCTAGTAGAGGCATAATGTTCACGTTTCGGTACACGAAAAATCAGACGTGCAGCACAGTTCATGACTCTGGATTTGGTCAAGAAGGTTTTGCGGAACACCGGACAAAAGAGAATTGCAATAGTCTATTCGGGACAGCACAAGGGAGGTAACAAGTGTTTTGGTAACTTCAACAGTCAGCGGATGTCGAACAGTGCTGATCCTTCTGAGTTCAATGAAGGCAAGCTGGCAAACTTTCTTCACTTGTTCCTTCATTGTCAGCCTGTTGTCAAAAATGACACCCAAGTTACGGGCCGAGCTAGAAAATGAGATGGCACTCTCGCCCACCATCATTGACTCAGGGACTGAGATCAGCACTGCACGTAGAGGAGCACGTAATTCGGAGGGACTCAGCTTTGTCACTGTTCAGCTGGACATCACAAATACAAGACTCCAAAGACTGCACCATTTGATCAACATGTTCACGAAGGGAGTGTTTGTACAATTCGGTATCATCTGCATATAAATGATAAGAAACAAAGTGACGCTCAATCACATGCGACAGGGGCTGTGTATACAAAGTAAAGAGAACAGGCCCCAAGACCGACCCCTGTGGAACGCCACAAAGCAGCTCAAATCCTGCCACTGAAACCATCTACGGTATTTTTTTCTCCAAATATAATCAAACCTGCCTGACCTTTATATGCGGTCATCTGCTCATAGCGACCATTACAGTTTACTTCCATTCGTTTTTACTGTTTAACGAACCTTCATACATCGGCAACCTGTGCATAACGCTTGCGGCCAGCTGTTGTCACTCCCGACATCCACTTGACCTTCCATTCTGCTGCCGCTTTGAGTCCGAGCGCCACTTGTGTAAGCTCGGTCAACAATAAAAGGTTGTCTTCAGGTTATCGTCTGAGGTTCCGACGCGCCTTTACGTCAGTCGCGTATGCTCAGTCAAGCAGGACAGGTCGCTTTGTTCGTCATCGCCCGGCCGTTTACGCCTCTCACCTCGGTTGAAAGGTGCATAGACCTTTTTGATCAGGGTGAAATTGTATGAGGTCTCTTCATCATAAGGCTTTCTGAAGAATATCGTTAGGTTTGTAAATAAATCTTTGAAAAATACAAACTGTTTGTTTGACATTGGTAAGCGTCTGGTCGCAGTACATTGTGCATATTGTTATTTTCAGTTTGTTATGTGATAGTATGGTCCCATGTCCTAACAAGATGAGGATTTCATCCCAAAATCTACCGTATAGTTTGGAGCTCACACTCGTTTTTCTTTCAGGAACATTCAGAGTTCTTCATATATTTTTAAGCTTATCCTTCTGATCCATTTCCCTCCTATCTAACCCTCTCAACACACACCGACGCACACAAATAAAGACGGACACACGGCGATTCCCGCGCCATTGGTACGGTCTGTGGTCTGGTGTAGCGACATGAATTCTGAAGAAGAATATCACGAGCAGCAAATTGACGTAATTATAAGTTGACGTCATGTCATCGCTATTCCCACGGCGCTGTGTACACCGTGAATATGATGTTTTACGTCACGTCACTCATCCGAAGGGCACGCAGCCTCTTCCAGGGCTGGCTGATTACTTCCACACAACCTCTTCCATTAATTTGATGGGAGTAGTGGCTTCAAAACTTTCAAAAATGAATTAACTATTATTCGAAAGGTTGAAGAGGTACAACGCTGGATTAGAAACCCATTCAATATCTGCCTTTAATCTAGCTGCCGGTTTGCAAAGTATCTAGTAAGAATAACAAAAATGACGGGTTATTGAGGTTTAACGCCGAGCAGGCGACTCAGGCCATCGCACGGCGGGTAAAAATAATAATAATAATAATAATTAAAAAGATTACGGGCTCAAATGCGGATCAAACGGTTTGTATAAAACGGCCATTTTCTTTTCAACGTGTAACCTATTTTTAAAAAAAATCTACTTTGGGGGAACTCACGCAGGGAAAATATCCTAAAGTTTCAAGCTTGTCTGTCCAGAAATGCGGGCTCTAGTCGCTGTCACACACACACACACACACACACACACACACACACACACACACACACACACACACACACACACACACACACACACACACACACACACGCACACACACACACACACGGCGTTTGGCGCCAAATGTACCTTTTCTAGCAAGGTTTGCGTAGCTAGACATGATTTCATTTTTATCTTGTTACTTAGGTAAAAGCATTGTCAGGGGAGAGAAATGTGCATGATCGACCAGTGATCATAGATCTACTGTAGCCAAAGCACAAAAAAAGATAGGAAAGAGGGAGTGCGCTAAAAAAGTGACTGGAAGCAATGCATATGGAAGGCCCCCCCCCCCCCCCCCCGTTCCTCCCCCCCCCCGCAGGGGGGCGTATCAGCCACTTAGTGCATGGAAATTTAAATCTAGGTCCCCCAAGGGAGTTCTAGATATTTAGCCGGTGTGGACAGGTGTTTCGGTTTTGGCGACCTCTTCAGCACACCGTCGGCAATACTGGAGGAAGGCAGGAATTTCTGCCTACCTGCAATGACAGCCACATTTTACTGTGGTGTCTGCAGGGGCATACATTCCATGCACCCTAAAAGAGAACCTACCAAAAGGGGGGAAATGGTTGCAGTCGATATTGTAGTAATAAATGAAAAGAAAAGGGGAGACTGCCAGTGCTAATATTTTAGGAAGGTTACAAAGTAAAGTAGGTAAAAGCACTTTCAGGGGAGAGAAGTGTGCATGATCGACCAGTGATCATAGATCTACTGTGGCCAAAGCACCCAAAACAAAAAATAAAAGAGATAGGAAAGAGGGGGTGCGCTAAGAAAGTGACTGGAAGCAATGCATATGGAGCCCCCCCCCCCCCCCTGAAGGGGGGCGTATCACATATCCCACTGTTCCAGCCACTCAGTGCATGGAAATTTAAATCTAGGTCCCCCAAGGGGGGTCCAGATATTTAGTTGGTGTGGACAGCTGCTTCGGTCTTGGCGACCTCATGAAAAAAGGCACGAATTTCTGCCTACCTGCAATGACAGCCACATTTTAATGTGGTGTCTCCAGGGGCATACATTCCATGCCACCACCTAGAGCTAAATTTCCATGCCCCCTAAAAGAGAACCTACCAAAAGGGGGGAAGGGGTTGCAGTCGATATTGTAGTAATAAATTAAAAGAAAAGGGGAGACTGCCGGGAAGGTTACAAAGTAAAGTAAGTAAAAGCACTGTCATGGGAGAGAAGTGTGCATGATCGACCAGTGATCATAGATCTACTGTGGCCAAAGCACACAAAAAAGAGATAGGAAAGAGGGGGTGCGCTAAGAAAGTGACTGGAAGCAATGCATATGGAAGCCTCCCCGAAGGGACAGTGCTGGAACAGTGGGATATGTGATACGCCCATTTCGGGGGAGGCGGGGGGGCTTCCATATGCATTGCTTCCAGTCACTTTCTTAGCGAACCCCCTCTTTCCTATCTCTTTTTTTTTTTAATTTAATTTAATTAATTTACTTTATTTTTGTGCTTTGGCCACATTAGATCTATTTGTCTAATTTGGACTTTTTGATGGCAATCATGACAAATTAAAAAAATGTAGAGATATGTTTTGATTTTGAAAATAGCATCATAAAACACAGGAAACTCAACAAAACAGCCACCGTACGCTTTGTAGGATGCCAGGCGGGGCAAAAAATATTGTTTTGGGTCCATGTAAGTGTGTAACGACTCACCGACTTTACTGCAACATAACGCTTTTACCAAATGGAAAGCATGTATTTCAGCTGCATATTCGTACAGTTCGTATGTGTTCTACATCTACGTATAGAGCCAAATGAAGTGCACATATTCAAACTGCGATGCTATATGGGCTGAAACTTGCATGAAAATTACTGTCCCACACTCATCAACAAATGCAGGACAAGACCACGAGGCTTGCTGACATCTCGTCCCAAGTGGGCCTCACCATTCACAAACAGAAAACAAAGACAATGAGGCTGAACGCAACCAGGGAAGAACCAGTCTTGCTTGCTGGCACCCCGTTGGAGGAGGTAGAGTCCTTCACCTATCTCGGGAGCATCATAGACAAAAAAGGCGGCACTGATGCAGATGTCAGAGCACGAATCGGTAAAGCCAGAGCAGCCTTTCTCCAGTTGAAAAAAGTGTGGAGTTCCAGAGAGCTGTCACAACACACCAAAGTCCGGATTTTCAACTCCAATGTAAAAGCAGTTCTCCTATATGGAGCAGAGACATGGAGATTGACAAAAACCACAGTCAACAGAGTACAGTCCTTCATGAACAGTTGCCTTAGAAGAATTTTGAAAATCCACTGGCCAGAGAAGATCAGCAACGTCAGACTCTGGGAGAGAACAGAGCAGATAACAGCAGAGAATGAAATTGGGCGAAGAAGATGGGGATGGATCGGTCACAGTCTGAGAAAGCCAGCTTCCAGTATCACTAGGCAGGCATTGTCATGGAACCCCCAGGGAAAGAGGAAAAGAGGTAGGCCGAGAAACTCCTGGCGTCGAGACCTCCAAGCAGACATCAAGAGACTGGGAACCACCTGGAGTAGAATCGAAGGAGAAGCACAGGACAGGAGTTGCTGGAGGTCCCTCGTCGACGGCCTATACCCGGGTAGGGGTGACAGGCGTAAGTAAGTAAGTTGCATGACAATGTAGTTTCGCATGATGATCAGCTTATTTGTCAGTGACCCTTCAGGTTTTTTTTTTTTATCCAAGTGAGTTTTGTAACAACATTGGACCGACTGGCTCAAACTTGGACTGATGATAATCCGCAGTAAAGGGTGTGTCGTAAACAAGAAACAAGTCACTAACTCCAAGGTCATGGTTATGTCGGCCATGTTTTGTCTACATACACAGGATCTCCGAAACTAACTGATGAAATTGCTTGAAAATCGGCGGTTTGATAGAGATTATCGAAAAAGAGAGTTTACTGCAAGAATTAGATTGCTAACCTGAGGATGATGGCCGTTGTGGCCACGTTCAGTTTACGGTCACATATTCTTTTGCGGGTAATATCTCTGAAACCATCGGACCGATTTGGCGGGGCCTTGGATTGATGATAATGCGTAGTGACACAATGTGCTATGATCAATTCACTAGCTCCAAGGTCAAGGTTATGGAAGCGACATTTGTATTTTTTCTGAAAGTTCTTATCATCAGCTACCTTTTTACCAAATATGGTTAAAAAGGTTTGCAAAAATGCTTATATGTTGGGTTTTTTTAATCTAAAAAAATAGACATTTTTCACTTCGTTTGCAAATCTCTTGTGACCCTTGACCTTTCCAAGGGTCCTGCAAATTAGCACGCATACACAGGTCCTAACACCTGGTACGTCTGTACCAGGTTTGGGATAGAGGTTGAAATAGTATTTGAGAAAAAAAAAATTGTTGACAAAAATGACCTATTTCTGGATCTTTTTTACCATGACCCTTTCTGGTAGGTAGGTCATCCAAATTACTATGCATGGGCAGGTATTACCATCAGGTATCTTTGTACTAAATTTGGGCTTGAGGCCAATAGTAATAGTATTTGAGAAAAAGGTCTTTTGTCAAAATATTGCTATTTTTGGCGTATTTCCTAATCTCCTGTGACCCTCACCTTTGAGAGTGGTCACTAAAATTGGTACGTCTAGAAAGATTTGGCTTGGGCCACGTTTGAAGTCTGTGGCTTGCATGGAAAATACCATCGTTAAAGTTTAAGGCGGACGACGGACAAGACGACCACTGGCTCTTTACATAGACTTTAATTTTGCTGTCGCACGTGAAGCCAAGAAGTGCATGGTGGACCACTTCAATTCGGGCAGAATATCCCTACGAAAAGAAGATGAAGAAGAAGAAGAAATAAGTTTGGAATTACAAACCTTGCTTGTTTTTTTAGCCGTATGTATCTATGGCAAGACGACCAAAAGCTGTTGTCAGTCGTGTTACCAAAGACACGAAGAGCTGTGTTTTCTAATGGTCGCGTTGCAAGATTCACCTGAAGACTATGTAAATTAAGATACAGATTTTTTGTATCTTTATTGTGAGGTATTGAACACGCAACACGCATGACAAAATGACTGTCAGTCGTGTTACGAAATGTCAGTCGTGTTACGGACAAATCTTACCTTTTTATTCCGACGTAAATACAATATATCCCCACCATAGTTTGAGGCTTCTCGCGCTGGGACCATACGGCGTTGAGGCGCGTCCCCTGGGTGGTGGATAGGGGGTCCCTCGTGAGAGGGGTGCACCGAATGAAATAAGGTGCCGTGAACCAACATGGTCTAAGGGAAGGTGACCCCGACAGAAAACCCCTGGTCCTCCTAGTAAGGGGGTTGGGCGTGGGGGTAGCTTCCCCACCCTGCAAAAAAGGAAATAGCTACAAAAACGCCGACGAAAAGACTAACAGTAATTCCTTTCCTGGAGGAGGAAGGTTCTTCTACTAGAAGACTTATGACGTCCTGTGGTGAAAGCCGGAAGTCTTCGGAAGCCACATGACCGAGCCGCCTCTCTCTATCCAGGGATACAACCATGGGCACATGGAACGTCAAGACCATGTACCAGAGCGGCAAGGCCGCCCAGATAGCAGCGGAAATGCAAAAGTACAACCTTTCCCTGCTAGGCATCAGTGAAGCCAGATGGACGCAGTCTGGCCAGAAAAGGCTGTTAAGTGGGGAGATGATTCTGTATTCAGGTCATGAAGAGGAGAATGCCCCCCATACAGAAGGAGTAGCACTCATGCTGTCACCAGTGGCACAGAGAGCGCTGATGGGCTGGGAACCTCTTGGGCCAAGAATTATAACAGCAGCCTTTAGAACCAAGAAAAAGCTCAAGCTGAACGTCATCCAGTGTTATGCGCCCACCAATGACAGTGACGAGGAAGAGAAACAAGAGTTCTACGACCGACTCCAGAGTGCCGTGGACAAATGTGCGGAGCGAGACATCACCATCGTCATGGACAACACCGGATACGAAGAGGTGATGGGGAGACAGGGACTAGGCTCGGAGATGAGTGAGAACGGGGAGAGGTTTGTAGACTTTTGTGCTCTAAACCGACTTGTCATTGGAGGCAGCATCTTCCCACACAGAAGAATACACAAAGCAACTTGGGTCTCACCTGACCATACAACAGAGAACCAAATAGACCATATCTGCATTAGCAAGAAATTTAGAAGATCCCTTCAAGATGTTCGAGTGAGGAGGGGAGCAGATGTCGCCTCAGACCACCATCTGCTTACCTTAACAATGAAGCTCAAGCTAAAGAAAAGCCGCACAGAGACAACAAGAAGACAGCGCTATAATGTAGGCCTCTTGAGAGAAACTGGAGTTAGAGAAGAGTTCAAACTGGTGCTGTCCAACCGGTTTCAAGCGCTACAGGAGCTAGTAAATGAAGAGGAGGCGGTCACCACAGAGCAGCAGTGGAAGGCAGTTAGAGAGGCGCTGAACTCAACCTGCAAAGACACTGTAGGGTTCAGGAAACACCACCACAAGGACTGGCTGTCGGCACAGACCTTGAAGAAGATAGAAGCGAAGAAGCAGAAGAAAGCAGCGGTCAACAACAGTCGCACGAGAGCAGCCAAAGTAAGGGCACAGGGGGAATACTCGGAAGCCAACCGCGAGGTGAAGAGGAGTATCAGGGCAGACAAGAGGGCCTACACAGACAGCCTGGCAGCAGAGGCAGAAAAGGCAGCAGGCAGCGGCAACATGAAACAGCTCTACGACATTACCAGAAGATTGTCGGGTAAGTATGGCCATACAGAAAGACCAGTAAAAGACAAAGAAGGCAAGCCTATTGCAGACAGAGCAGACCAACTCGACAGATGGGCCGAGTATTTTGAAGAGTTACTGAACAGACCTAGCCCACCCGACCCCCCCCCCCCCCCCCCCCGACATCCAGCCGGCAGAGACCGACCTACCCATCAGCTGTGACAGACCCAGCCGGGAAGAGATCAGAAAAGCAGTGGCATTTTTGAAGAATGGCAAAGCAGCAGGGCCAGATGGCATCCCAGCGGAGTCTCTGAAAGCAGACCTAGAGACAACAGTTGAGATGCTGTACCCACTGTTTGGAAAGATCTGGGAAGAGGAGGTGATGCCAGCTGACTGGAAGGAGGGGTACCTAATCAAGCTTCCCAAGAAAGGCGACCTCAGCAAGTGTTCCAACTACAGAGGAATCACCTTGCTGTCAGTACCAGGAAAGGTCTTCAGCAGGATCATCCTAGAGAGAATGAAGAGCTCCGTTGACCCCCAGCTGAGAGACCAGCAAGCAGGATTCAGGAAGAACCGATCATGTACAGACCAGATCGCCACTCTCCGCATCATCGTGGAACAGTCTCTGGAGTGGAGCTCCCCGCTGTACGTCAACTTTGTGGATTATGAGAAAGCATTTGACAGCGTGGACCGAGAGACTCTGTGGAGACTCCTACGACACTACGGTGTACCCACAAAGCTCGTCCGCCTGATCAAGAGCAGCTATGATGGCATGACATGTCGCGTGATCCACGAAGGACAGTTCACCAGAGAGCTCCAGGTCAGAACTGGTGTCAGGCAGGGGTGTCTGCTGTCTCCGTTCCTCTTCCTACTGGCCATAGACTGGGTCATGAAGATGACCACAGAGCACAGACGAAGTGGAATACAGTGGACACTGTGGACACAGCTTGACGACCTCGATTTTGCAGACGACTTGGCATTACTGTCCCACACTCATCAACAAATGCAGGACAAGACCACGAGGCTTGCTGACATCTCGTCCCAAGTGGGCCTCACCATTCACAAACAGAAAACAAAGACAATGAGGCTGAACGCAACCAGGGAAGAACCAGTCTTGCTTGCTGGCACCCCGTTGGAGGAGGTGGAGTCCTTCACCTATCTCGGGAGCATCATAGACAAAAAAAGGCGGCACTGATGCAGATGTCAGAGCACGAATCGGTAAAGCCAGAGCAGCCTTTCTCCAGTTGAAAAAAGTGTGGAGTTCCAGAGAGCTGTCACAACACACCAAAGTCCGGATTTTCAACTCCAACGTAAAAGCAGTTCTCCTATATGGAGCAGAGACTTGGAGATTGACAAAAACCACAGTCAACAGAGTACAGATCTTCATAAACAGTTGCCTTAGAAGAATTTTGAAAATCCACTGGCCAGAGAAGATCAGCAACGTCAGACTCTGGGAGAGAACAGAGCAGATAACAGCAGAGAATGAAATTGGGCGAAGAAGATGGGGATGGATCGGTCACAGTCTGAGAAAGCCAGCTTCCAGTATCACTAGGCAGTCATTGTCATGGAACCCCCAGGGAAAGAGGAAAAGAGGTAGGCCGAGAAACTCCTGGCGTCGAGACCTCCAAGCAGACATCAAGAGACTGGGAACCACCTGGAGTAGAATCGAAGGAGAAGCACAGGACAGGAGTTGCTGGAGGTCTCTCGTCGACGGCCTATACCCGGGTAGGGGTGACAGGCGTAAGTAATAGTTTGAGGCTGTTTTACACTGTCTTAGTTGAGTATAATATTAATGCTATGCGCTCATTTATTTCCCTTGCTTTTTGTGTTGGTGGCAGTTACTAATTCTCCAATACCATTTCTTTCCTTTCATTAATTCACCTATTGTGTTTTTTCCGTGGTTTTTCTTCCTCTTCTTCTTCATCTTCTTTGCAATCGTGTGCAATGTCTTCTTAGAAGAGACAAACAAATGAATATTGCTCCATCAGCTGAAATGTTCGGAATCGAGGGTAGGTGAGCTTTTCTTGCAATAACATCCACAATTCTCGCTCAAAATGAAGGTTTTTGGTTGCATTTGAAAGAGAAATGATCCACCTTTGCACGATAATAATCGGAATTTAAATCACTGGCTGGTAAATTAACGACATGCGTCTGAAACTAGTACAAGTGATTTTCTAAGGGGTGCATGTCTTATTCAAACCACAACAGCAACAGTTTTCTTTTAAAATAAAAATCATTTGCAGTGCTTGGAGATAAATGCATGCCCTTTTCAATGGTGCATCAGATTTAGAAGCTCCGGATGAAACGCGAGCAGTGCGTGATAAACAACGCGTCTCACATGAAAATGTTACCGTGCAACTTTCGATTTTGGGTGTGTCGCGTTCAAAGGGTTGTAGTTTAAAGCCAACGCAACAGAAAAAGATACAGTTTGCTGCGTTGTATTCACAATTGCGTCATCTTTATCATTATACAGTTAGAATATTTTAAAATCTTTAGGCATTAAAAAGATATCTTCTCCAAAACTTTTTACAGTTTTATTTTTTTGACGCGTAGTGTAAGTGTAGCCTCAGTATTAAACTAATTATAAACATCTCTCTCTCTCTCTCTCTCTCTCTCTCTCTCTCTCTCTCTCTCTCTCTCTCTCTCTCTCTCTCTCTCTGTGTCTCTGTCTCTGTCTCTCTCTGTCTCTCTCTGTCTCTCTCTCTCTCTCTCTCTCTCTCTCTCTCTCTCTCTCTCTCTCTCTCTCTCTCTCTCTCTCTCTCTCTCTCTGTGTTTGTGTTTATTGCCCCTTGCAGTTCACCCACATGCTTCCATTTTTTTTATTTATGCCCAGCATAGACGTAGTACTCACACTCTCAGCATAAACTGACTAATTTCCACCACACTTCAAAGCCTAAAATAATAATAATAATAATAATAATAATAATAATACATGACATATATATGGCGCATTTCTCATATTTATAATATAACTCAATGCGCAGGCGAAAACGACACACACACGCACACACACACACACACACACACACACACACACACACACACACACACACACACACACACACACACACACACACACACAGAGTCTGCAGGGGGGGGGGGGGGAGGGTGTACAAAAAACCGTAGAGATCACACAAAAGTCTGCGAGAAATGGTGGGTTTTTAACTTTGCTTTGAACTGCGTAAGGGTGGGGGGAGGGGGGGGGGGGCATTTCTCAGCTCAGTCGGTAAAGAATTCCAAGTTAAAGGAGCAGTACATCTGAAAGAGCGTTCGCCGGCAGATTTGAGATGGTACTTTGGAACTTTGAGAAGTCAGTTTCTCTCCCGATGAACGCAATGAGCGAGAGGGCTGGTAAGTGATCAGATTGGACTGAGGCCGAAAGGTATGACGGAAGACTGCCATCAAAGTGGCGGTATGCAAGGGTCGCAATCTTAAACTGTATGCGGGATTGGATTGGAAGCCAGTGAAGGTCTTTCAGTATAGGGGTTACGTGGTCTCGTATTCGATTGCGCTTCACAAGCCTTGCGGCATTATTTTGAACTCGCTGAAGGCGGCTAATCTGCTCAGATGGAAGACTAAAAAGCAGAGAATTGCAGTAGTCAAGACGGCTCGTGACTAAAGCATTCACTAACTTTGCAGTGGCAGATTCAGAAAGACTGTGTCGGACAGATGCGATGCCGCGTATGAAGTATGAGTATGAAGCACCACGACAGATTTCACCGAGGTGATCCTGCATACTCCAATTCTTATCGAGCTTGACACCAAGATATTTGACCGAAGACTGAAATGGAATATCAGTGTCATCTATGCGTAGAGACTCAGTGTGAATTTGTTCAAGCCGGGATGCTGAGCCAACGGGTAGTAACTCTGTTTTTTTCTGGATTTAACATAAGCTTGTTACTGTCCATCCATGTCATGACATCGTCAACACAAGACTTGATGCCAGTTTCAAAAGACTGAAAATACAAAACCTTTAGCTATAAAAAATCGTATTCTGGAAACGTAATGAAAATACATCCACTTTCAGCTCACGTTACTATTATATGACGTCATAAGATCTTACAAACTGTGTGAATATGAAGTGCACATATGTTACTCTAAGTGTTTTAGCAAACGAATAGTCTTTTGTGTGTGTTTAATTTTACTAATCGTGGAAGAAGTGCATCAGAACACCGCACCTAAAAAATGGTGCCATATTCATAGGGTCCAAATATGGAATGCTGTGGCGTCATCAGGTATATATAACAAAAAGAATATAATAAGCTTTATTTTCTGAATGCCCGATAAAGGACGAACACGCCGATACCAAATAATAAGTATTTTATTGTAGTTATTGTAGAACTCGTGTGTCAAAAGCAAGTCTCGGCTCGTAAATCACCACCACTCACGTTTTAACACATACGTCTCTTCCTCTGTTTATCGTCATGTGGTTGACTCAAGAAGTGGTCGGAGGCTATTTCAGAAACAGCATCTACTTTACAGTCTTAGATCCAAAGCCAAGAAGAGGGAGAGGGTTGCGGTAAGGTGGTGGGTGGGTGAGGGACAAGCTGTCTAAACTAATTTCTGGCTGAGCGCCTGATGACTGCATCGTGTTTCAGGACCCTTCTTTTTCCCTCCTTAGGACCAGCCATCCGTCAGCGAGTTTTCCATCGCCGGCACTGTCCGCCCCTGAGAGCCAGCTCAGTCTTTCCCTTTCATTTATTCGCTGAGATTTCAGAACTATTTTTAAAATTTTTTTAATGCATGCTAATTAAACCGACAGATTCGATGACGGAACACAACGTGACACCAAATTTCGAAACTGAAGTTCGAAACAATATTTCTAAACAATTTCAGAGATCGTGGATTTAATATGTACACTACATACGTATCAGAGGTACTCAATTATATGTCCACACAGTTTCATATCGTGTGCAGCTCTGCTTCTTTTAACTCACTCTACGCTTTAACCAGTAATAACGCCCTCAACTTAAGGATGGAAACGAGGCCGATCTATGTAAACGAACAGCAAAAAGAACCCTTTGATTCTCAGCAACCTTTACAACATGTATGGGGCTCATGAAGATCTATGCTTCTTGTGAATGGAAGGCCCTAGTAAGCAAATAAGTCCGCAGTGGCTTACTCATCCGGTGGATCTATTAAGGATGTAAAGTGAGCCTCCAAAATACACAGATTCTCACGAGCCTATTCAATATCGGGGGGTACATAGTGATCTATGTCAACTGCATGTTACGTGGTAGGGTCGTAGTCGTAATATGATAAACACACCAGACGCACGCACGTAAGGTTCTTTTAAATAAACTTCATTCAGCTGCAACCCGTCACACGTGGCGTAAGGATGTAGACAATACTGGAGTAACAGTTCCAACAATATTTTAATTCAGCGATGCGATCTCCACACAATGCATTTCCAAATGCACCAACATTGATACAATGTCTCTTCTGCAAATGTCCACACTGGCGACAAAAAGTTTCTCATACAACGCTGCGTCTCTCACGGGCCACGTACCTACGATACTGACAATGCAAGACAATGTACATATATGCTTCCCAGCACCAATCTTTTATAGTACAACCAGTTTCTAGAATAATCCAATAATTTTGCATGATGATGAGGATGAAGATGATATGATGAATTCAATGCAACCCATCAGAATGGAACCCGTAACTGAAATCATAAATATTAATAAAAGAAGAACTTTCTGGAATAAACTAAAATAGTCTACACAAATTTGGCTGATCATTTCAGCCCCAAATCCTAATGTAAAATGACGTCTCACAAAAGTATGATAGGCAATTCACGACCCAGTCAGAATCTTTCCAGAAGTTTCACAATCTTTAAAAAAAAAACACCGACTGGCTGCCAACTTCACGCGCACAGTAAACAACTATAACTATTTGAGTGTCTATAATACAATGTAGCGAAATGCTTCTTACTCTTCTGACGACACACGTATGCGGCCACAAGACAGCGCGACCGGCTCGAAGGTTCTAATCTATACTCCGCGAATCTACGCAAAACAAAGATCGACCGCTATTCTCCGTGCGACGTTTCTAGAAGCGCCCGGACTAAAATTAGCGTACCATAACAAAGCCAAATCATGCACGAACGATAAAGAATCTCACTGAAAAGGTACGTGATACGTAACCATGAAAGCTCAAATAAATAACGGATCATTTTCTACGATTAACGCATGCATGCTCACGCAGAACAACACAACCACAATCGTAACACTGCAATTGTATTGGTTTGACACTGTTTCCAGCCAAAATAAAGAGGGAACAGAAAAGGAAGGGGAAGTGTTGCGTCGGTAACGGTCAATTGCACATTGGACAGCTTGGCACCAGCTTGACGAGTTTTCTGACCTCACCCCGCGGTCAGGGGGTTTCTGATTTCCCTGAAATTTCAAGGACTCCGGTGTCGTTGGACTGTTTATCTCACGTGTGAATTGAGAAAGGCAGTATCGTTAGCTGGGGAAAAAACGTGAGTTATATATTTAAAAAAAAAAAAATAATAAAGTGGGACTATTGTTGGAAATGAATTGCCCATACTCAGGTTAACGAACAAAAGGGAAATTCTTGTTAAAACTCGCATTTTATCCGTCAGCCTGAACACTCCTAATTTTTGGTGCGTGATTGGAAAGACAGACAACATTCAATCTGTACATAAATGAACGTTTAACTACTGCGCCTTGTGACTGTCGATAGTATAGGTGGACAAGTGCCTTTGACAAGTTGCTGATGTGCATGGGCGCTGTGAGTGCAGTGGCTGCAGGCCTGGCCATCCCTCTCTATGCCTACATTCTCGGAATCGTCATCAACATCTTCGTTCGCCACAGCAAAGAGTAAGTCTAAATGAGTTGTTCTCCTTTTTTTGTGTAAAATATGTCTGCACATCGCACACCACTATGTGATGGCTTGATGTCCTATCAGGTGTATTTCGGGTATGGTATGTTTAAGCCTTTAAAAGGCTGCCTTCATCAGCGTGCTGACCCTTTTGTTTTTGTTGAGTAAACCTTTGTTGTTAGATTTTTGTGGTAGTTCGTTTTTGGTTTATTCTGTATTGTTTAAGTTGATGTATTCTCGCTGCTGTCACTACCAATTGAAAGGATTAGTGGAGAGTAGAAAATAATGCCGTCAGTCGGGGCTCAACCACTGCTAATTGTATGAGCTAGTGGAGCGTAGAGTGGCTGTTTGGTTGTTGTTCAGTTTTGTTTCCTCCACTGCCAATTGGTAGGGCTAGGGGAGAGTAGAAGAGCTGCTCTGTCGTGGCGCTTCCACTGCTAAGTGTGAGAGCTAGTGGTTGTTGTGGTTTTGTTCTTTCTCTTCCCTGGTGGACGCTACTTGACGTGGACTGCAGGCTCCGCTGGTCACATGAAACCATCACCATAGTGGTGCCGTGCGATAAATGTGTACCCAAAATGTTGAAATCTTGTCGAAAATTCAATTGCATATATAATTGTTTTCCCCTGCGTTTAAAAAAGCTAGATATCCCTGAAATCGTATACCATTATAGAAAAATCAGTGCTTTGTTCCGTTTTCGCACTTTAGCCGTTGGAAGTAATGGTCTCTTGTAGTGCCCCGTGCATTACGGCGTGACATACAGATGATTGCAAATGCAATATTACCGACAATGACAAGCTTATTGGTGTTGGTGGGTGAACTACACTATTAAAGAAAGCTGTGGAAGTAGAATGAACAGCATCAGCACCAACCATGGAACTACGCACTGACCAAGTGATGTCACAATATAACGCACCGCTTTGAAATGTTTACGCATATCTTTATTTTCAACGAATTTCCATCCTCTTTGTTTTCAGCGTTATTCAGGACAATGTACTAAAACAGGAAAAAAAATTTAATGAGAAATCCAAAGTAAAGGTTGCTGTCATAGTGTTACATGCGACATAAACAAGGCGAAAATAATTGAAAATCAAACAAAAATACACGACAAGGCAATCCCAGTTAAAAAACTTATTTAGTTAAATGCAGATGGTAAGTGGTAATCAAGGCAAGGACATGACAATTTAAGAGTCGGGTTCCCAGTCTGTTGTGGACCAGGGCGCCAGTGACGTCGGTTGCTTCAACCCATGCGACGCCCTACCTCGGGCAAATGATGTCTTATCCTCGCACTTCAACTTTCACCCTTCTTCTCATCTTTCAATCGTATCTACAGATAAAAGAGAAGAAACTTACATGTTTAGTATTAATTGTTACTGAACAGACACAAAACCGAGACTGCGACAAACTATATCAATGACAGACTACCGGAAGCAAGTCATGATGTCGCGGAAATGAATGGGATGTCTTCACAAAATATTAAGTTGTGGGCTGTAAACAGGTCGACGAAAACGGATTAACATCGAACTATAAATAATGTCATGAGTAAAATGCCAGAAAAAAAGCTCAGTTGACCCAATAACGAGCTGCTGACAAGTCAGGTGTGGCAGTCCCGACTGTTACTTGCGACAGTAATGCGACCAAGCTGAAAACCGGTCGATTGATACTTTACGATTGAATGAAAACACAAATCAAAGTAATACGCATATAAAAGATTTCCAAAACAGTCAGACTTGTCTACAACGGTCACCCAGGGAACGGGGGGAGGGGGGCGAACTGGTGGACGTTACATAAAAAATTAAGAAACAAACTCCAGTGAATACCTAGTGCCTGACATACCTTGTTCGTTTAGTTTTATCACTTCAATCGTCTAGTTCAACATAAGCGCGATTTTGTTTTATTTAAGGACCAGTAGGATTCATTTTCTTTCGCACGGAGAACTGCGATCGATTTTTGTTGTGACGCGTAGTTTCACGTGAGCGTGCTTGTTGGGTTCAGTTCGCGGCGGCGCTTTGAGCCCATTTTCAATTGGGATAAAGCGCCTATTAATGCGCTTATTATTATTATTATTATAGTTTCGCTACAATGAGACTGGAAGGTTCGAGCAGGGTCGCGATCTTTCTAGTGATCTCATATATGACGTCAAAGTGTCGGCAACATTTCGTAACATCGTATTAAAAGCGTTTAAAATAGTAGTCGAATTTTCCAGTTCATTCTGGAGTATTCTTTTTCATCAATATTTATGATTTTTTGTTACGTTTTCTTTTTTTATTGGTTGTGTTGTGCGAATTTACTGGATTATTCTGGAAATCTGTAATAGTATAAAAGACTGTGCTAGGAAGAATGCGTGTACATTGTATGAGAGACGCAGTGTGTCAAACGTGTTGATGCATTGTAGAGGAGACAGTGTATCAGTGTTCAGTGGTGCATTTGTGAATGCATTGTGTGGAGTTCGCATTGCTGCAATAAAATATTGTTGGAACTCTTGAGTGGTCTATACCTTGTTCCACGTGTGACGAATTGCAGCTGAGTTAAGTTTCTTTACAAAGAACCCTACGTGCGTGCGTCTGTTGTGATATCATACTACGTCTACGACTACCACGTAACATTTGGCATCTCTTCAGTTGGCTCAATGGAAAGGGTAGCCGGAGACAACAGCCAGCAGTGAAACGCAGAGATGGCGACAACGGAAATGGAGACATTCCTGAGAGTTGGCAAGGAATGCGGACTGGAGCTCAGCTCAGCTGCTTAACTTTGAGAGAAAAGGAGAGATTGGAGAGGGAAAAAAGAAAAGATACTCAAAGAAAGGGAGAGACTGAAGAAAGAAGAAAGAGCCAAAGAGCGTGAAATCAAAAACCTCGAAATTCAGCAAGAAGAGGCAGAGAGACAGCGAGATAAGGCAGAGAGGCAGCGACAACACGAAATTCATCTCAAGAAAATGGAATTAGAGGCACAGAGCCAGAGGACAACTGAAGCAGCAGCTTTAGCCAGCAGAGAGCAGACAGCCCGTGCGCCAAAACTCAGTACCGCCTTTAGCAGAAAATTCAGATAAAATGGACGCTTACCTGGAGCGGTTCGAGCGCTTCGCAAGCAACAACAACTGGACACAAGAGACTTGGGCCATCAAACTGAGCGCACTTCTTACCGGCAAAGAGCTTGAATTCTACACACGCTTGCCAAGACAAGAAGCCGAGGATTATGCGAAGTTAAGAGCTGCCCTGCTGAGACAGTATGACTTCACTGAGGAGGGTTACAGACGACGATTCCGTAACTGCAAGCCTGAGGAGGGAGAAACACCCGGCCTGTTCATTGAGAGAATCAGGACCTACCTTGAGAAATGGATAGAGTTGGCTGGGATGAATAAGGAGTACCAGGACCTGTGCGACCTCATCGTCAAAGAACAAGTCCTCAGTGCATGTTCTAAGGACCTGGCCGCCCATCTCAGGGAGCAAAAGGACCAGTCCCTGAAGGCACTAGCAGACTTCGCTCAAAGATACCTGGTCGCCCACAACATGAAGTTCGGGCCCGGTAAGCCGCAGCATGTGTCTACTAAGGCAGAAGAAAACCAAGACGTCAGAGACACCCCGAAACACATGCCGATGAAGAGACTGACATGTTTCCTTTGTGGAATGAAGGGACACAAGGCGATACGCTGTCCTTCCAAGAGTGTTCCCCGAGGCGACAACCCCAGAAGGCCCAACCAAGACCGCGAGATAGCAGGCAGAAGTGGTACCACGTCTCAACACAGAGCCGCCGCTGTACTGGCCAATGATGTGACGTCATCTAGTGACTTTGAGCCTGGAGAAAGGCGGGCGACACACGGAGCTGATCGAGTCTTTCAGAAAAAATGGACGCATTCCAGTTGGCGATGGGGCTACATTCTTACCAGTCTCAAACATTGCGCTGCCTGAGAGTGAAGTGCCCAACATGCCGGTGGTTTCAGGATTCGTCGGCAACACATCAGTGAGAGTGCTGAAAGACACAGGTTGTAGCGGCGTCATCGTGAGAGAGGACCTAGTAGCTGAAGACCAGAAGCTGCAGGAGTGGACAACCCTCATCTTGGCCGACGGAACTGTGAGAATTATCCCCCTTGCCAAGGCCAGTGTCAACACCCTGTACCTAGACCATAGGGCGCATCATCAATAAGCGCCTGCAGTGGTACCTGGACTCCGAGAGCATCATCGTGCCAGAGCAAGCCGGCTTCAGAAGCTACAAGAGTACAGAAGACCAGACAATACACCTTGCACAGGTCATAGAAGATGACTTTCAATATCAGAAGGTGACATTAGCTGCCTTCATTGACCTACAGAAGGCTTTCGACAAGGTGTGGAAGGATGGTCTCCGTGTGAAACTCCTTCGCAGTGGCATCCAAGGGAACATGTACCAGTGGACCAAGTCATACCTGCACAATCGCAGAGCCCGTGTGACAGTGGATGGGTACTGTGGCCAAAAGGTGCTGCTACGTGCCACAGAGGGGAGTCCTGTCACCGACCCTGTTCATACTCTTCATCAACGACCTTGTGCCAGAGCTACCAAAAGGAGTCCACGCAGCCTGTACGCAGATGACCTGGTACTCTGGTGCACAGAAGAGTATGCAACAGCCGCTACATACATACCGCTGGACAGGCTGACAGACTGGACCAACAACTGGTGTGTGACCATCAACACAAAAAATTCATCAGCCACACTCTTCTCTCTCTCCAGCAAAGCAAAGGCTGGCAGCCTAACACTGGGCAACACCCCGCTGCGGTATGAAGACCAACAGACATACCTGGGAGTCACCCTTGACAAGAGGTTGACCTGGAAGCCGCACATCTGGAACGCAGAAGCGAAAGCTAGAAGAAAGCTGAACATCATGAGGAAGCTGGCTGAAATACAATGGGGAGTCAATGAAAAGTGAGACCACATCTTGAGTACGGATCCAATGCATGGTTGACGGCAGCCCAGTCACACCAGCAGACCACTGCGTATCATCACCGGCGCAATGAGATCCACATCAATTGAAAAGATGGAAGAGACAACAGGCATCCCACCCCTGCGCATGAAAAGAGAATGCAAAGCTTTGATACAGTCCACAAAGGTCAAGTCTTCCAAAGACCATCCTATGAACGCCAGGATGAAACAACCAACCTCAGGGAGACTGAAAAAAAAATCAAGCTTTGTGAAGGAGATGAGGGCACTGCAGAGAAAACACCAGGCAAAGCTCCCTGCGCAGGTAGAGGCTCTAAATCCTGCTAGCTACCTTCTACCCTGGGAAAGTAAGCTAGAAAACATCACCATCTCTTCCACGGTACCCTACATTACCACCAAAGATCAGCACAGCACTGTGAGCAAGAAAGCCCTGACACTGACCATGCCCGAAGAAAAGTATCCCCAGAAAGCATGATTACGGGCATACACCGATGGATCAGCCACAGATGCAGCTCAGAATGGAGGGGCTGGGGTGTACATTCAGTACCCAAACGGAAAATGGCAGGCAGAGGCAGTACCAACAGGCCTTCACTGCACAAATTACAGAGCTGAGGTGGAAGCCCTGGTCCGCGCTGCAAACACCTTTAGTGGCACTGCAGACCCTGATGCCCAGATTGTCTTCCTGACTGATGCCATGTCTGTTCTTGAGACAGCAACAGCATGCAAACTGCAATGTCTACAAGAGGCACTGCAAAACATCACGTGCACCAGACTGGTGCTGCAGTGGATCCCTTCACACTGTGGCATCTACGGCAATGAAGAAGCTGACAGAATGGCAAAAGTGGGCGCAGAGGAAAAACAAGATGTAAATGGAGTCAGCTTCACAGAGATGAAGACCATCATTAAGTCAGTATACAGACCACCACAACGGACCCTAGACAGTTGCCATCAGCTGTCCAGACAAGAGCAGGTGACCATCTTCCGTCTGAGAACCGGGCACAACCGACGCAATTTCCACCTGCACAGACGCTTCCACCTCGTGCCATCTCCCCTGTGCCCAAGTGGAGCAGAGCAGACCACAGAGCACATCCTCCAGCCCACCACTCTACAAGAGAAACTGTACGGGCCTGTGGAGGCGCTGCAGAAGACCACAGATTTCAGTTTGAGAGCCAAACTCCAAGTGCGTTCGAGAAGAAGAAGAAAAACACCCCGTACCTGACAGGAAAGGTGAAGGTGTTATGCGTGAAGACCCCAGTCTATGACCTTATCATCGGAAATGTTAACGGTGCCAGAAACGCAAAGGATCCAGATCCAGAGTGGAGACCTAAAACCTGTGCGGTTATCACGAGAAGTCAAGCAAGGAAGAGTCTCCAGACCATTCCTCTAAAAGTAACTGACAAGACTGAAGCAGCCGTGGTGAATAGGGACAAGTTGGTGGAACTACAGAGAGCCGACGCCACGCTTGACAAGTTCTGAGATCAGACCGAGCCCGTGACACGGAGAGGGAAGGAGGTAACCTTCGAGACCAGAAAGGACATCCTGTACCGGGTATTCCGTCAAGTGGTGGTTCCTGAAGCCCATGAGGATGCAGGTGATGAAACTGGCCCATGATTCCATCTTAGGACACCTGGGAACCAGCAAGACCCTCGACAGGATCCGAGTAGTCTTCTACTGGCCTGATATGGGGGACGACGTCACCAGATTCTGCAGATCGTGCGACATATGCCAAAAGACATTTTCCCAAAAAAAAGTGCCTAAGGTGCCTCTCGAGAAGATGCCACTCATCGATATACCTTTCAAGCAGGTAGCTGTGGACCTGGTGGGGCCAATATCTCCTTCAAGTGAAGATGGTCATCGCTACATTCTGACCCTGGTGGACTACGCTACACGTTATCCTGAGGCCATACCATTAAAGATGATCGACAGTCCAACAGTGGCAGAGGCGCTCGTGGACATGTTCAGCCGTCTGGGGATTCCTGAGGAAATCCTGAGTGACCTAGGGACCCAGTTCGTCTCCGACTGCATGGAAGAAGTCAATCGGCTATTGAGCATCCGACACCTCACTACAACCCCTTACCACCCCATGTGGGTTGGTTGAAACTGTGTGCTGAGCAGCCAGGATTGTGGCATAGATACATCAAAGCCTTGCTCTTCGCATACCGTGAAGTTCCTCAAGATTAGACTGGGTTCTCCCCCCTTGAATTACTGTACGGCAGGACTGAAAGGGGATTCATGCATATCCTGAAGGAACTGTGGACCAAGGATATCGACGCCCCTGAGGTGAAGATCAGCTACCAGTATGTCTTCGACCTGGGAGAGAAACTGGAGGATACCCTCAGGATGGCTCGAGAAGAATTAGAGAAGGCGCAGAACTATGACCGTAAAGCCAAACCTAGACGATTCCAGCCAGGTGACCAGGTGTTGCTTCTTTTCCCCACGGACAACAAGCTCCTGATACAGTGGAAGGGACCGTACGTAGTTGACACAGTGGTTGTCATCAACGACTACAGAGTCATGGTCAACAACAAGATGAAGACTTACCACGCAAATCTGCTGAAGAAGTACATCGAGAGAGGTCGTCAGGACAAACCACAACAAGCGGCATCGGTGCGTCTGGCTTTTGACGAGAGAATAGACGACGAGAACCTTTTCGACCTTAATGAACTTCGCCACAAGGAGGGTGTAGAAGACATCCAGTTCGGTCAGAACTTGACCCAGACTTGAAGAGCTGAGAGTCTTAACTACGGAGTTCAAGCATCGGTTTACACCTGACCCGAGGACAATAGACACCATTCAACATAATAATAATAATAATAATGAGTACTTGTATAGCGCCTAACCTCAGATTAGAGCCCTAGGCGCTTAACAAAAAACTAATTGTACAAAAATAACTAATTACAAAAACGCAATTTACAAATAGTACTAAAACAAAATACAACGCACTCTGTAAACAAGCTATAAAGTCACCATTCAAAAGTGCTACGCTTATGGACTCATACTCGCATTCACGCACACACGCACACACACACACACACACACACACACACACACACACACACACACACACACACACACACACACACACACACACACACAGTCCACACACTCACACACACACACACACACACACACACACACACACACACACACACACACACACACACACACACACACACACTACTTCTAACATAGATAGAGATGAGTTTAATCTGACGCCAAACGAGCCGGTTCGCAGCAAGCCCTATCGTCTTCCTTATAACACGAGGGACGAATTGAAAATGGACATCAAGGAGATGCTGGATCTTGGAGTCATCAGAGAGTCCAAGTCGCCATATGCGTCGTCGTGAAGAAGCCAGATGGATCCAACCGGGTGTGTGGACTACCGTAAACTCAATAAACTGACAGTCTTCGACCCTGAGCCAATGCCCACAGCGGGAGAACTGTTCCAGAAGGTCAGTGGAGACCGATTCTTCTCCAAAATTGACCTAAGCAAAGGGTACTGGCAAATCAAGGTTGCAGAGAGATATCTACCAGCGTTCGTCACACCAGACGGTCATTGAGAGTTCCGGAAGATGCCTTTTGGTATGGTGAACAGTGGTGCCACATCGAAGAGAATATGGTCTTTTACTGGGATGACATCTTGATCCATACCAAAACTTGGGGAGATCACCTCAAGGCCCTCCGAGAGCTGTTCTAACGTCTGTCATGCGAATTTCACCACCCGACCAAGCAAGCGTATTCGTGGGGCCGACAACGTAGACTTCATCGGACACCCGTTAAGTGAAGGCTTAAAGGGGCTACACGATGACAACGTGCGAAAGATCAGGGAAGCTCCACGACCTACGACCAAGACGCAAGTTCGCTCATTCATGGGCCTGTTGAACTACTACCGAGAGTACATCCCGAACTTCGCAGCTGTCACAGGATCCCTGACTGACTTACTCAACGTGGTGAAGTGGGAGGAGGCCCAAGAGCGAGCATTCCAGGCAGTTCGTAACCCGTCTTAATGCAAGAGGATAATGGGAAACTCCACCCAGTGAGCTACGCCAGCGAAAAGTTGACCCGAGCTGAGCGGAACTACTCTACCATCGAGACAGAGTGCCTAGCCACCATCTGGGGAGTGAGGCGATTCGAGCTGTACCTTTAAGGTGTACCATTTGTGCTGCAAACGGACCATCAACCCTTGAACTATCTGGACTCTGCCAAGTTTACACGGCGATGTTCTTGCAGAACTTTGACATTAAATTACAGTCTATCAAGGGTTCACAGAACTTTGGAGCGGATTACCTGAGCAGAGCAATTTAAAGGAACATTTCTTTGTCCACGACAGTTTAAAGGAACTGAGACAATTATTTTATTGTTGATTTGATTGGATTTTGATGTGAAATTGTTATTATTCATGGTTTTGTGTAGGTTAACACAGCCACAGCCGTGTTTTTTTTTTAAGATTTGAGAAGAAATTTTATGAAATTTCGAAAGGGGGGGGGGGGGGGTAATGTTACGTTTGTGGTTGTGTTATTCCTTAGAGCATGTATAAGAAAGATCCGATATTCATTTGAGTTCTTTTAGATAAGAATCACGTACCTTTTTAGTAGGATTCATTTTCTTTCGCACGGAGAACTGCGCTCGATTTTTGTTGTGACGCGTAGTTTCCCTATGATGAGACTGGAAGGTTCGAGCAAGGTCGCGATCTTTCTAGTGATTTCATATATGACGTCAAAGTGTCGGCATCATTTCGAAACACTGTATTAACGGCGTTTAAAATAGTAGTGGAATTTTCCAGTTCATTTTCGAGTATTTTTTTTCATCAATATTTATGAGTTTTGGTTACGTTTTCTTTTCTGATTGCTTGTGTTGTGCGAATTTGCTGGATTATTTTGGAAATCTGTAATAGTATAAAAGACCGTGCTAGGAAGTAGGCGTGTACATTGTATGAGAGACGCAGTGTGTCAAAAGTGTGGATGCATTGTAGAGGAGACAGTGTATCAGTGTTGGTGCATTTGTGAAGTATTGTGTGGAGATCGCATCGCTGCAATAAAATATTGTTGGAACTGTTACACCTGAGTGGTCTACAACCTTGTGCCAAATGTGACGAGTTACAACTGAGTGAAGTTTCTTTTCAAGAACCCTACGGGTGTGATATCATACTACGACTACGACTAGCACGTAACAATTACATACTTTAGATTTGTGCTTCCTGAAATTGCACATTTGTTGATGACTTGGTAAAAGTTTCCCGAAAATGCGTCAGAAATGTGACATCGGCAGCCACAGAGCGATGCAGCAAGACAACAAAAACACATTTAGTCTTTTGACATACCTTTACTGGCGTCATTTCAACAAAAAGAAAGCCAATTAAACTCCACGTTTACTGTAGGTATTTGATAACATGAAACTTCCAGGAGTAGGTGATCAGTGAAAACTTTCAAGACGCCATTTTGCGACCTTTTTAAAAATATTGTATAAAAATGTTCTCATTTGCTAGATTCTTTGGCATATATTTGATGGATTTGTGACATAGTCATCCACCTATAAGCTGCTACAAATTTAAGCAAGTAAATAACAGTGGTCTACCCCAAGTAGTAACCGGTTCTGGAGAACAACTCGCATAGAACAGTTGAACCGTAGAACTCATTTTTCGATAATATACTACCCGCAATAAAAGAACTATACAAATCCTAAGATTAACCAGTCGATTATTTATGATGACTGGAAAATCACTTTTAGTTTTTCAGTCTTTTAAAAAACCGTTACGTGTTTGGCGGTTGTTGGTGGTGCAACAACCGCCAATACGTAATGTGTTACAAACCAAATAGTGATTATACGCATAGGCCACATTAACCTCCTTGTGCATACAACCCCAGGAACTGTAACAGTTCCTGGCACTCCGTGCACAAGAAGATTAACGAGAAATTATCACCAATTACTTGTTCTTTCTCCTCCTCCTCATTCCTCCCTCCACCCAACGCATATAAACGCAAGAACATTTAAGACCAAATTATGCATCATCTCCTGGCGCTGGGACCATATAACGTTGAGGCGCGTCCCCTGGGTGATGGATAGGGGGTCCCTCGTGAGAGGGGTGCACCGAATGAAATAAGGAGCCGTGAACCAACATGGTCTAAGGGAAGGTGACCCTGACAGAAAACCCCTGGTCCTCCTAGTAAGGGGGTTGGGTGTGGGGGTAGCTTCCCCACCCTGCAAATAAGGAAATAGCTACAAAAACGCCGACGAAAAGACAAACAGCAATTCCTTTCCTGGAGGAGGAAGGTTCTTCTACCAGAAGATTTTTGACGTCCTGTGGTGAAAGCCGGAAGTCTTAGGAAGCCACACGACCGAGCCGCCTCTCTCTATCCAGGGACACAACCATGGGCACATGGAATGTCAAGACCATGTACCAGAGCGGCAAGGCCGCCCAGATAGCAGCGGAAATGCAAAAGTATAACCTTTCCCTGCTAGGTATCAGTGAAGCCAGATGGACACAGTCTGGCCAGAAAAGGCTGTTAAGTGGGGAGATGATTCTGTATTCAGGTCATGAAGAGGAGAATGCCCCCCATACAGAAGGAGTAGCATTCATGCTGTCACCAGTGGCACAGAGAGCCCTGATGGGCTGGGAACCTCTTGGACCAAGAATTATCACAGCAGCCTTTAGAACTAGAAGAAAGATCAAATTGAACGTCATCCAGTGTTATGCGCCCACTAATGACAGTGACGAAGAAGAAAAACAAGAGTTATACGACCGACTCCAGAGTGCTGTGGACAAATGTGCGAAGCGAGACATCACCATCGTCATGGGCGATTTTAATGCCAAAATAGGGGAGGACAACACCGGATACGAAGAGGTGATGGGGAGACAGGGACTAAGGGAGATGAGTGAGAACGGGGAGAGGTTTGTATACTTTTGTGCTCTAAACAGACATGTCATTGGAGGCAGCATCTTCCCATACAGAAGAATACACAAAGCAACTTGGGTCTCACCTGACCATACTACTCAGAACCAAATAGACCATATCTGCATTAGCAAGAAATTTAGAAGATCCTTTCAAGATGTTCGAGTGAGGAGGGGAGCAGATGTCGCCTCAGACCACCATCTGCTTACCTTAAGAATAAAGCTCAAGTTAAAGAAAAGCCGCACAGAGACAACAAGAAGACAGCGCTATAATGTAGGCCTCCTGAGAGAGACTGGAGTGAGAGAAGAGTTCAAACTGGTGCTGTCCAACCGGTTTCAAGCGCTACAGGAGCTCGTAAATGAAGAGGAGGCGGTCACCATAGAGCAGCAGTGGAAGGCAGTTTGAGAGGCGCTGAACTCAACCTGCAAAGACACTGTAGGGTTCAGGAAACACCATCACAAGGACTGGCTGTCGGCACAGACCTTAAAGAAAATAGAAGTGAGGAAGCAGAAGAAAGCAGTTGTCAACAACAGTCGCATGAGAGCAGACAAAGCAAGGGCACACGAGGAATACTCGGAAGCCAATCACGAGGTGAAAGGGCAGACAAGAGGGCCTACACAGACAGCCTGGCAGCAGAGGAAGAAAAGGCAACAGGCAGCGGCAACATGAAACAGCTCTACGACATTACCAGAAGATTGTCGGGCAAGTATGGCCATACAGAAAGACTAGTAAAAGACAAAGAAGGCAAGCCTATTGCAGACAGAGCAGACCAACTCGACAGATGGACCGAGTATTTTGAAGAGTTACTGAACAGACCCAGCCCACCCGACCCCCCAGACATCCAGCCAGCAGAGACCGACCTACCCCTCAGCTGTGACAGACCCAGCCGGGAAGAGATCAGAAGAGCAGTGGCAATTTTGAAGAACGGCAAAGCAGCAGGGCCAGATGGCATCCCAGCGGAGTCTCTGAAAGCAGACCTAGAGACAACAGTAGAGATGCTGTACCCACTGTTTGGAAATATCTGGGAAGAGGAGGTGATGCCGGCTGACTGGAAGGAAGGGTACCTAATCAAGCTTCAACCTCAGCAAGTGTTCCAACTACAGAGGAATCACCTTGCTGTCAGTACCAGGAAAGGTCTTCAACAGGATCATCCTGGAGAGAATGAAGAGCTCCGTTGACCCCCAGCTGAGGAACCAGCAAGCCGGATTCAGGAAAAACCGATCATGTACAGACCAGATCGCCACTCTCCGCATCATTGTGGAACAGTCTCTGGAGTGGAGCTCCCCGCTGTACGTGAACTTTGTGAATTACGAGAAAGCATTTGACAGCGTGGACCGAGAGACTCTGTGGAAACTCCTACGACACTACGGTGTACCCACAAAGCTCGTCCGCCTGATCAAGAGCAGCTACGATGGCATGACATGTCGCGTGATCCACGAAGGGCAGTTCACCAGGGAGCTCTAGGTCAGAACCGGCGTCAGGCAGGGGTGTTTGCTGTCTCCGTTCCTCTTCCTACTGGACCTACACTGGGTCATGAAGAGGAAAACAGAGCACAGACGAAGTGGAATACAGTGGACACTGTGGACACAGCTTGACGACCTCGATTTTGCAGACGACTTAGCTTTACTGTCCCACACTCATCAACAAATGAAGGACAAGACCACGAGGCTTGCTGACATCTCGTCCCAAGTGGGCCTCACCATCCACAAACAGAAAACAAAGACAATGAGGCTGAACGCAACCAGGGCACCCCGTTGGAGGAGGTGGAGTCCTTCACCTACCTCGGGAACATCATAGACAAAAAAAGGCGGCACTGATGCAGATGTCAGAGCACGAATCGGTAAAGCCAGAGCAGCCTTTCTCCAGTTGAAAAAGTGTGGAGTTCCAGAGAGCTGTCAGAACACACCAAAGTTCGGATTTCCAACTCTAACGTAAAAGCAGTTCTCCTATATGGAGCAGAGACTTGGAGATTGACAAAAACCACAGTCAACAGAGTACAGATCTTCATAAACAGTTGCCTTAGAAGAATTTTTAAAATCCACTGGCCAGAGAAGATCAGCAACGTCAGGCTCTGGGAGAGAACGGAGCAGATAACAGCAGAGAATGAAATTGGGCGAAGAAGATGGGGATGGATCGGTCACAGTCTGAGAAAGCCAGCTTCCAGTATCACTAGGCAGGCATTGTCATGGAACCCCCAGGGAAAGAGGAAAAGAGGTAGGCCGAGAAACTCCTGGCGTCGAGACCTCCAAGCAGACATCAAGAGACTGGGAACCACCTGGAGTAGAATCGAAGGAGAAGCACAGGACAGGAGTTGCTGGAGGTCTCTCGTCGACGGCCTATACCCGGGTAGGGGTGACAGGCGTAAGTAAGTAAGTAAGTAAGATGGGGATGGATTGGTCACATTCTGAGAAAGCCAGCTTCCAGTATCACTAAGCAGTCATTGTCATGGAACCTCCAGGGAAAGAGGAAAAGAGGTAGGCCGAGAAACACCTGGTGTCGAGACCTCCAAGCAGACATCAAGAAACTGGGAACCACCTGGAGTAAAATCGAAGGAGAAGCACAGGACAGGAGTCGCTGGAGGTCTCTCATCGACGGCCTATACCCGGGGAGGGGTGACAGGCGTAAGTAAGTAAGTATGCATCATCTATGAAATAGTGGTCAACTTGACTATTGATAATGACGTACAGCAGACGATACCATCAGTTGCAGATAAACGTTAGTTGCAATAAACTGATAAAACAGACATCGCCAATCATATGTTCTCCAACCCCCACTCCTCCCACTCTTCATCTCAAAATCCCCCTCCCTCCCTCCCTCCTTCCCCAAACACACACACACACACACACACACACACACACACACACACACACACACACACACACACACACATGGAGACAAAAGCATCAGAGTGGGTTACCTACCATTTTATCTGTATATGGGTTCCTATATTCCTATTTATTCTAGGGCTCTGGAATTGATGCGAATGTTTAGAACTCACCTTATAACTAAGCTCTATAACTTAAAATAAAATAGACATTTCCTAGAGAGCCACTGGATGGAGAAACAAATGGGTTTCTACCAATAAAGTGGGTGCCGCGCATGCCTCTCACACAAAAACTGGCATTACAGAAAATTAGGGGTCTGTAATAAGGTCAAGTTCATGGAATACTTCTTTTTCACATTTATTTTTTTCAACTTAATGTGTATGTATGCATTAACATTTTTAACATTGTATTGTGCAAAATTGAATGAACACTGGTCCCTAAAATTTAGATTATGATTTTCACAGAGGAAATCTTTTAAACATTGCTACGTTTTGTCCTTCTGAAGCAAAACAGTTTATCATAGCATTTATGTGAGAATCAAGATAATGTATTCTGGAAATTAAAGGGATATCTTTTATGTGCTCTGGAGTTAGAGACAAACAGCAACAGAGCATTTTGAATATTAACCCTTATCATTCGGAATAGACCAGTGTGTGCAACAAGTGTGACTAAAATAGTCCAAGGGAAGTGCGAGAATAGCTTGGCGCCTCTAGGCGCCAAGCTATTCTGGCACCACCTTGAACTAAAGCCCTTGGTGTATGTCCTTGGTGTAATGTAGCTTGCATATGGCAGTGTACAAATTTGAAGCTTTTTGCCTCAGTATGATACGGGTTAAAAAGTGTGGAAAAATACGAAAGATAGGAAAAGACTCAGAGGAAGAGACTAACACTAAAAATGACAAAACAGAACACTGACATTAATTAATTAACTGACAACATAAGAAATCACTTGAAACTTCAGCCTTTATTAATCACATCAAAGGTGCATACATATAAAAACACAGTAATTAATATAATAATAATAATAATAATAATAATAATAATAATAATAATAATAATAATAATAATAATAATAATAATAAAGGAGATTTGTTAAGCGTTTATTCTAAAAGTAGCTCTAAGCGCTGATACAATGAAAAGGCTAACAGCCAACACGCACACACACACGCACAACACTACACGCACGCGCGCGCGCACACACACACACACACACACACACACACACACACACACACACACACACACACTGACACACGTGACGGTGGTGATAAATTGTGCATGGCTGGGGAGTTCGGCATCCTGTCTCGAAAGACAATGGGAGTATGCGCTTGCTGGGTCAGTCACTGGAGTGACCTCTCCAGTGCGCAAGCCTGGGCGAAGTGTATGGAGATCCTGGGATGCCCAGTCGTCAAGATCCCCCTCTCGGCCTCGCTGATGTATCCAAAGGAATGCAAAGCAGTACGTTTGGTACCAGTTTGGCTGCAGGAGCTG
This sequence comes from Semisulcospira habei, assembly GCA_036245525.1. NCBI lineage: Eukaryota > Metazoa > Mollusca > Gastropoda > Semisulcospiridae > Semisulcospira > Semisulcospira habei. The sequence goes on along the minus strand of BTPG01000002.1, from coordinate 191,639,870 downwards.
CCAGAACAGTGCGTGAATATAGGCAGCTGTCTGCCTTCGGGGCTCCACTCCTGATTTGAAGGGTTTACTCCCCCACATTTGGCCGTTGGATCCAACCTGATCTCCTCCGTCCTCTAGCCGTTGGCTGTCAGAAACAGCTCATCCGCCTAGTGGTGCAATGTGAACACCACCCCCTCACGTGGTTTAGCCCACCAGCTGAGGTGGTTTGCCAGGGTGTGGCGCTTGGAGCCAGCACGTGAGAGATTAAGGAGATGGATGAGGACCAGTGATGCCCGTCCGTCCTATGTAGGACGCAGCTGCCGAACAGCAAAGGTACTACCTCTATCCAGAGCCCCCTACACCCCTATGGCTGGGGAAATGAACTAGTGAAAGGCATCGTTGTAGATGTGAGAAGTGATGTAAAGGAGGAGAGCGTTTGACAGTTACGGACAGGGGCGGGGGAGGCTGTTCCAAGTGGCGGGGCCAAGATGGGAGAAGGCGCGATCGCCACGTGTTTTACATTTGAAATTGGGAAGGCGAAATTTACGTGTGTCAGAGGAAGAGCGGAGGGTGCGAGCTGGAGTATACAGATGGAGCAAGTCAGAGATGTAGGCAGGAGAAGTCAGGTCAAGTTGAAGCACATACAGAATGAGTTCTTGTACGGACAGCCAGTGGAGTTTCTCAAGGGCTGGGCGGATATGGTTACGCTTACGCACGCGCAGAACTAGACGGGCAGCACTGTTTTGCACTCTCTGCAGTTTATCTAGCTGGGTTTTAGGCAGGCCGGAAAGGAGGGAGTTACAGTAGTCTAACCGTGATAAAACGAAGGAGGAGACAAGGATGGCTTCGGGCGTCAGATACTGTGTAACACTGCTAATGCCCCGAAGTTTAATACAAGCTGATTTGCACATATGACTACCATATCCATTTTGAGGTCTCTGTCAATGAAAACACCAAGGTTTTTGATACTGTCAGAGAAAGTGGTTTGATTCTGACAGACAGATATGTGACTGGGAAGTTAGGACAACTGCGAAGGACGCACACTCATGGGCGGATCCAGGGGTGTCTCGACGGGGTGGGGGGCCGATAGCCCCTCCCTCCCTCCCCCCCCCCCCCCCCGTTTTCCAAACTGTGTCATACAAAAGATATCCAGACCAAAACAGGCGAGCATAAATTAATAACAAAGAAAGAAACGCGCTTAAAAATAACAATTACGAATAAGTTGTGTTGAAATTATTCTTTCTTGATGCTTTTCTTTTTGGGATTTTCTTAAAATTTCTAAGCGGTGTTGTAACCGTTCTCTCTAAGCTTGTTTCTTTTTTTCTTTTTTTAATTTTTGTTGTTGTTGGGTTTTTTTAGACATATTTAGAGTTTGCAGAGGTTACGACTTTTATTTGTTAAAACGTTTCTTCTTTCATCTCGGGACACAGCTCCTCTTTTGTTACTTTTTTAAAAGTTTAAAAGGAAGGGCTGATCATATCTACATGCACTTGTCCTCCTCCCCGCCTCCACACCACCTCCCTAACAAAACAAGATTAATCGGGCACTCCTGATTCTTATATGGTGTTAATTTTCTTATTGAAAAGAATGTTCTACCTGGAGTTTCCGCAACAACAACAACACTAACACTACCTGTACTTCTCCGTCTGAGGAACAACACAGCCATTTGTGAAAATTGTGACACTGCTCTATACACCCACAAACCTCCTCCATATGAGGAACACAGGGTCAGATCACAGAAAGTCATTATCACTCATGATGTATACCTCTTACACTAACTGACGATTACTTAAGGGTTTAGGTCAAGGTTGATCAAAATCAAGACATTTCACACCTCCCCTCTGGTGACACGCATTAATGACCACATTGCTACTTTGATGGGCACTTGTGCATGTCCACGGAAGATAAAGCTATGCAATCTGTGTGATGCTGGAGACCCACTGTGCTCAGAGAGTCTTGTGTGATAGGATTACTACAGTCGGCTGTTCACCCCGGGGGAGACACTCACAGCGCAGTTGATTTCTCACTTTCTGATCACAGTTGGCGTGTACACACGCGTAGACTCAAACCTAGATGACTGCCACGTATGAGGATGCAATACCATTCGTATGGCACAGAAAGAGGTAATGCTTTTCATGAGCCCCTGTGACTGAAGGGGCACATGAAATTATGCTTGGCTGAAGGACTGATTTGGGCCCCAGTTCAGTAATGATCGGACACTTTTCCACCGCCGGGGTTGACCAGACGGCTGCCTCAGTCTGAGGATGCAATGAGGATTGTTTCGCACAGTAAGAGGCACTGATTTACATGAGCCCCTGTGAGTGCGGGGCACATGGCACTCTATGTCTGCGTAAAGTACTGTGACAGGTGCAGGTAAGGAGTGCCAAGTGAGGATATTTGACTATAGGCCCATGAACACACTATGCTCACCCCGTGAGATAATTGTAAAATACACCGACAAGAAAAGAAGAACCATCGAATAGTAAAAGACAACTTCCACAAATAACCATCAAAAAAATTTTTTTGTCAGGGCTGACTGGGGGGGGAGGGGGGCCTAGGAGGTCCCCCCCCCCTGGATCCGCCACCGACACCAGCTGTGATAAGCATGGACTCTGTTTTAAGCTGGAGTTTATTTTTAATCATCCAGTCTTTAACATCTGTCAGACAGTTTTCCATGTTGGAAATTAGACGACCAGCTTCAGAAACGGGACCAGAATCGTGCAACTGTGTGTCATCAGCGAACATAATTGTTTGTAAACACTTCAAATCAAACAATCAGGAGCAGTCAAACCTGTTTTGGGCAACTTTGTGATGAGGAAAATTAGTCCTTGCCTTCGGCACGTAAAGACTTTCAGCGACTTCTGTGCCTCTATTCATAAAATAGAGAAATATACTGAGTTCTAGCAAGTGCGACAATAAAGTTTACATGAGTTGGTATACCTTGTCCTGTGCCTAGGTTAAAACGCACCAACGGTGCCATTGTTGCTATTTTCGCACCAGACCGGTCGGACCGCTCGGACCGGTCATGTACACCCGATCGGTTTAGAGCGTGTACTTTCTGCACCTGTAGTGGGCAAACCACCGTTTGAATGCTGCAAAAGAACTTGCGTGTGACATGAATAAAGAATAAAACCCTTTCCCATATGCAATCCGGCAATAATGCATCCATCTTTATGCTGTCACCACGAAACATTACGCGATTTGGCAGATTTGAAAAATAGCTTTTTTTCCTCAATGGTGGTGATTTTGCGACATCTGCGTCGTTTGCGGCTGAAAGCACTATCATAGCTGAAGTTCGAGAGATGAACGCATTACAAGTACAATGGACTTGATTCAAGGGCGTGGGGCATAACACAAGCCTCCGCCATCTCTACACAAAACTGGCGTGTTAGGGGAGGTCATCATCATCATCAGTCCCTTGCCCGAACTGGGCGTTGGGGGGACTGAAAGGCAGCAGCAACAGACAGTGCTCTCCACTGAGTTCTATTTTGGGCGGTGGCAAGCAAGTCTGTGTAAAAGCAGTTCTCCTATATGGAGCAGAGACTTGGAGATTGACAAAAACCACAGTCAACAGAGTACAGACCTTCATGAACAGTTGCCTTAGAAGAATTTTGAAAATCCACTGGCCAGAGAAGATCAGCAACGTCAGACTCTGGGAGAGAACAGAGCAGATAACAGCAGAGAATGAAATTGGGCGAAGAAGATGGGGATGGATCGGTCAGCCTGAGAAAGCCAGCTTCCAGTATCACTAGGCAGGCATTGTCATGGAACCCCCAGGGAAAGAGGAAAAGAGGTAGGCCGAGAAACTCCTGGCGTCGAGACCTCCAAGCAGACATCAAGAGTAGAATCGAAGGAGAAGCACAGGACAGGAGTTGCTGGAGGTCTCTCGTCGACGGCCTATACCCGGGTAGGGGTGACAGGCGTAAGTAAGTAAGTAAGTAAGCAAGTCTGGCATCTCGGTCTATTCTTTTATGTTTGCGACCCAACTCTTTCTCTGACGACCTCGCCGACGACTTCCTTCGAGAGTGCCTTGGAGGATAGTCTTGGACAAGGTTGCCCCGTTTCACGGTTGGCAGAAGGGGTTCATGTGGGCCCACTAGGGAAGTGACGATGCATTCGTTGGTCTTGTGCTCGCGGTACGAGATGCTGAGCAACTTCCTCAGGCACTTGTTCTCAAAGGCCTGGATTTTCTTTTCTGAGTCTGCAAGCAGGTCCAAGTCTCACAGCCGTAGAGTAGAATAGACACTACTTGTAAAGCCTGTACTTGATGGTGAAGCTGATGGAGTTACTTCGCCATATCCTGTCCAGCCTGGCCATTGCGGATGTTGCTGTACCTATCCTGATAAGGATCTCTGCTATGCAACTACCGTCTTTGGACAGGGTGGCTCCCAAGTACTTGAAGCTATTGACCTCTTCTAGCTTCTGGCCCTTCGTGTGAATGTTGCTGCTGCTGTCGCTTGTGGTGTTGATCATCACTTTGCTTTTATCCGTACTGATCTCCATGCCATAAGACCCTGCGCTACTTGAAAGCTTGTCTGTCAGGTTTTGAAGCTCACTATTGCTGCCTGCCATGAGGTCAATGTCGTCTGCGAATCGAAGATTGCACAGGGATCTGCCACCAATAGAGATTGAAGTATGGTGGTCGTGGAGGGTTTCCTGCATGATCTTCTCCAGGAATATGTTGAAAAGGACAGGAGAGAGCAGGCATCCTTGACGGACACCGATCGTCGTCCCGAAGAACTCGCCTGACTGATTGTTAAGTAGAACCGCGCTGCAGGCGTTCTTGTAAAGCGCTTCTATCATTTGGATCAGTCCCTCCTCTATGTTGAACGATCTCATGACTTGCCAGAGTCCGTCGTGCCAGACGCGATCAAATGCTTTCCTGAAATCAATGAAGTTGTGGTAGAGTTCGCGCTGATGCTGCAGATGTTTCTCGATCAGGACGCGGCAGTTGAAAATCTGCTCTACAGTGCTTCTTCCAACTCTGAAGCCAGCCTGTTCTTCTGCCAGCAGTTCCTCGGCGAAAGTTTTGAGGCGGTTGAGAATGATTCTAAGCATTACTTTGCTAGGGTGACTTATCAGACTGATAGTTCTGTAGTTCTGGCACTGTTTCAGGTTTCCTTTCTTGGGGAGCGGGATCACTAGAGACTGTGTCCATTCTACTGGCCATTTCTTTTGCTCCCAGATCTTTTGACAGAGTGTAGTGAGTACCTTCGTTGTTACTTCTCCTCCATGTTTCAACAGTTCAGCAGATACGTTGTCTACACCTGGAGACTTTCCTCCCTTCAGGCCGCGTACGGCTGTTTCCACCTCTTCAGCTAACACTGGCAGGTCTTCGGGAGGTAAAAGGCGCTAAAAATAAAACCGGAAACTAACCTTTATTCGACTGCGATCACAATCTTCCACGTGAACGTATGATTCCACACTACAAGTGCAGAAGCCTACCTGCGCGCGCAGTTCTGGTGTGCATGACCGGTCCGAGCGACCGGTCTGGTGCGAAAATAGCAACAATGGCACCGCTGGTGTGTTTAACCAAGGTATACCAACTCAGCTAAGGTTTATGCTTCCTGTTACGTTTGAAAGAATGCATAGTATGCAAAGTGTACTTTATAGTAACAATAAAGTTACAGACATTTAAAAAATGTTCAAGGCGTACATCAGATAAAAACAAGCTATACACTGAAACCAACCCAATAATAACATTCTTGTAATAAATCATTTGTTGACAATGGATTTCTTATCTTATTAATGTCTTTCGTCCCGAGCCGCTGTTTAGTTGCAAAGGTAAATGTTATACAGTATACAAAATGATCCAGGCGTACATCACATAAAAACAAGCTATACACGCTGAAACCAACCCAATAATAACACTCTTGTAATAAATCATTTGTTGACAATAGTTTTCTTATCTTTCGTCCCGAGTCACTGTTTAGTTGCAAAGGTAAATTTTATACAGAATACAAAATGATGCAGGTGTACATCAGATAAAATCAAGCTATACACGCTAAAACCAACCCAATAATAACACTCTTGTAATAACTTACTTACTTACTTACGCCTGTCACCCCTCCCCGGGTATAGGCCGTCGACGAGAGACCTTCAGCGACTCCTGTCCTGTGCTTCTCCTTCGATTCTACTCCAGGTGGTTCCCAGTCTCTTGATGTCTGCTTGGAGGTCTCGACGCCAGGTGTTTCTCGGCCTGCCTCTTTTCCTCTTTCCCTGGGGGTTCCATGACAATGACTGCCTAGTGATACTGGAAGCTGGCTTTCTCAGACTGTGACCAATCCATCCCCATCTTTTTCGCCCAATTTCATTCTCTGCTGTTATCTGCTCTGTTCTCTCCCAGAGTCTGACGTTGCTGATCTTCTCTGGCCAGTGGATTTTCAAAATTCTTCTAAGGCAACTGTTTATGAAGATCTGTACTCTGTTGACTGTGGTTTTTGTCAATCTCCAAGTCTCTGCTCCATATAGGAGAACTGCTTTTACGTTGGAGTTGAAAATCCGGACTTTGGTGTGTTGTGACAGCTCTCTGAAACTCCACACTTTTTTCAACTGGAGAAAGGCTGCTCTGGCTTTACCGATTCGTGCTCTGACATCTGCATCAGTGCCGCCTTTTTTGTCTATGATGCTTCTGAGATAGGTCAAGGACTCCACCTCCTCCAACGGGGTGCCAGCAAGCAAGACTGGTTCTTCCCTGGTTTGCGTTCAGCTTCATTGTCTTTGTTTTCTGTTTGTGAATGGTGAGGCCCACTTGGGACGAGATGTCAGCAAGCCTCGTGGTCTTGTCCTGCATTTGTTGATGAGTGTGAGACAGTAAAGCCAAGTCGTCTGCAAAATCGAGGTCGTCAAGCTGTGTCCACAGTGTCCACTGTATTCCACTTCGTCTGTGCTCTGTGGTCCTCTTCATGACCCAGTCTATGACCAGTAGGAAGAGGAACGGAGACAGCAAACACCCCTGCCTGACACTGGTTCTGACCTGGAGCTCCCTGGTGAACTGCCCTTTGTGGATCATGCGACATGTCATGCCATCGTAGCTGCTCTTGATCAGGCGGACGAGCTTTGTGGGTACACCGTAGTGTCGTAGGAGTTTCCACAGAGTCTCTCGGTCCACGCTGTCAAATGCTTTCTTGTAATCCACAAAGTTGACGTACAACGGGGAGCTCCACTCCAGAGACACTCTTGTAATAAATCTTTATGAAAACGAAAATGCCACGAGTGTGTTCTCTCGGAGAATCTCAATTCATTTCTTTTGTATTTTTTTTTTCAGTCTTTTGCGGATGTAATCTTTAACGTTTGTGCGGGCTCTTCTGCGATTGTCTGCTCTATCTCGGCCTTTCCAGGAAGTTTGTTCACGACAAGGTGTGTATTGAAACGAGCTTTTTCTTCAGCTTTTTCCCATGGTTTACTTGAAAATCTAGCTTTTTGTTGAAGTACAAAACACCTAGCCTTCTCAGTGCATACAATACATTTCAAATCATTGATCGTTGTCAGCCCAAGAGGCATACACCTAAATCTCCTTCTCAAACAATTGAAATATCCGCCAGGAGGGGTTAAGACACTGGAAACCTGAATAGGTTGCCTTTCATGACTAAGAGCAGCGACATGAATAGGCCGCCTTTCATGACTGAGAGTGGCGACATGAATAGGCTGCCTTTTATGACTAAGAGTGACGAGCTGAATAGCCCGCCCCGCATGGCTAAGAGGTGCGTCGGGAAGCATTGACTGAATAGAATTTTTTATGCATATTGTCAGACTCTCAGACCAAGTTTAGCTTCACTGCTTTCAAACCCATTAGCATCCTTTGATCCAACATTTCCCACACCCCAAGTGGCTCATGGCATGTGACCCTGAATAGCGAAGCTCAGTGTCACGCGTCGTTGGTTTTTAATAACATGTTATTATCAGGAGGCCGGGAGGTGAAACAAGTTAACTTCAGGCTTAGACAGAAACCACCCCCCCCCCCCTGACGTCCTCCGTTTGAGTACGTAAGGGACAGAGCTTGTTTTGCTTAGATCCTCATGAGCCCCCGCTCCTGAAAGGCATTAGTCAAGACCACCAATAGCATAAGTGTCTTTTTTTCTATACGCCCAAAACCTTACAGCTAGCCAGCAGACTAAGCCTGTTCTATGCATGTTATTGCACAATGCTGCAGTTAAATAAATAAATTGTTTCTCATCGCTTGGGTCTGTGAATGGCTTAGTGGTTTGGTCACTGGTCTGAGCATGGATCACCAGTGACCAGACCACACCACAAGACAGGCTCTCACAGCAGAGGTGAATTTGCATGCGCAACCCCCCCCCCCCAACCTCCCCCACATAGGAGGTGAATTGCGTGCTCAAACCGGGTTGCATCTCCTCCTGTGAAGGCGAGTGGAAAAGGTCACAAGCAGCCCTTTTATCATTTCTTTTCTCTATTTTGTCACAGTTAATTAACAGAGAGAAAATTCTAGAATTATTAATACATTTTATTTTTATTTTATATTATAAAATATAAAATGAATCAGGACGAATTACTACTTCTAAGTGATATTTGCGCCATTGAGAATAAGGACTTAGACTTAGAAAACAACGCCTTCTCTCTGTGACAGTTTTTGGGAAATCAAAAGCTTATCTTGGGAACAGTGTACAACAGAAGAAATAGAATCACTCACCACTGAGGAGCAAATTAAGCTACACGCTAAAAATGAAAATCACATTGGTTCAATAATGACCTGTGATTTAAGTCGATCTCTCGTGTGCCTGTATACAAAAGCAGTTAGTCACTTCTTGCCTGTGGACACTGACAGTCTATCACATGTTTCAAGTTCAATCGGTAAATTAGTATGCCTTATGTTTTGCGGTCACCTTACTCATCACTGGGAGTCATGTTGATTTTTCTAAAATAAATTTTAAAACAGAAGAAAATGGAGGACAATCAGATGACCCCACAACTGAGCTCGACTCAAATTCTAATGGTAACTAAGGCTAAAAGCCCTGGCAGGATTGAGGCGGGGAAAAGATTAGCTGAGTATAACAGACAAAAAAAAATTACAGCTACAAGAAAAGGCTCATGTAACTGACCTACCCCCACCACCAACAGCGTCATCACAACCACACCCCCCCCCCTCCCCTGCCACGACAACAAAGTGAGAGACTAACAACTGAGCCTGTCACCCATCAGCCTAAACTTGGAATAACAAAATACTTTGTTGGCGGATTTGTTGTTGGATTTGGTTACAGAGATTACAAGTTATTAAAAAAATACAAGCCACAAACTCAAACAGTGTAAATAAAAACAATCAAAAAGCAACACAAAAAAAGAAAAGGAAAATAAAAGGGGAGACTGCCAGTGCTAATATATTAGGAAGATTACAAAGTAAAGTAGATAAAAGCACTCTCAGGGGAGAGAAGTGTGCATGATCGGCCAGTAATCATAGATCTACTTGGTCAAAGCACAAACAAGGATAGGAAAGAGGGGGTGCGCTAAGAAAGTGACTGAAAGCAATGCCTATGGAAGCCCCTCCCCCCCCCCCCTCCCGAAGTGGGGTGTATCACATATCCAGTGGGACACTGGAACAGTGGGATATGTGATACGCCCCCCTTGGGGGGGGGGGGGGGGCTTCCATATGCATTGCTTTCAGTCACTTTCTTAGCGCACCCCCTCTTTCCTATCTTTTTTGTGTGTGCTTTGACCAAGTAGATCTATGAACACTGGTCGATCATGAACACTTCTCTCCCCTGACAGTGCTTTTACCTACTTTACTTTGTAATCTTCCTAAAATATTAGCACTGGCAGTCTCCCCTTTTTTTTCATGCTATTTCAGAAGTTGCACTCTGCAGCCATGGCCAGGTAGTCTAATAGTGAAATCCCTAAAAGATAAATTAAAAAAAAAAAGTATAAACCGTATATGTATATGATTAACTTAAAACGTCAAACGTATTTCTAAAGCTGCACTCAATATTTGTCCACAGACAAAGAGACAATGCCAGGGAATCAACAGGGTCGCTGACATGTGTGTCACAACGAGGTGCCCAGTTGATCTCCCACAAGAACTGGATCGCCTTTGCTTGACCAGTTAGTGTCCAAATCCTGAGAAACGTTAGGAAAGAACAGAGAACGTACCAGTTCTAATCACTGGGGGGGGGGGGGGGGGGGGGGGGAACAAGAAACTAGCAACATGAAACTTCCACATAGATCTAAATAGAAAAGCAAACGTTTCTGACAAATGTCTTGACAGAAACTTTTCACACACGTTTTTCTCAGCTGCAGCCACATTTTACGTAAACGACATGAGGACACTGAAAAGAGTAAATATTTTGAAGTACTTCCTGACAGACACCTGCACAAGCGCAGCATTGTGGTTAATCCACAGTTTCTATTTTTATGAGTAATTCAAAGTGTGCGACAGTGGCCAGACAGGCATAATCAAAGTCAAATGCCCACCCGCATCCAGAAATTACACCATACTCGAGGCATGTCAGTTACCAGGATTTTGTGTGAAATTAGCTGACAACTGGGACTGAAGAAATCATATTCCTACCACACCAGCTAAATATCACAGGTTATTATTTTTACCCAAAGGGATGTAAATTACAGCAAATCACACCAGACATTCCATTCATGGCATCACAGTTTCACACTCTGTTAGCTTTCTACAAAGAACAATGAAAGCCTTGCTTGAAAAGTGAAATGTCATCACAGAGTGTAAGCGAAATGTTAGGTATGCATCTCTGCTTTTATTGTCAGCATATATACACAAAGATATACTTACTTGATTGCTCTGCTGCCCCACACTTGCCAGCTACAGTGTCAGGTGTATGTTGCAAGACTTGATCTTCCTGCGAAGATTTTACAGAATCTGTACTGCCCCCTTTTGTGAGCAGTCTGGATTTGTAGAACTGCTGGAATTGGGTAGCGGTGCGGCAACTCACTGGGTTCGCCATCCCCAAAATGCTGAGAAGAAAAACGTTGCATGAATATATGCTCATCATAAATAGATATAATGAAATGTGTTACTGTAGGAGTGATGTGTCTATTTGTGCTTGTGATTTGTTACGAGTGAGAGAGTGCAAACTGAAGAAACGTAAGGTATAAACCTTTGGTTATGGTGTTTCTGGAGAGTTAATTCCATATTTAAAATCACACCCACACACACACACACACACACACACACACACACACACACACACACACACACACACACACACACACACACACACACACATTCATCCCAAGTGTGCAGATCAGTGTAGCGGTACTGCCTGATAGCGAGTGCTTGCCGCACATTATTGAGCAGTAGGCCTACAGTACGCTCCGGCCGTGGTAACTCGATCGCTGAATTATGTACCACTTCCGCAAGTGAATTGTAACCATTTTCAGAACAATCTAGAAAAATGACACCGCATCCAAACAGCTCTGCGTTTGCTCTTGTCCTCTAGGGGGGTAGTATCCCGATGTTGAGATGATCAGTGTGCGGTCTACAGCAAGTTCAGTTTTATTCAGCCCAGTGCGTTGGTTTTGGGAGGGAAAAGAAAGCCAGAAGCTTTTCTTTGATGGTTTCAGGGTAGCTTTCGTCCCGATTGCAGGTACCCCAATGGCAATGCCTGACCATTTCAGTGAAATGTATACGCACAAACAGTACCGCACTTAGCCATTTCCTTGCTTAGTTACGGGAAAGCTTGTGGGACCCAGCAACAGAACCGCCCTGCGGCAATTTTTTTATATTATCTGATTGGCTGAAAATGCGCTCACCTGTGAGGTCCATTGCTTCGACCCATACACATGAATAACACTGACCTTTCGTGCTTTGCGTTAGTTAGGAACATTGTACCACACTGACGTGTTTGGCGCTTTTACGTCACTGTCATTGAGTCGTGAAAGGCACGCAAGGGTCTCTTCCACGCAGCTTTTCCATGGCCGACTCTTTGGTGGGAGTGAAACCTGGTTCGAAAATTTGCAAAAATGAATTAATTATCATTCAATAAGTAGAAGAGGTACAATGCTGGCTAACGAACTCATTCAATGTCTTCCTTTAATCTAGCTATATGCAAAGTCGTAGCAAACCTTTACAACAAGGCCACTAGCGCAGTCTGCTTCAACGGCAAAATAGGAAACTGGTTTAGGACTACAGTCGGAGTCAGACAAGGGTGCTTGCTCTCACCTGCTCCTTTCAACATCTTCCTGGAAAGAATTATGACAGACGCTCTGAAAGATCATGAAGGATCTGTCAGTATTGCAGGCAGAACAATCACGAACTTGCGCTTTGCGGACGACATTGATGGCCTTGCAGGAACAGAAAAGGAACTAGCTCAACTGGTGGAAAGGCTGGACAGTACAGCCATTGCGTATCGGATGGAAATCGGTGCAGAGAAGACCAAACTGATAACACCAGTGGCATTGGCACTGACATCATGATTGCAAGCCAAAAACTGGAAACCGTTAATAAGTTCAAATACTTAGGAGCCATTGTGACAGATGAGGGATCAAAACCAGAAATACTGTCCAGGATTGCACAGACAACAGCACTGACAAGATTGAAGACCATATGGAAAGACAGAAACATCACACTCTGCTCCAAGACTGATCAGACTGATGCGCTCCTTAGTCATCTCAGTGTTTTTGTATGCCTGCGACCCATGGACCACACTGCAGACCTTGAAAGGATACAAGCCACTGAAATGAGATGTTTTCGAAGGCTGCTTGGCATTTCATACAGAGATCACGTCACAAACGTGGAAGTGGGAAGAAGAATCAGGCAAGCCATCGGGTCATATGAAGACCTATTAGCCATTGTGAAAAAACGCAAACTGAAGTGGTATGGGCATGTCACGCGTTCAGCCAAAACAATCCTGCAAGGCACTGTGCAAGGAGGTCGAAGGAGAGGAAAACAGAGGGAAAGATGGGAAGACAATATCTCAGAGTGGACAGGACTGAAGCTGCGCGATACGCTAAGAATGGCAGAGAACAGAGAGGAATGGAGAGAGCTGGTTGCCAAGTCATCAATGGTGCCCCAACGATCGGCAAGACTACAGATAGATAGATAGATAGATAGATAGATAGATAGATAGATAGATAGATAGATAGATAGATAGATAGATAGATAGATAGATAGATAGATAGATAGATAGATAGATAGATAGATAGATAGATAGATAGATAGATAGATAGATAGATGGATGGATGGATGGAAATATTGTTACCTTTGAATAACAATAATAATAATACTAGTAATAATACTGAGAGGGCTAGTACTAAGGACGGAAGAATGTTGACTGACACTATCTACTGATATTACTGTTGAAAAGGGTAACAGCCTGATGGACAAAAGAGTTGGCATAACGTGATGTACGACTTTTGGGTACTCGGAGTCTGCCACTTCGTTCGATACGTCTGCTGTCAAATTCATATCTAAGTGGATGTGTTTTGTCATCAAGAATGTCAGCCAATTTGTTCGTAATCCGTCTGTTGTACAGTGTGTCCAAATTATCCTGTGCCCTACCAATCACCCCACCCCCTTGCCGGATTACTTTGTTAAGACGATCTTGGTCTCTATTACATAAATTTCTCCCCCAGCACGTCAGTCCAAAAGTTAAAATGCTAACAATACTGGAGCAGTAAAACATCTGTAAAAGCTCAGTGCTTACATGAAATGATCTGAGCTTTCTCAAACAGTAAAGACGGGTATGCGTTTTTTTCACAATAGCATCTGTGTTTTGTTTCCAGTTGAGCGCGTTGTCAAAAAGAACACCTAAATACTTCTGGGACTCTACACGCTCAACTTCTGTTCCCTTGATAACAACAGGACCGGGATGCTGTTTGTTATTCCTGAAATCTATGACCATCTCTTTTGTTTTGCCAACATGTAATTCAAGGTAGTTTCTATCGCACCACTCTACAAAGTCATCGATCTCTTGTCGATAGTGTCTGTCGTCCTCATCTGTAATCAGACCTGTCAGTGCCGTGTCGTCAGCGTATTTGTCCATGACACATCGTCATGAGTAGCTCTACAGTCTGCTGTGTACAAAGAAAACAAAAAAGGCGACAGGACAGATAGATAGATAGATAGATAGATAGATAGATAGATAGATAGATAGATAGATAGATAGATACTAGATAGATAGATAGATAGATAGATAGATAGATAGATAGATAGATAGATAGATAGATAGATAGATAGATAGATAGATATATGCAAAATATCTAGTAAGAATAAGACAAATTACGGACTTTAATGCAGATCAACCGGTTTTTGTGAAACGGTAATTTTCTCAATAATTAAAAAATAATTTAAAAAAAAACTCTCGAGATAATTCTTTTAAATACATCCTATAGTTTCAAGCCTGTCCGTCTATAAGCGCTCTAGTCGCTGTCACACACACACACACACACACACACACACACACACACACACACACACACACACACACACACACACACACACGGCGCTTTGGTTCTAGCTCTGCGTTCAACAGCAATCACTAGCGTAGATAGACGTGACGTAATTTTCGCTTCTTACTACACTTTTACAGTGTGACGCCTGCCCACATATTTTATCGCGTACTACAACACCACAAAGTAACCCCAGAAGTAAATCAACACACGGTTGGGTGGCTGCCAGACTACTAGTTCCTGAGCTCTCAATTGAGGCAGTTTTGTACGTAATGACATGAGGTAAAGCATAAACAACAGCCACTGTAGTCCACAAGCTAGGAAGATCTACCGTGCACCCCCCCCCCCTCGCCCCCTCCCCCCCCCCAGTACTCAATAAGATGGGTTTCAAAGTGTTCCTTAGTATGTCCTGAGATGTTTAAGCCATGTTCCCCGAAAATCCTTAGGAACACACCAGAGATATAGCCGATGGCGCAAGGGTACCCCCATTCATGCTCTTCGCAGGTGCTAAAATGAGGTTGAGAAACATTTTCCTCTAAATAAATCGGAATTTATTCCAGAAACCCAAATCAGGCAATATTATGTCAAGGCACACCTTCTGCATCCTCTGCAAAAAAACAGAATGAAACAATATTGAATCTCTGGCTCACAGTAAAGGTATTTGTGCACCCAGTAAACGACCACTTCAGCGAAATCGCAAAAAAAGACAAAAATAATGTGTCAGATGCCTTCAGACATTTTCTATAGCACATTTTCAGGTTTACATCATTAAAACAGGATGTCACAATTATTATAAACTTGACTAGGTGATGCTGTGATCACTGTGAGTGCCACAGTAGTTGATTTTGTATCCCTACCCCAAGTTGTAAAAATACACAAAATTAATTAGAAAAAAATTGCTTAAGTTATTCCATCTTATTTTGACCTCTCTTTGCCTATTAAGTTTCAATAATGTGAGCATAAAGTGCAAGAAAATAAGGAAAGTCGGCATTCTTTACGGTACATTCGTGGTGAATGATAACTTTTTCCCATTTAAAATTGCCGAATTGGAAAACGTAGGTTGTTTCCGGTGCCCTCAGAAATTTTGTATACAACCGATAGGTCTTTGTTAGGTTTTATTGGTTAGGATAGAGTACCACAGTTACTCCCAACCTGATTTTGTGATGCTATGATGCATTTAGGGGCCACAGTGGCTGAATCTGCTGCCCTACCCCCATTTTACCAGTACACAAATTAAGGCAAAATAATCATAAAAATTGCTTACGTCATACTCCTCTGTTTAAATATTTTTTTGTTGCCAGTTTTTTTTTTAAAGTATGCATATTGAGCATACAAAGTTGTGATCATTTCATTAATTTTAATGTAACCCACCAATTTAATTGTAACTATTTTTAATTGGCTGGTCTTTTAGGTGATATTTTACCTAGCGTAAGGCGGGTCTTTTCCTTTGATTTATTTTCATCTAGAAATGTGTAAATATGAATGCGTAATAAAGTTTCATGGTTCCTAATAGCCAAAACAATGTTATAAAAAATACTTAGTTTCCACATGTCGACCACGAGATCTCCACTTCTACCTTCTGCAACGTTCAATTTTTTATGGCCGTCTTTAAATCTTATATTGTTCTGGCTGCCAATCAGTGAGCTGTCAAGAGCTAGGCAGCATGTTTTCAGAGTTTGGTGTATAAGGGCGTGTCTTCTGGTCAGAACTGCCAGCAGACCGCTTCTCTGTGTATGGACATGTTTGGAGAATGTGCTAAGGAGACTGATTTTCTACGCCAAATTCGCATAGGGCTGTTTCCGCATGACCCATTCTCACGAGGTGAGTCCAGCAGGGTCCTTACGGTCTGTGAACATTTGTGAAAGTTGTTAAAAAATGACAAGACTTTTTCATGGCCCTGGAAAGTCTGTCAATTTCAGTCCTTTTCCTTAAAGTCTGTGAAAGTTTGTAAAAAAAATTACAACGTGCTGGCAGACTTTTGTCTACTTCTTTTTTTTTTTCTCCCCCAATTTGTGACTATTTCATTGCAAACGATCATGCTGACGCTTGTTGCAAGTGATCTATATTTAGCTCTGATAATAAAGTGACTGCATGGCCTTTCTGCCGAACATTCTGATTGGTTGTTTATGCTTCTACCGAAATCCGCCATTCGCTAAGCGTTCTTTTATTTGCATTAGGCACGGAAGCTTTAAATAATTGCTGATACAGAGTGTGTGTAAAGATTAAAGTGTGTAAACCTTCAGGCTTCATTTTGGGTTTGTGAAACGTTCCTGCTTTTCTGTATGGACCCAGTCCAGACTAATCAGTGCGTAGATGAAAGATGGTGGCCTGGCTCTCCCTGTTCAGCTTGTTGGTGTCATCTGCCCACGGGCTGCAGCCGCCATTCTGCTTGCCAATCACTTTGTTGTTGTAGTGTCTCCATTCCCAGCTAGTCCAGAATGCACTGGAATCCACTGCAGCACTATTTTGTGGACAGGGCATCCAGTCTATCTTGAAGCTTCCTGGTGAGATCAGTGGATCAAGCTGCTGCCTTTCCTTAGCTAGTGCTCTGCTGCTGTGTTGAGCACCTGCAGATCTGTACGATAGTTGGAGCTGCTGCCACCAGCTGGTAAGGCGAGGGAGGTAGTAGTGCAGTCTGCACAACAGACTTCCTTCATTCCGCACGTCATCTTGTGTGGTATCACAGCTGCTGTGAAGGTAGCGCTTGTGCACAACCTCCAGCAAGATGGCTTTGTGCAGTGCCGCGACCTTTGACAAAGAGTCCTGGAACATTGTTTATGTTGTCTTGAAGGCTCTTTCGAGATGTCCAGGTATCTGAAGGGAGCTGTTCACACATCTTTGGGCTTGGTTCCAGGACGTCCGTGTTAGCCCTTTGCAGGACCTTCAGTTGGCGGTTCAGATTTGGGCGGTTCAGATTTGGACATTTCTGACGGTTCTTGGTCTGCTCCTGTAGTCTCCCATGCTGTCGGTGTTTAGTAAGTTTCTTCATCGTGTGTGCTGTTCTGCATTCCAGTGGCTCCAATGTCCTCTATTTCCTAAATTGGGGTGCTCCAGATGGCTCTAAGAATGTCACTGCATCATGAGAATGACCCATGTTCTGCATCTCGTCAAGCCTGGCTTTTTGGGTTTTGCAGGCAGTGTTTCATGTTGTCGATGTATCTTGGTACCGCACAACTGGTCTGACCGAGCAGGTGTTTGCTTGTGCCAGGATGCTGTAATTTGCGCCAATGTGGTCCCCACCAGTTTCTTCATCAGAGACTTTTAAAATTTTTTGCAGCTCTAGCTTCCATGGATTCAATGTGAGGCCTCCACGTGAATCCAGTAATTTATTTGTTGCCAGTAAAGCTGGCCTGTCTTTGGTACTCGAAGGTCTCCAGTTTTGAGGTGACCTCTTCCGTCTGATTAAAAGAGATGGTCTAGCTCAGTTTGAGTGGCCTCTTTCAGTCCAGCTGCTGACTCTATTGGCAGCATCCTGGATTCTGGAGGATGCTATTTCTTTATGTTCTGCTGCGCTCCACACTGCAAAGTCATCCGCATGGAGGATGTTCGAGACGAACCTTGGTACTGTTGTACTGATGTCATTAATGTAGACCAAAAACAGCATCAGACACAACATCTCCTTGAGGTACACCTTCCCCGAGTTTGACAAGAGTGCTGAATGTGCAGACGATAGAAGCTCCAGCGGCAGCCCCTGTTAAGCATGCCTTAAATAAAAAGAATTACAATTAAATTGATGAGTCACATTGAAATTAATGAAATGATCACAAATGTTTATGCTCAATATGCATATTTTGTTCAGAAAACTGGCAACAAACATATTTAATCAGAGGAGCAATTGTTATGATCATTTTTCGTTCCTTTGCGTACAGGTAAAATGGGGGTAGGGCAGCAAATTCAGCCACTGTGGCCCCTAAATGCATCACAGCATCATAAAATCAGGTTGGGAGTAACTGTGGTACTCTTTCCTAAACAATAAAACCTAAAAAAAGACCTATTAGTTGTATACAAAATTTCTGAGGGCATCAGAAACAACGTACGTTTCCCAATTCGGCAATTTTAAATGGGAAAAAGCTATCATTCACCATGAACATACCGTAAAGGATGCCGACTTTCCTTATTTTCTTGCACTTTATGCTCACATTATTGAAACTTAATAGGTAAAGACAGGTCAAAATAAAATGGAATAACTTAAGCAATTTTTTTATAATTAATTTTGTGTATTTTTACAACTTGGGGGTAGGGATACAAAATCAACCACTGTGGCACTCACAGTGATCACAGCATCACCTAGTCAAGTTTATAATAATTGTGACATCCTGTTTTAATGATGTAAACCTGAAAATGGACTGTCAGTGCTATAGAAAATGTCTGAAGGCATCTGACACATTATTTTTGTCTTTTTTTGCGATTTCGCGGGAAATGGTCGTTTACTGGGTACACAAATACCTTCACTGTGAGCCAGAGATTCAATATTTTTTTTTTATTCTGTTTTTTGCAGAGGATGCAGAAGGTGTGCCTTGACATAATATTGCCTGATTTGGGTTTCTGGAATGAATTCTGATTTATTTAGAGGAAAATGTTTCTCAACCTCATTTTAGCACCTGCGAAGAGCGTGAATGGGGGTACCCTTGCGCCTTCGGCTATATCTCTGGTGTGTTCCTAAGGATTTTCGGGGAACATGGCTTAAACATCTCAGGACATACTAAGGAACACTTTGAAACCCATCTTATTGAGTACTGGGGGGGGGGGGGGGGGGTGCACGGTAGACCTTCCTAGCTTATGGACTACTGTGAACGTCCATTCCTTTCCAAGTCACATCCTTCCAAAACGGTTGCTTACCCGGCTAAGCTGCCTTACAACGAACTCACTTGTTTTGACAAACATTTCGGACTCCATTGAAGCCCTTACTAACCTGATCGTGGGTCAATAGTAGTGCCATTTTGTACACAAAGATAACAACATTTGTTGGAAGCGTTCAACGTGTGGCATTACATACATGCATGTCCAGGAGAGAATAACAAGATGGGATGAACCATAACCCACAAAGTCCCTTCTATATGAGAGCTGTCTTCGCTGTCAAGGGTCTGTACCTTTTGTCATTGACTTGATTCTGATGTTGAAATATCTCCTTTTGAAAAAGCATTGCAGATGTGCCAATGCGTCATACTCATAGTGAACTCTATAAGGGGCGCCATTGGTTTGTCAAACGTTATTTGTCATAACGCATTAACGTAATTTTAGATTTAACGTGATATGAGATTCGCTTTCGCTTCAAGACTTGGGAAAATGGTGACAAAACTAGAATTTCACGGTACAATTTCAGTCTTGCTATAATTAGTGTGAAATCAGGTTGACTTTACCTAGCTACATGCTATACTAAGTACACCTGCATTTTCTTCTGATAGCGCGTCGATGTGTCTGTCTGCGTGTGCGTGTACGTGCGTGCATGCGCGCGCTGCAAACATCCTCAAGAGGCATATATCCTCCGGGCACTTGAGGATATATGCCTCTTGGAGATGCGCGCATATGTGTCATTGGTTTGTCAAACGTCATTTGTCCTGACGTAATTTTTTGTTTTTACATAATTTTATATTTAACGTGATATGATTTATGCTTTCGATTCAAGACTTGCAAAAATGGTGACAAAACTAGGATTTCACGGTACAATTTCAGTCTTGCTATAATTTGTGTAACGGGGAGAGGTTTGTAGACTTTTGTGCTCTAAACCGACTTGTCATTGGAGGCAGCATCTTCCCACACAGAAGAATACACAAAGCAACTTGGGTCTCACCTGACCATACAACAGAGAACCAAATAGACCATATCTGCATTAGCAAGAAATTTAGAAGATCCCTTCAAGATGTTCGAGTGAGGAGGGGAGCAGATGTCGCCTCAGACCACCATCTGCTTACCTTAAGAATGAAGCTCAAGCTAAAGAAAAGCCGCACAGAGACAACAAGAAGACAGCGCTATAATGTAGGCCTCCTGAGAGAAACTGGAGTTAGAGAAGAGTTCAAACTGGTGCTGTCCAACCGGTTTCAAGTGCTACAGGAGCTAGTAAATGAAGAGGAGGCGGTCACCACAGAGCAGCAGTGGAAGGCAGTTAGAGAGGCGCTGAACTCAACCTGCAAAGACACTGTAGGGCTCAGGAAACACCACCACAAGGACTGGCTGTCGGCACAGACCTTGAAGAAGATAGAAGCGAGGAAGCAGAAGAAAGCAGCGGTCAACAACAGTCGCACGCGAGCAGCCAAAGTAAGGGCACAGGGGGAATACTCGGAAGCCAACCGCGATGTGAAGAGGAGTATCAGGGCAGACAAGAGGGCCTACACAGACAGCCTGGCAGCAGAGGCAGAAAAGGCAGCAGACAGCGGCAACATGAAACAGCTCTACGACATTACCAGAAGATTGTCGGGTAAGTATGGCCATACAGAAAGACCAGTAAAAGACAAAGAAGGCAAGCCTATTGCAGACAGAGCAGACCAACTCGACAGATGGGCCGAGTATTTTGAAGAGTTACTGAACAGACCTAGCCCACCCGACCCCCCCGATATCCAGCCGGCAGAGACCGACCTACCCATCAGCTGTGACAGACCCAGCCGGGAAGAGATCAGAAAAGCAGTGGCATTTTTGAAGAATGGCAAAGCAGCAGGGCCAGATGGCATCCCAGCGGAGTCTCTGAAAGCAGACCTAGAGACAACAGTTGAGATGCTGTACCCACTGTTTGGAAAGATCTGGGAAGAGGAGGTGATGCCAGCTGACTGGAAGGAGGGGTACCTAATCAAGCTTCCCAAGAAAGGCGACCTCAGCAAGTGTTCCAACTACAGAAAAATCACCTTGCTGTCAGTACCAGGAAAGGTCTTCAACAGGATCATCATACAGAGAATGAAGAGCTCCGTTGACCCCCAGCTGAGAGACCAGCAAGCAGGATTCAGGAAGAACCGATCATGTACAGACCAGATCGCCACTCTCCGCATCATCGTGGAACAGTCTCTGGAGTGGAGCTCCCCGCTGTACGTCAACTTTGTGGATTATGAGAAAGCATTTGACAGCGTGGACCGAGAGACTCTGTGGAAACTCCTACGACACTACGGTGTACCCACAAAGCTCGTCCGCCTGATCAAGAGCAGCTATGATGGCATGACATGTCGCGTGATCCACGAAGGGCAGTTCACCAGAGAGCTCCAGGTCACAACTGGTGTCAGGCAGGGGTGTCTGCTGTCTCCGTTCCTCTTCCTACTGGCCACAGACTGGGTCATGAAGATGACCACAGAGCACAGACGAAGTGGAATACAGTGGACACTGTGGACACAGCTTGACGACCTCGATTTTGCAGACGACTTGGCATTACTGTCCCACACTCATCAACAAATGCAGGACAAGACCACGTGGCTTGCTGACATCTCGTCCCAAGTGGGCCTCACCATTCACAAACAGAAAACAAAGACAATGAGGCTGAACGCAACCAGGGAAGAACCAGTCTTGCTTGCTGGCACCCCGTTGGAGGAGGTGGAGTCCTTCACCTATCTCGGGAGCATCATAGACAAAAAAGGCGGCACTGATGTAGATGTCAGAGCACGAATCGGTAAAGCCTTTCTCCAGTTGAAAAAAGTGTGGAGTTCCAGAGAGCTGTCACAACACACCAAAGTCCGGATTTTCAACTCCAATGTAAAAGCAGTTCTCCTATATGGAGCAGAGACATGGAGATTGACAAAAACCACAGTCAACAGAGTACAGACCTTCATGAACAGTTGCCTTAGAAGAATTTTGAAAATCCACTGGCCAGAGAAGATCAGCAACGTCAGACTCTGGGAGAGAACAGAGCAGATAACAGCAGAGAATGAAATTGGGCGAAGAAGATGGGGATGGATCGGTCACAGTCTGAGAAAGCCAGCTTCCAGTATCACTAGGCAGGCATTGTCATGGAACCCCCAGGGAAAGAGAAAAAGGGGTAGGCCGAGAAACTCCTGGCGTCGAGACCTCCAAGCAGACATCAAGAGACTGGGAACCACCTGGAGTAGAATCGAAGGAGAAGCACAGGACAGGAGTTGCTGGAGGTCTCTCGTCGACGGCCTATACCCGGGTAGGGGTGACAGGCGTAAGTAAGTAAGTAAGTATAATTTGTGTGAAATCAGGTTGCCTTTACCTAGCTACATGCTATACTAAGTACACCTGCATGCTCTTCTGAAAGCGCGTCGATGTGTGTGTATGTGTAAGCGTGTGCGTTTGCGTGTGCGTGTGCGTGAGTGCATGCGCGCGCTTCAAACATCCTCAAGAGGCATATATGTTCATGCGCCCTCCGGGCACATGAGGATCTATGCCTCTTGGAGATGCGCGCATATGTGTGAGAAAGACCGAGCGATAGAGAGATAATTACGTCATATGTCTGCGTGGTGACGCAGTTCGGCTTCTTTTACGTCACCGACACTGTCTGACTTTCTCTAGAAGTAAATTTTTTTTTTTTTTTTTTACTGTTTTAATTATTTTCTGAAAAGAATTAATTTTTACTAAAGAAATTGAAAGGATACAAAGCTGGCTACAAACTCCTCCAATGTCTTTCTCCAAACTAGCTATATGCAAAAGTTCAAGTAAACATGACACAAATTACGGACTCTAATCTGGGTCAACCGACTTCATATAAACGGTTGTTTATGTCTTCAATGAGACATTTAATTACAATATGCTCGAAGGCTCTCTTAGCCACCCACTTAACAAAGTATTTCGCCAAGTTTCAAGCTTGTGTGTACAGAAATATCGGAGATACATACGCACACACATACATACATACGCACATACGGCGTTTCGCGCCAAATGTACGTACAGCAGCGAGGTTAGCGTAACTATATTTTTTATCTTGTTACTTCAAGTGTAAGAGATTTAGCCTGCCCGCCTTTGACATCATGGACATGCTATTAAGTTCGCCCCACCGCGAGCCGTCCTAAAAAGTACCTTCTATAAATAGAAGGGACTTTAAAAGTGTGTATAGAAGGGACTTAAAAAGTGTGTCTTTTGTCGTGTCCCTGTCAGCAGCTCCATGGCCAGCAACGTGGAGGAGGAGGTTGACATAGTGGAGCAAACCCGGCCGTTCTCCGTCGCCTTCATTTACCTGGCCGTTGCCGCGCTTCTGACCAACTACGCCGGCGCAGCCCTGTGGGCGTGGACAGCCGCACGACTGGGCTGCAGGATCCGCCGCAAGTTCTTCCGCGCCGTCTTTAACCAGACCCTTGGCTGGTTCGAGATCAACGACGCCGCCATCATCACTCATCGCTTCCACGGGTACTAGTAGCAAACATAGTCTTATGACCGTGTTTTCATAACTTTGGAGGTGTCGGCTCTATCTGCCATAGTCCTGCAAACAAGACGGGTTTTAGGGGAGAGGACTCACAACTAATTTTCCGCCGAACGAACTGAAGCTGCTACTTATGGTTCAAATCTACGTTTTCTTGCGCATCTCAGTGGAGGTGTATCGGGTTATACTTCTCAGGGGTGTGCGAGCTGAGATACAGAGCATTACAACTAGTGCCTTAGGAAGTCGATTAGTCTTTTGACTTTCTGCCTGTCATTATGGATCTGTTACATGAAATAGTATGCCGTAAAGACACAATAAAAAGTCTAGTATTCATAACACAGAGTACGGTATGAACACCGCAGCAGTCGGATTGCAGATATCACGTACAGGTTAGTAATGGTGATGGACTGTGTGCCAAGGGAAAACGTTTTTATCGGGGTTTTTTTTTTAAACAAACGTGCTGCTTATGACCCCACCCACGAAGCATACTACACACCAGCAGGTTAAAAGTTGATTTCATAAAATATCTCCATCCTATAGCTTGTCTTCAAGTGGTACTTTCGATACCCTTTAGTGCATAGTTTAGCCTCCTTATTCATGTCATTCGTCAAATCTATATTTTCAATATCTCCATCCTATAGCTTGTCTTCAAGTGGTACTTTCGATACCCTTTAGTGCATAGTTTAGCCTCCTTATTCATGTCATTCGTCAAATCTATATTTTCTCATTTGACGGATACGCGTCTGTGTCATAGTACTGGGTAGACAGGTAAACCTTCAGAGTAGCAAGTCTCATTAAATAAAGTCTGAGTTGAATATCTGGTGTTGTTTGCCGTCGTTGTGTCATAGCTGTAAGAAAAGTTTGTTGATTGAGATGGGGGAGATTTTGGTTGATCCTCCTCGTTTCCGCTGCTGAATTCTGTCTGACAACATCTTGAAGTGTTTGTCTAAATAAAATTAAAAACAACTGAAACTATTTGTTGTTCAATGTGATTTTCTTTTATCTATATTAAAGAACTGACAAAAATAATAAAACTTAATAATAATAATAATAACAATAATAATAATAATAATAATAATAATAATATAATAAATGTAATCATAATTATAATAATGTGTGTTCGTATCGATTGCTTTATTTACAACTACGTTACGACGACCAGAAACGCTTTTTTCATAGTTTAGGCAGTCAAAACCAAACGAGTTGGCATTCTGAAAATTCGTCTCCTAACTGGGAAAGAGTTGTCGTTCTTGTTGTCGACTAAAACGGTTATTTCAAAGAAACCGTCGAACGTATTTGTCTAAGAAAAATTCAAGTGCAACTCTGAAGTAGTGTAGTAAATATGGCGTACATTTCAGTTGGACTAGACTTGTCAGGTCAAAAGAAATTATAGCCTACGAGGGCGTGAACTTCAGGCTGGAAATCTACTAGTACACACAGTAAAAATTAAACTGTGGGTCCAAATAATCAATTATATTAATCAGTGTTAGTTTATAATGCTGAAAATGACTTTGCTTATCGTTAATCATAAACATTTGTGTACTTGTGCAATGTTTTTTTCAAGTCACAAGCAAAGTTTGCGTCATCGTTGACGAAGGAAGCTTCTATCGCGGGCGCTATTGTGAAGTCGTGTTTGCGCGTTGGGGTGTCAGTTTCAAAGCCACTGCGCAAATCCAAGATTTGATCGTCAGTGTCAGACGATGTATCGATCGAAAGGTTTTTGAATGAGCTGGCGCATGTGCGCGCGATCATTCACAGATAACATATCTCATGCCAGATCTGCCAGATCTCTTCAAGCGCTACATCGACGACTGCTTGGGCTGACACACTTCAATTCATCAATTTCATCTCATCGTTTCATCCGTCTCTCCGATTCACGCATGAGATTTCCGAGGAGTCTGTGCCCTTCCTCGACATCCGAATATCCACCAAAGCCGACTCTGACAAACTCCATACTACCGTCCATTACAAGCCCACCGACGCCCACACTTACCTGCAGTTTTCATCAAGCCATCCTGCCGCCACCAAAAACGTTATCCCATTCTCCCAATTTCTGCGACTCCGTCGGATCTGCAGCAGCGACGACGACTTCACCAACCAGACCCAAACCATGGCCACTTTTTTCTCACACCAGGGATACCCCCAAGACATCGTCAACACCGCTCGTTCTAAGGCTGAGGCCACAAGCAGAAGTGAAGCTTTGAGGGAGAAAACTCACAGTGCTGCAGAGGACCGGCCGGTCCTGTGTATCACGTATCATCCTCACAACATCCCCATCAAAAACATTCTCCTCAGGAACTTCCACATCATTCAGAATGACACAGTATTGAAAGACATATTTCCTGAGCCTCCGCTGGTCGCTTACAAACGTGACACTAACCTAAGCGATCATCTTGTTCACAGTTCACTTCGCGCATCTAACACCTTACCACCTGGCACACACCCTTGTCAGCAACCACACTGCAAAGCATGTCCGTACATCAACACATCCCCCGTCATCACCGGACCCCTGTCATCTTTTCATGTCCACCGATCATTCACATGCCAGTCATCGGATATTGTCTATGTCATCTCATGTTCTCACTGCCCAAAGATGTTGTATGTGGGGGAGACATACCGTACACTCCCTGAACGCTGCGAGGAGCATGTTCGTTCGATCCGCCTCGGATACAACAACCAGGTTGGACGTCATTTCAACGAACCGCCTCATAGCCTCACACATTTCAGCATACGCATCCTTTGGCAAAATACATCCCACTTCATCCGCCGCAAAATGACAGAATCCTTTTTCGCGGACAGGCTTGGCACTTACCATCCGCGCGGCTTGAACATTCGCCCCTAGGGATGTATGCTCGGCCTGATGGGTAGTTGGTGCCAGGCTTGACCTCACTGTTGACACTGGATGCTACCTTTGAGTGTGTGTGTATGTGTGTGTGTGTGTGTGTGTGTGTGTGTGTGTGTGTGTGTGTGTGTGTGTGTGTGTGTGTGTGTGTGCATGTGCGTGAGCTGCAGTAGGCACCAGTGAATGGGAATGTATGCAGTGACGTGTATGTATATAGACGTAAGTTTTGTGCTACGTGTTTTGTGCATGTGTATTTGCGTCATTATGTGTGTGTGTGTGGTTTTTTTTTTTTTTTTTTTTTTTTTTTACGTCATTCTAAATTCTCTCTATACAGGATGACGTCTTTTCTTTCTGGTGTTCTTTTCTGTTCTACGTTTGTTTCCATGTCACCTGAGGAAGGATCTTTGATCCGAAACGTCGTTATTTGTTTCTATTTTAAAGGGTTTTCTACCACTATCTTCTGTTTTTCTTTCACGTGAAACCCTAGCGGCAACAGTTTTACAACATATCTCATGAGTAAAAAAAAAATAAAACAATTTACGTCAAAATCTAATGCAGTTTTCTCTTGAACTCAACCATGCGCCAGGCACCGTGATAACGGGCAGGAACAGCTCTTTCCAACGATACCAAATATAGCGCTGTGCGTTCTATCTTGGTTTTGCACACGCGGTTTTTCTAACACCACTGTAACGCGGCTCTGACGGAGCCGCTCACCGAAAGCTGACCAAGTTTTTTTTGTTTGTTTGTTTGTACGCTTACCCCTGCTGCACATTCGGTGGTGCTACAAATACATCTTTCTTTCCAGAACAAAACAAACACAACTATAGTCCGGATGATGCTTTATTCGCCCATGTTTTTATTTTTGTTATGCGTGCTATATGTTGTTGCAAAATAGCTAAATATCGCTCTCCGGCACTGATGTTACCCACTGTTTGTATAGGAAGGGACCTACCTACTAGACGTCCCATCATCGGGTGTATCAGTCTCTCCAGAGCAGTTTGGCTGATGTTTGTGGTGTCAAAACAACTGCATAGTAACAATTTCCAAAACTACATGCATGTTGATTACTACTAGACAAAAGCATCACCTGAACCTGCCTCCCCTACAGCTCTCATTTAATGTCCTGTCTGTTAAGCAAGTGAGAAACCAGCGCGTGCTTGGAAACACCATTGATGAAAAGTTGTACTGGCAGAGCCATATTACTAAAGTCTGTAAAACAATATTTAAAAAAATATTCCTAGTCAAAATTGCGGGTTTTCACCGATGAATCAACGAGGAAGCTCTTTTATTGTGCCGATATTCATCCACAATTGGACTATGCCTCCTCTGTTTGGGACGAACGTAGGGATGCTAACTTAAAACGACTCCATAGAAGGGCCATTACACTGATTGTTGACAAGCCAAGACAAGTATTTAGTACATATGGCAAGTGTTGAAGTTGCTCAGTATTCTGCCACTTGAGAAACAGTTTGCTTATTTGGTACTCATGCGAAAAGTCACACTCTCAGAATCGCCCGCTTATCTAATGCTTTTGAAATGATCCAAACACACAAAAGGTCACTTGCAGATGGAGACACAAAAGTGTTTCACAGTAAGGAAATGGCTTATGCACCTGGGCATTACAAGCTTAAGTTATCTGAAAAAAATTGTGATGAACTGATTAATGAATTAGTTGATGAAATGGTTAAAAATGCGTAACAGTGTCCGGTGGAATAATCTGTAATTCTGTTCTGACAAATGCCCTATGAGGGGCAGGCTCATATAGATAATAAATCGATGGGTTACCAGGGACTATTTTTTAATATTGTGAACAGACATAGACCATATTGGATCAGTTGCCCTACGTTTTACGTCATTTTCCGCTTCACCGGGTTGATACAGATATCTTACCTGTTTTATAAACAAACTTGTGTCGGGCACTAGCGGTGTTTGTGTTGTTTTTAGCCGGCGGCATTGTTTTTAATTTAATAGCATCAGCAGGTTTGGGGTGACCCTCGTTATTCATTGCTTTTACAACAGATGGTAATCTCTTAACCCACTCAGTGTTACGCATATCATGCATGAGTTCCTTAGAATACTGGTAACTGAAAAGTCTCTCCGATAATTGTTTGTTAAAGTTTTCAACAATTGCCTGTGTAACCCACTCAGTGTTACGCATATCATGCATGAGTTCCTTAGAATACTGGTAACTGAAAAGTCTCTCCGATAATTGTTTGTTAAAGTTTTCAACAATTGCCTGTGACCTGTGCACACCTGGTATGCCGAGTCTAACTATACTAATGGTCAAAACTTAAGGGCCACTTTTTATCGCAAATGCACCCACAACACCACACAAATACTGTAACAATACTTGGAGTCAATACTTTGCTAGTTTATTCAGTAACAATTTCATTTAAGTTTTGAGTAAATCAAGCAATTGTAACAAGAACAGTATATTAGAACGTTCACCCACCCCTCATTTGAAAAGTCACACAATAATTGGTCTAGTCTAGTAGCGAGTGTACCCACCGTTTGCAGCCAAGCATTCAATGCAGCGTTGACGCATGAAGTTCATCAGGGTTTGGAGAACATGTTGTGGGATCGCTTCTCACTTTTGATGCAGGATCTGAGTCAGTTGGGGGACGCCTTGAGGTGGGGGGTAGTTGCTGACTACACGTTGGCCCAGCACGTCCCAGAGGTGCTCGATGGTAGCCAGATAAGATAAACGAGCTGGCCACTCCATCCTCATGATGCCCCGTTGCTCAAGGTACTCATCCACCACACGGGCGCGATGAGGTCGAGCGTTGTCGTCCTGCAGAACAGCATTGTCGCCTATGGCTTGGAGAGCTGGCTGGTTGAGGGGCTGCACAATCTCGTCCCGATAGCGCAGTCCAGTCGGGGTGCCTCGGATGACATGGAGGGGGTCCTGCCTTCCCAGCTGAAGCTTACCCAGACCATGACTAAGCCTCCTCCGTAGCGATCCACCTCTTAGACGCATCCATCCGTGAATCGCTCGCCCTGGCGTCTCCAGACCCTCACCCTGCCGTCGTTAAAGGACACAGTGAACCGTGACTCATCAGTAAACAGAACCTGAGTCCACTGGAGTGTGTTCCACCTCACATGTTGACGACACCAGGCAACCCGGGCTCTGCGATGAGCTGGAGTGAGGGGTATTATCACTGCTGCTCTGCATGAAGCCAGGCCAATTTCGCGCAGACGTCGGCAGACTGTGCTTCTGCTGAGAGAGATGAATAATAGAGAGCACTGCGACACCTAAATCAATAATGCCGTATCGATAGTTCTAAATCAGGGTAAATTACGTACGTAATTACGTTAGGGTCCAGAATTTCCAATCTCCCGTTATCACAGTTGGCGTTCCTGAGAAATTGCGACTACACTATTTTCAGTGCAAACTGATTCACTCCAGGTAATATTATATGTCGGCTAAAGCTTTCTTGTTTAACTGCGTCATTGACTTGAAACGGTTAGAACACACACCCCACACCTTCCCCCCCCCCCTCCCACACACATCCTATACACGCCGTCTCACCACCCACCCCTTACCCTATACACTCCCCCACATCCTGTACACGCCACCCTACCACCCTACACACACACACACACACACACATACACCTCACAACCACCCCCCTACCCCCACACCCCACCCCTACCCCCACCCCCCCACCTCCACCCTACAAAGCCCCACACTTCACCCAGCCACCTACCCCACTCCCACAAAAAGCCACCCACCTCGCACACACAAGCACACACAAACATATCAGGCCAAATTATTCCATTCTGTGTCAACGCTTCAAATTTATGTCACTAGGTCACTGGAACAGATTTTAAATGTAATACAAACCTTGAATATAGGTTTTTTTTCTAAATATAGAGCACCATGTCTTTCCTAAATAATTAGGACTCGCCAAGTGAGGAGTTGTGTGGAGGAAAAAGAATTGTTTTTCTGTTTCGACGTCTGTGTGAAGAAAAGTTTCCACTCCACACATCAGCACATGCTGGGACACATTTGAAATTGAAAGACAAAACCCATTACTCCCAGTGAGAGAGCCTGATACAAAGTCACTATACACGCACACTGTTTACGAGTGTTTTAGATCAACAAATCATGTGAGGCGGGTGCCTGTATTCGTACTTAATGAGTTTGAAACCCGATCAGGGACACCTGCTATAGCGTGTGTTTATTGCCTTGCAACCGGGCCAGAGTAGGGAGAGAATAAAGCCAGACAAGCTTTTGCGTAGTCATTATATAACACCTGCCGTAGGGTGAGTTTACTAGATTGGGTCCCTTTCATGATCAGAAAGGCATGCTTGAAATCAGTAGTGAAACGGATACCTGTTTATGCTCAGTGGAGACGACGCTGTACTATACACCTTTCATGCCCAGTTTAGTTTGAGTTTACAGCACAAGCATGACGTGTCTGCTTTGTGTAGTCATTATATAACACTTGCGGTAGGGTGAGTTTACTAGATTGTACCCCTTTCATGACCAGAAAGGCACGCTTAGTGTTTTGTACACACAGTTTATATATTGTGTTTTAAAAATGAACTTAATGGCGCTCGACCCACACTGTGGCTTATTTGTTGGTACCACGAGCTGTGGAAAAACTGAATTTGTACTTAATCTATTACAAACAAGATACATTCATCATTTTGAAAACATTGTGATATTCTGTCCTACTGTCAAACACAACAAAGCTTATCACAACCGTTCATTCATTTGGACTGACAGCAACATTTACTTAGTTGACCCTGAGAAGAAACTGAACGACTACCTGCAGTATTTTTACAAACAATTTGAAGGACAGCCAACCCTGTTCATAGTCGATGACTGCTCTGCAGATAAGGATATTGTTAAGAAGACTGGCAGAACTGGCCTTCAGTGGCAGGCATGCAAACATAAGTGTATGGATAATGCTGTACTGAAAGATTTTCGTGAGCAGTTAAAGTTTATCTGTTTGTTTTACTGTAAAGATCGTGACTTGCCAGAGTCCGTCGTGCCAGACGCGATCAAATGCTTTCCTGAAATCAATGAAGTTGTGGTAGAGTTCGCGCTGATGCTGCAGATGTTTCTCGATCAGGACGCGGCAGTTGAAAATCTGCTCTACAGTGCTTCTTCCAACTCTGAAGCCAGCCTGTTCTTCTTGCTGTACCTATCCGTATCAGGATAGGTACAGCAACATCCGCAATGGCCAGGCTGGACAGGATATGGCGAAGTAACTCCATCAGCTTCACCATCAAGTACAGGCTTTACAAGTCCCTCGTAGTGTCTATTCTACTCTACGGCTGTGAGACTTGGACACTGCTTGCAGACTCAGAAAATAAAATCCAGGCCTTTGAGAACAAGTGCCTGAGGAAGTTGCTCCGCATCTCATACCGCGAGCACAAGACCAACGAATATGTACGGAGCATCGTCACTTCCCTGGTGGGCCCACATGAACCCCTTCTGGCAACCATGAAACGGCGCAAGCTTGCTTGGTTTGGCCACGTGACCCGACACAACACCTTGTCCAAGACTATCCTCCAAGGCACTCTCGAAGGAAGTCGTCGGCGAGGTCGTCAGAGAAAGAGTTGGGTCGCAAACATAAAAGAATGGACCGAACTCGAGATGCCAGACTTGCTTGCCACCGCCCAAAATAGAACTCAGTGGAGAGCACTGTCTGTTGCTGCTGCCTTTCAGTCCCCCCAACGCCCAGTTCGGGCAAGGGACTGATGATGATGATGATGAAAGATCGTGACAGCTTTGAAGACTGTCTCAGAGAGAACGATGTCATCCCCAACAAACACGAACGAGACATTGTGAAAAACAAACTGAAATCGACTAAGCATCTAAAGCTTATTTTAAAGACAGATCAGCCCACAGGGTATGGATTAGTGAATTAATTTAGCATTATGGTTTGTCTTTAAAAAATGACAGACAGACAAACCATTGATATCACAGACTGCTTCAAAGATGTTGAGTGCATTTATGACTTAAAAACGCATGTTAAAAAGCCGTTTGAGCTCGGTATAAAACTCTCAACACCAACACTGATAAGCATGGTATATAATGTGACTTTGGGAGAGATGTTTTCCATGTTATGAGTACGAGACTGTTGATCTTAGGACACATACCTTTAGAGTTAATGATGCTAACTGCGACTGGTTTGACGCACTGTGTAAACACATATTCAGACAGCTATGTAAACTACATGATTATATTGAAGATGTTACAGTCAATAAAGTGGTATTACACCTACAACGCAAGCAGTAATATTTTTATATTATTATTTTGTCGGACAAATAAAAATGACAGGCAAAATGATTGACGTTACAGACTGCTTTAGTTATATCCAGCACTTTGATCAGTTAAGAACAGATTTCAAACAACTGGACATAACACCAGTATCAAGACAGGAGATGATTTATGTGTCATATCAAATGACTTTAGAAATATTTGAGGAGTTACCATTTGTAGAGTACATGCCTGTTGATCGTAAGACACATACCTTTGAAGTTGATGATGACTGGTTTGAGTCAGTGTGTGAGCAAATATTCAGACAACTATGTGAACTGAATTTGTTTATTGTAGGTGTTACAGTCAATAAAGTGGTATTACACAAGGTGTAATTTTTTATTTATTATTTTGTCGGACAAATAAAAATGACGGACAATGTCCAAAGCTTAAGAAACGTGTTTCACACAACAGATTTGCCTATATCTAACACTTACAGTGTCTATGAATCAATAGAAAGGTCTTTTTTGGTCATACAAGATAACCTTCTTTCTGGTAGTGTAAAGATTCAGATTGCTGCTAAAATAGAATTTACCAGGGTAGATGGTGAAGTGATTGTTTCGTATATCTCGACAAGACAACACACAGTTAATTCAAAAGAGCAATTGAAAAAAGTGTTTAGAGAAAGACTGTTGCCTGACTTTTTAGAAGCAATTGGCAGAGGAAAAATGCAGGGATCTGGCTGGCACGAAGGCCGTGTACATGAACTGCAAATGAAGCAGTCAAGATATCATCCTATATTAGGCAAATCATGGTTGCCACTACCAATTGAGGTTGCAGACAAAAAGGCTGTCGTCAATGTTCAGAACAAAGATAATTTCTGTTTCATGTGGTGTGTGCTTGCCAAACTGCATCTTGTAAAAACAAAACCTGAACGTGTATCTAACTATACCAAATTTGTAAATGAACTCAACTTCAGTGGCATAAATTTTCCTGTTAAGGTGGAGGATATAGATCAGTTTGAAAAACTAAATCCTGGGATATCTGTGAATGTGTATGTATGGGATAATGAGTCTGAGAACAAGTTACAACCAATTTGAGTGTCACCAATTGCCCCAACCTATGGCCAGTCAGAAGATAAGCATGTTGATATGTTACTAATAAGCTCTGGCTCAGGTGATAACTTTCACTACACAATTATTAGGAGTATGTCACGACTAATTCACAACCATGTATCAAAACACAATGGCAAACAGGAAGTATGTAAAAGATGCTTACAAAGGTTCTCCTCTATAAAAGTGGCACATAAACATACCCTGCACTGTAGGATGAATTAGTTGATGAAATGGTTAAAAATGTGTAACAGTGTCTGGGGGAATAATCTGTAATTCTTCTCTGACAAGTGCCCTCTGTGGCGCAGGCTCATACAGATAATAAATCGATGCATTAGCGGAAGGAACTATTTTTTTTATATTGTGGACAGACGTAGACCATATTGGATCAGTTGCCCTATGTCTGACCTCATTCTCGGCTTCACCAGGTTGATACAAATATCTCACCTGTTTTGTAAACAAGCTTGTGTCAGGTGCTTTTGTTTTTATTTCTGACCCTGATGGCATTGTTTTTAATTTAATAGCATCAACAGGTTTAGGGTGACCTTCATTATTCATTGCTTTTATCACAGACGGTAATCTCTTAACCCACTCAGTGTTACGTGCGTCATGCATGAGTTCCTTAGAATACTGATAGCTGAAAAGTCTCTCTGATAATTGTTTGTTAAAGTTCTCAACAATAGCCTGTGATCTGTGCATGCCTGGTATGCCTTGCCGCACTAGCAGTCCATGATTAACAGCACCTTTAAATTCAGATCCGTCATCGACTTGCACAAGCCTAGGAAATTTTAAAGGACCACGACTATATATCTTTGTTAACGCAGTGGCCACTGTTACAGCATTTTTGTCAGTTATGGGTTCGGCGTCCTTATACCTTGAAGCTATGTCAACAACAATTAATGCATACTTGTATCGTTTCTTTTTCATTGTATCGTGTGGTAGGAACAGGAGATCCATTTGATGGGTGTCATTAGGGATAGTGTTTACAAAATGAGGTCTTGTTATTTTTCTTGGAGCAGGAAGATATATTTGCCAAATAGCCTGTTTTTTGAGCCACTGTTTTATTTGGTCGAGTGTGACATCACCACCCACAGCCGCATGCAATTTTTCTATTGCAGTTTTTCCTTTCCAGTAGCCAATTGGGGAGTAATATATTTTTGATAGTTTAGCTCCGACGTCGATCATTTCTTCTAGCAATAAAAACTCCTGTAAAATAAACAAATGTCATTCCTACTAGAACAAATATTATTTCTCCATTTCTTTGTTCTGGGCTTGGTTGGTAATAGTCACTAAGTTTTGGTTGTGGGATGGTCATGTCTTCGCCAGTAACAAGAAAGTATTCTTTGATCGCATCATAGACATTAGAAAATGTATGCTGTGCATGACCCTCAAGCCTGAGTTTTTCATTGATAAAATCAAGTTTCTCAATTCTATTCTTTTCATATTCTTGTTGAGCTTGAGCGAGTTTTTTAGATGCCTCATTGTGATGCTTCATTTCTTCTGCTGATTCCTCTCTACCCATTTTTGAAAAAAGATAATTTGATCCACTGAGAGCCAATGCGTTAACAACGGCCCCACCAATCATAATAGCTATAGTTGCCATATTTTTTATTACTTAGAAACATTTTCTGGAATAATTCCTTGCTTGACGAGAAGGTCTTTTGTGGCAATCGATGCTGTGACAACAACTACTAGCTTAGCACTGTCTTCGAAGTCTAATCTACTCAAGTCTGCTGATTTCATTTTGAGAAGACTTTTCCCCAGCATAGAATAAGCAACTGTTAGCCCGCTTATTATGGCAGAGTGATAGACGAGGTTCATTATGTTCTTTGTGTCACTCATTTTCTTATGCCACAAAAATTAAAATAATAAATTTATTTACTGCATGTAAAATGGGTCCACGGCTTTGGGTGTTGCTGGTAATGTGGCGACTACTTCTTTTATTTTTGGAGTGCTTGATTTTTTGGACACTGTTTGAGTCCATGGTTTGTATTTTTTGTATAATTGGTAACCTACGTAACCAAATCTGAGAACAAATCCAGCAACTATATATTTTGTTGTTTCAGGTTTAGACTCAGTTGTTTGTCTCTCACTTTTTTGGGGGTGTGTTGGTCCTGACGGTAGTACCACTGGTGCTGTTGATGGTGTGTCAGTCTTTTGTGTTAATGTCTGAAGCTGTAATTTCTTTTGTCTGTTATATTCAGGTAATCTTTTTCCAGCCTCTATTCGACCTGGGCTTTTAGTCTTAGTCACTGTTTAAACCTGTGTCAAGACAGGACTCTGTTGTGGAGTCGCCTGGGTCTCGTCCATTTTCTTCTAATTTAAAATTTATTTTAGAAAAATCGGTATGACTCCCAGTAACGAGAAAGGTTAGCAATTGTGCAAGGTAATTGCCAAACTTGTAAAACATAAGGCATGCTAATTTGCCTATTGAACTTGAAACTATGGGATTGCTTTCAAGGTCATGTGATAAGACTGTCACTATCAACAGGCAGGAAGTGACTCACAGCTTTTGTGTATAGGCAGACAAGAGATCGACTCAAATGACGTGTCATTAGTGAAGCAATGTGATTTTCATATTTAGCATGAAGTTTGATTAGCTCGTCAGAGGCGAGGGATTCTATGTCTTCTGTCATGTATTGTTTACCGAGAAAAGGTTTTGATTTTCCAGAAACAACTACAGAGAGAAGACTTTGTTTTTTAGAGTCTACGTCTTTGTTTTCTACAGCACAGATATAGCTTAGAAGAAGTAATTCATCTTGGTTCATTTTATAATAAAAAAAAATAACACAGCTTTGCTTGGACCTGTGAATAACTTATGATCTTACTTGATAACTAATTTCAAAGTTACCTACAACTTACAAGTAACTTTGACGTTAAGTTGTCACAAGTTCTTATAAGTTCTTGACTCCAGACAATAAGACACTCGGACAGATTTCTCAAGTTACAAGGACAACAAGAAAACTTTTTTTCTCAGTGGTGGAGCTGATGGCGTCAAATGAGCAGGCATAAAAGGCATGACATCTCTTTGCGAAGAGTATGACAAATTTAATGAACAATTGATTTTTACTTGCTTAAAAGTCCTTGAACTTTTTTCATAGTTTCTTCCACCTCTTTTTTTTTTTCCTTCCTCTAAAAAAGATTTCTTTAGCTCTTCAACGTTCATGGGTTGATTATGCATCTTATTCTGTATTTCAGATTTTTGTTGTTTGTAATTGGCCAAATCATCCTGGACTCTCTTAAATTCGTGATCGTCAATTTTATTATCGTCTAAAGCCTTACTGATAATAAGTTTCATACTGCTCAGCTTAGCTCCAGCGAGTGTACTCAATGCTTCATGCTTCTGCAACTTTGTATAAAATCTTTTGTTAAGGGCTTCCATACCAAAGCATGCCAGGCTTGTGGCAAGGCCAACACCTTCAATAGCAATTCCTATAACACTTCCCACTCCCGTTGCAAACAGAGCTATACCTCCTACAGATAATCCAGCTGAAACCACACCCACGGCCATTGATGTGTTGTGTACAGAATTGAAAACCATTTGGTAACGTCGTTTACACCTTGAGTATATTCTCCTTCCAAATACTCAACGCTTCTGTAATATTCATTAAACGGAATGAGTCTGCCTGTAATGTTTCATCACACACAATAGGTTCAGGTGGTTCTTGTGGTATTTGCGGATACAGTGGTGGCATTTTTATGGCAAATATTTTTTTTAATCTTCTAATTTATTTTGCGACTCTTCAAAGGTATACAATTTGCTAGCGTAATAAAATGAAACAAGATCTATGTGTTCCAGGTTTATGAAACTTAGACGAACAAAAATGTGTTTATCGATCACTATCTTAACAGCAGGGACACTACTCGAAACTTCAAAATCTGTATTGATTTTTCTAATAGCAATAACAACCTTTGTTGACGCTGCTACTGAGCTATCCCACGTAAGTTTGATTCCCTGTGCGATATCTGCTTCTTTCCCAGCTTCCACAGATCTCATGAGAATTTCAAAAACTATTGTCGCTTCTCTATCTATGGTAAAATTTGCTGGTATGAACGAAATAGAAGTATCTGTTCTACCCTTTCTATTTGTAAGAAAATACCTTCGTTTTCCATATTCTTGAAGTTTTAGTTTATCTCTGCTATTGGTTTCTGTGAAATAGCTTGGCACAAGACTTACAAGCATTGGCTCAGAGTTAACAACTTTTCTAAATACTAAGGCACCTTCATCAGTAAAATAAACATAAGGACTGATAAAAACAAACTTTACATCCCATACAATGGGAATAGGTGCAAGCGGAACAGGGGTAGGAATCTCTCTCTTGGCTTGACTTCGCGAACGAAGATTTTATAGGAGTTGCCCACGATGTCTGCAGGCTTGTTCATGGCTGCGGAGGCCAATCCGAGACAGGCAGGTTCGACCGCAGTGGCTGCAGGGGAAGGTATGGCCAGGGTTCTGAGCTGCGGCATCTCTGTTTTTTCTCCTGAGCCGCTTGTCTTTAAGGCTAGCTCTGTGAGAGTCCTCAAAGGAGACAGCTGCCTTGTAAATGGTGGAGCGCCAGGTGTCAGGGTCCGCAGCAAGCGAAGACCACTGGTGGTGGTCGATTTGGCAGGCACTAAGTGACTTCTTGAGACAGTCTTTGTATCTCTTCTTTGGTGCCCCTCTTTGGTGCCCCTCCAGTAGCAAGCTCGCCGAACAGGGTGATCTTTGGTAGGCGATGATCCTCCATCCTGGAGACATGCCCCGCCCAGCGGAGCTGTGTCCGCAGCAGCAAAGCCTCGATGCTCACAGCTTCAGCCTGTTCAAGGACCTCGACGTTGGTGACATAGTCACTCCAGTGAATGCCCAGGATGGTACGCAGGCAGCGCTGGTGGAAGCGTTCGAGGAGTCGTAGTTGGCTGCGGTAGAGGGCCCAGGACTCGGAACCATACAGCAGGGTGGTGAGGACCACAGCTCTGTACACGCTGATCTTGGTGCCTGTTTTCAGCTGTTGATTGTGCCGCACCCGCTTGAAAAGTCGCCCGAAAGCGCTGTTCGCTTTTGCCAGCCTGCTGTCAAGCTCCTTGTCCAGCTTGGCGTCCGACGTGATAATGCAGCCAAAGTAAGTAAACTGGTGCACTGACTTTAGTTCAGACTCGCCAATGGTGATGTGAGGAGGGCGATACACTGTCTTGGGTGCCGGCTGATGGAGGACCTCTGTCTTTTTCAGACTGACCTCGAGTCCAAAGAGCTGGGCAGCATCTGCGAAGCAAGACGTGATGCGCTGCAGGGCTCTCTCTGTGTGTGCAACGAGGGCAGCATCATCAGCAAAAAGCAGCTCACGAATCAGTTGGTCTAGGGTTTTCGTGTGGGCCTGCAGTCGTCTGAGGTTGAACAGGCTGCCATCGAGACGATACCTGATACCTGCATCGTCATCATCGAGGTCCACTGTGGCCTGCTTCAACATCATGCTAAAAAAGATGGTGAAGAGG
This sequence comes from Semisulcospira habei, assembly GCA_036245525.1. Lineage (NCBI taxonomy): Eukaryota > Metazoa > Mollusca > Gastropoda > Semisulcospiridae > Semisulcospira > Semisulcospira habei. Next base: position 191,600,598 of record BTPG01000002.1, on the reverse strand, counting down.
GTCGGTGCCAGCACGCAGCCCTGCTTTACGCCGTTGAGAATAGGGAATGGTTCTGAGAGGTCATTGTTGAGTCTGACCTGGCCTTGCTGGTCCTCGTGTAGCTGGACAATCATGTTGAGGAACTTTGGGGGACAGCCAAGTCGCTCCAGGATCTGCCACATGCCTTGCCTGCTCACAGTGTCGAACGCTTTTGTTAGGTCGACAAATGTTACGTACAGCCCTTTGTTCTGCTCGCGGCACTTCTCCTGTAGCTGTCTCAGCACAAAGACCATATCGGTGGTGCTCCTGTTTGCTCTGAAGCCACACTGGCCCTCTGGGAGTTGGTCTTCAGCGATGGCAGGTACCAGCCTATTCAGGAGCAGCCTTGCAAGGATTTTCCCAGCAATGGACAGCAGGGTAATTCCCCGATAGTTGGAACAGTCAGACTTCTCGCCTTTGTTCTTGTACAGGGTGATAACGACTGCATCACGGAGATCTTTTGATAGTGTTCCTTCCTCCCAGCAGCAGAGAAAGAGGTCATGGAGCTTGTTGTGCAGTGCTGTGCCTCCATGTTTCCAGATCTCTGGCGGTATTCCATCAATGCCTGCTGCTTTGCCACTCTTGAGCTGGTGGATGGCTGTGAGGGTCTCTTCAGTGGTGGGCGGTTCGTCCAATTCAACCTTTACTGGGAGGTGTGGGATTTGTAGGACGACTGCTTCTTGAACAGTGCGCTCAGCGCTGAAGAGGCTCTGAAAGTATTCCGACCAGCGGTTCAAGATGGAGGTATTATCTGTGAGGAGTGCCTGGCCATTCGCGCTTCGCAGGGGACTTTGTACCAGGTGCCTGGGGCCATACACTGCTTTCAGTGCTTCGTAGAAGCCCCTGTAGTCACCATTGTCAGCGCAAAGCTGGGTCCTCTGTGCAAGTCTGGTCCACCACTCATTCTGGAGATCTCTGAGCTTGCGCTGGAGACTGCTGCAGACGAGGCGGAAGGCAGACTTCTTCGCAGGGCAGGAAGGCTGGGCTAGGTGGGCCTGATGGGCGGCTCTTTTTTTTTTGCTAGGTGTTCCTGGATCTCTACATCGTTTTCGTCAAACCAGTCTTTGTTCTTCTTTCTGGCGAAACCCAAGACTTCTGCAGAGGATTTTGCAATAGCAGTTTTCAGTTGTTCCCAAAGTGTTTCAGGGGAGGAGTCTACTGGGTCCGCTGTGTCTTTGAGCCTGCGCTGTAAATCTGTCTGAAAGGCAGCTTTCACATCGTCACGCTGAAGGCTGGCAACATCAAGCTTTTTCTTGGGGGGCCCCCATTTCTTGGGTTTTGGCTTGAAGTGGAGCCTGAGTTTGCAGCGGACAAGGCGGTGGTCAGTGTGGCACTCTGCGCTGGGCATCACTCTGGTGAGGAGGACGTCACTGAGGTCCCTCTGACGCACTAGGACATAGTCGATAAGGTGCCAGTGTTTGGAGCGAGGATGCATCCAGGTGGTCTTTCGACTGTCCTTTTGCTGAAAAGTAGTGTTGGTGATGACCAGTTGCTGCTCCGCACAGAACTCCAACAGTAGGCGGCCATTGTCATTGCAGTTCCCCACGCCATGCTTGCCGAGGACTCCTTTCCAGGCTTCAGAGTTCTGGCCCACTCTGGCGTTGAAGTCGCCAAGGATGATGTCGTCTGCAGGGGTACTCTGTAGGAGGCTGCGCAAGTCAGTGTAAAACTTGTCCTTTTCAGCAGGCTCTGCCAGGAGGGTTGGGGAGTACACACTGAGAAGGGTGACGTGTTGCTGGTGTCTCAGTGGGAGGCGCATGGACATGATGCGGTCTGAGTGGCCCGTTGGTAGGTTTTCCAGCTTAGTCGCAATGGATGTCTTGACCATGAAACCCACGCCTGAGAGCCGTCTTTCTGATGCAGGCCTGCCTGACCAGTAGAGGGTGTACCCAGCACCAAGTTCTTGGAGGCTGCCTTCGTCCGGAAGGCGTACTTCGCTGAGCGCGGCGATGTCGATGTTTAACCTCCGCAATTCATGGGCAATGAGGGCGGAGCGACGTTCAGGGCGTCCGCTGTCTGCTTTGTCGAGCATGGTTCGGACGTTCCAGCATGCTACGTTGAGTCCGGTCGTGGTCGTCATGAGAGTGGATCTGTTATTCTTTCTTGTTTTTTGACCCCAGGAGAAGATGCCCGTTGACCGCGGCTAGCCAACTGGGGTTGCGAGGGGACGAGCTTTGGTTAGGCCACCTTTTCTAGGCCCCTCTCCGTGTGGAGCAAGCAGTGCTGTCCCTAGAGAAGGCTGCTTGGTCGTTCAGGGTGTGCCGAGTGATGTTGTCATCCCCAGGTCAACATCAGGCGACCAATATCCTGAACCGCCTGCATGCAGGTTTGAGACTGCGGCTTCCAGTGACATCTTTCACCTGCCGTTTCGCCCCTCGCCCGTCGCTACAGGACTTGGAATGGTCAGTGTCATGGTCCGTGGACGTTTCCTAAAGCCTGCGCGGTGGAGCTTTTTGGTGGAGTGCAGTGTGCGCAGTACTGGCCCCACCCTTTAAACCCTTGGTTCATCTGCCATGGCCTAGCAAGCTGGGACGATGGCATCGAGGTCCTCGGGTCGTAGGTTTTATATCAGACTGTCCTTGCCACAAGTTCAAGGCCATACACCTCTCCTACCTCACCTTCTTTATCAAAATCTTGCACGTCAGCCAAATCTTTCAACTCTATTGACGGACACGCAACTGGAATAATTTTTGTCTTTGGGCCGCCACTCATTTTTTATTTTGCAAAAATAAAATTTATTTAACTTCCAACACAACACTAAAATCATGCATCTGAACTGGTTTTCCATCCTGATTAGTTACAGATAAACACAGTGATTCAAAGAAACTGGCACCTAATTTTTTAAACTGTAAATTAGGAAATCTAATAACTTCACTCTCACAATAGGGAGCAGTTCCAGTCGGTAAGCATCTCAACAAAGTCGAAGGCTTTCCATTGTGAACATTTTCAGTAGTGTTCAGTTCTTTCAAATGAACATTTAGCACTTTGTGTACTGACAAATAAACAGGATATTTTCCAGTTATTTTATCTTCAACTGCCATAGGTGACCAACCATTAATATTAGCACTTCCAAAACCCATTACCCAATTCTCATCCTTAGAAGTTATATGTCTGCCTATTAAACCAAGCAAATATGCAAGTTCACTTGAAATTATAGGCCGACTACCTACAGGAAATTCTAATGTAACACGTAAGTTAGCCTGATTTAAAGTTGCTTTAATTTTTAATTTAGTTTGAAACCAATCAGCTAAAGTACAAAAGTCATAATACCCATATGGTATAAAGTGTGTTGTAGTGCCCAAGCCAATATTACCAGCATTGCTATAACTCACATGAAAACTTGTATCATCCGTTACATTAAACCACTTTACTGTGTAGAACATTTCATGGATAGCTACAGCCTTGTTACCATCTCGATTATCAATCCCATTAGTTAACCACACTGGTTTGCTTGTATCAAGATTTGTTAAGGTTTTTATTATCACATATAAAAAGCATAATGGAATTTAAATCACCAACAATTGCCACTGTAAACGCATTTCAATTTAACGTAGATGCCAAATACAATGTCGCGCCTACTTATGACCAGAAAATAATTCAGCTAAATGAGCTCGATATAGCTTTGTCTGAAGGAGATTTATTTCAAGTGAAAGTTCCAAATCCGTATGATCATTACCTAAACCCTCCAATTACAGATGATGCTACTGCAAGAAAGTGGTCCTCAAGCCCACTACAGATGTTTCAAAACCAACTTAACTTTGCTATACTATGCTCAACTACAGGCTGTGGCGTTTCTTTTACAGACCATTTGAATCACCCAAACAAACTGATTAAGTCTGTCTATTGTTTCCACACATATTACCAGCTTAGAAGAATACTGTCAGAACTCCATACCCACTGAATCCAGTTTTAATCAGTTTAACAATCATATAGATTTGAAAGCAATTGAACGCATCTGTAATGAATTTAACATTAGTACAAAATATGACTTTACACAAAAACTTGATGATCACAAAGGCATGGGTACATTGTATTATGCTATGAATCACAGACAATACCCTCAAGATTACTGGCCTCCCTACTCTTCATTCTCATCAAAATCTGAAGTGTCGTTAGGCTCAATAGAGCAGAAACAGTCTAATGCCTGGACCACATTTGTCTTAGACAGGAGTGATGGGTTTACTCAAGCAGGAGTCGAACGCATTAATGAGTCTATCAGAATGTATGTATGGTGTATTCTAGGAGCACAAGCTCAAACAAAATCAAATATTTTGAATGGAAGTGGAAACTTCGAGACACAAAAACAGTTTCTCGCAAATCTTGAAGATTCAATTAATTCAGTGATAGATCTCCCGTCAAGCATACAGCGTTACCAAGACGTTCTCAGATATTCCAGATCAAAAGTTGACTTTGTAGTTGGCATCGGGTTATACATGTTGCCGTCTAATCTTCAACTCCAAATGGGGACAATAACAAATTATAATAATGAAATCATTGTTGCAGGTCATGATCAAAAACTCGGTCTCAATCAATCTGTAAACTTAGGAGGAACAACTGCGCATGTACAGACATTAAAACCATTACAGGAGGTTACTTCCCCTGCCCCGGTAGTAACGCAAGCTGTAATACCCCCGTCCCCTGACTCCACACATGAGTCAGAGAGAACAGCATTGACAATAGGCCTCACTGGACTAGGCATATTACTTCTTTATCTGTTTCATTAAATAACCCACCATTAACCCTCCTACTGTCACCAAAAAGACCCAAACATTTTCTGCCATAAACCCAACTACCTTTGCTGCAGTACTAATCATCCAACTGACAAGTGAGCCAATAATGCCAGGTAAAGAATCCATTGCTTTCAGAGCCAATTTCTTAAGCAGGTCTGAAATATGAGACAGTTGTTTCTTTACCCATGACTGTAAATCTTTTGGGTCAGTTGGAGCCGGTGGCCCTGGTGGACCTGGTGGTGTTGGACCGCCCCCACCCCCACTGCCGGAGACAGCCAACACGACAGTACTGATAATAAATCCAAGAGCAGTAATTAAACTCGCAATTGTGATACCCTGCTCTCTGAAAAGTGTTTTCAATCTCTCAGCCAATGTTGTGTCTTCATGAAGTATTTTCTGAATAGTTTGCCTAATTCTGTTAACTTGTGTTTTTAGTTTGTTTTTTTCCAATTTCAATCACTTCTAGTCGTGCGGATCTTTCTATATGCAAATCATTTAATCTGTGTTGTATTCTTTCTTTCATTTCTATGTCATAATTCTCATTGTCTGCTGTAGCCAGTTTTTCTTTTTCACGTTCTATGTGTTTATCAAGCTCACCCAGTTTGGCAACATTGTTTACCATCTACCTCTTATCTTCTGTAAAGATTTATCGAATCCCATCCCTCATTGACAAAGGCAGATCATCTATTGTTTTCATAGCGTCATTTATTTGTCCTTCAGTAAATGATGTTTCTTGTATTACTGTGTTTGCTATTTCTGGCAGGCTTGTTACTGCTGCCATTTCAATTTGTTGTTCTGTTGGCAATCTTGTTTGTGTGTCATGGAGGGCACTAACAAGACGAGGTGGTAACTGTTTATCTCCAATACCAAGTTGACGCAAGGCGCCAACACCACCTTCATTTTTGATTGTACTTAAAGCTCTAAACTTGCTGGGGTCTCTTTTGTTAGTCAATTGTACTTTTCCTCCGCCAACAGTGTTTAAATATAAATGACCTTTTTCATATTCAAACTGATTAGGATCTATTTCATTTGGGCGGTCACCAACACTATCATAAAACGAGTTTACTTTGTCTTTTAAGAGTTCGTGATACATACTAGAAGTATTTCCCATTCCAGTCATATCTGTTGCACCAGTATCATAGTCATTCATGTCATCCATTTCAAAATCTTCATGGCTAAATCCTCCCGCTGCCATTGTTTTATTAATTAAATATTTTTTATTGTGCATAATAAAAATGGCACAGTCCTACAGATCAAAGTTAGACCCATACAGAAAACTACGTGAACCTCTTGGTGTTAATTGCATTAGACAATCAATTGTCATCACTAACAATCCTAGCTCCAAAGATCAAAACCAAATTTTTACTGTTAAGTTTCCAAACCTAGGCCCCAGTGAAGTTATTGTTCCTGGTACTGCACACCTTGCATTTAATATCAAACTTTCATCAGACACAGATGACAAAAGAACACTAGTTGACAACCTAGGCAGAGCAATTATTAAGACTATTAAAGTTAAACTTGAAGGACAGGAAGTGTTTAGTCTTGACGATTCCGATGTGTTCTACTGTTACAAAGATTTGTGGCTTACAATGGAAGAACGAGAGGATCGTATTTATCAAGGCATACAGTCAGATAGCATTATGAAAATTCGAATCAATGCATCAGATAAATCAACAACAGAAGCCAAGGACGTTATAGTGGCCGAAACATATGGAAATAGGTTTTGCATTCCACTTGAATTTGAAATCCTAACAGCGCATTTGCCTTATTACCAAGGCGCACTAAATGACCGCCTGAGTTTTGAACTAATCTTGAATGACTACTCCAAAGCTATCAAATCAACGGATCTCAATGCATCATACAAGATCTCTAACATCTCCTTGGAATATGAGATTGTCACACATACTCATCTAGCTACTCTCATACAAAATCAGTACCAGTGAAGACTGCCAATTTATTATGACCATATGATAAGACACAGTTTAATTAATAAAAACAAAAGTGACCAGATTTGGAACATGAACCTAAACACACCTGCTAGGTCACTGAAAGGCATTCTTATGTTGTTTGTTGAACCAGCGGCTCCATACCAACGAGATTCAGAAAAATTCTATAATCCAAAAATTACACATTTATCCTGTACAATCGAAGGACGCCCAAATCAAGTCTTCGCGTCGGGAATGATGGGATACCAGCACTATGATGAGATCACAAAATATTTTGCTGGTGGAAGGCTCAGAGATAAACCAGCAAACATAGCATGCAAGGATCTGCATCTGTATGACGTAAGAATCGCTCAATACCTGACAGACAAGTACGCACTGTGGCTAGATCTGCGTTCTACGGACTATGATTACCTTCATGGGTCGGGCCGTACTATTGAAAACGGCAGTGACGGGATTACAATTCACATACAGAAAAAGACTGAAAAAGCCGAAGCAATAAATATATATTTGTATCTGATTTATGACGCACAACTCTATATTGCTGAGAGCATGCTAAGCGCTCATGTGTATTAAAAAATCACTTAGCTTTTGAGTTGTTTTGGTTTTAATCCTTCACAGCCCATTTTGAATAAGAAATGCACCAAATCACGATAAAATCTGAACGTGTTAGCACACACGTCACGCTTGTGCGGTAAACTCAAACTAAACTGGGCATGAAAGGTGTATAGTACAGCGTCGTCTCCACTGAGCATAAACAGGTATCCGTTTCACTACCGATTTCAAGCATGCCTTTCTGGTAATGAAAGGGACGCAATCTAGTAAACTCACCCTACGGCAGGTGTTATATAATGACTACGCAAAAGCTTGTCTGGCTTTATTCTCTTCCTACTCTGGCCTGGTTGCAAGGCAATAAACACACGCGATAGCAGGTGTCCCTGATCGGGTTTCAAACTCATTAAGTACGAATACAGGCACCCGCCTCGCGTGATTTGTTGATCTAAAACACTTGTAAACAGTGTGCGTGTATAGTGACTTTGTATCAGGCTCTCTCACTGGGAGTAATGGGTTTTGTCTTTCAATTTCAAATGTGTCCCAGCATGTGCTGATGTGTGGAGTGGAAACTTTTCTTCACACAGACGTCGAAACAGAAAAACAATTCTTTTTCCTCCACACAACTCCTCACTTGGCGAGTCCTAATTATTTAGGAAAGACATGGTGCTCTATATTTAGACAAAAACCTATATTCAAGGTTTGTATTACATTTAAAATCTGTTCCAGTGACTTAGTGACATACATTGAAGCGTTGACACAGAACGGAATAATTTGGCCTAATATATTTGTGTGTGCTTGTGTGTGCGAGGTGGGTGGCTTTTTGTGGGAGTGGGGTGGGTGGCTGGGTGAAGTGTGAGTGTGTGGGGCTTTGTAGGGTGGGGGGGTGGGGGTGGGGTGTGGGGGTAGGGGGGTGGGTGTGAGGTGTATGTGTGTGTGTGTGGGTGGGGGGTATAGGGTAAAGGGTGGGTGGCAGGGTGGCGTGTACAGGATGTGGGGGAGTGTATAGGGTAAGGGGTGGGTGGTGAGACGGCGTGTATAGGATGTGTGTGGGAGGGGGGGGGGGAGAGGTGTGGGGTGTGTGTTCTAACAGTTTCAAGTCAATGACGCAGTTAAACAAGAAAGCTTTAGCCGACATATAATATTACCTGGAGTGAATCAGTTTGCACTGAAAATAGTGTAGTCGCAATTTCTCAGGAACGCCAACTGTGATAATGGGAGATTGGAAATTCTGGACCCTAACGTAATTACGTACGTAATTTACCCTGATTTAGAACTATCGATATGGCATTATTGATTTAGGTGTCGCAGTGCTCTCTATTATTCATCTCTCTCTGCTGACGTTAACGTTTGCAGCTTGCATCAGTTGACGTCACAGAGGGTTGACGTGACAGTTCGGTCGAGGAGAGCCGCAACACATAAGTATCTGTCCTCCCTTTTGCTGGTGCAGTGTGGGCGTCCTGAGCAGGGTCATCATTCTACTCTTCCAGTTTCTTGGAATCGTGCCAGCAGCCTCTGGATCACTGAATGGGACACCCCAATACTTCTTCCAACTTCTCGTCCAGAAATTCCATCCTGCAGCCATGCTAGCGCCAGGCGTTGATCTACTGGCGTTAGGCTTCGTCATGGTGGCATCGTTAGCAAAGTGACAATTATGCCCCTACTGTACCGGTATTTGTAGCAAAACAGAAGTGCTCAGTGTTCAAGACTGACCCCTGTAGCACTTGCATCATGACTTTACCGATTTTTTTTCCACCTGCCTGCCTTTGGTACAGTTGCCAATATCGCACAACTTTTCACAAAAACTGACGATGTTTCACGTACATTTGACACATTCGTGGAAATTGATGAATTGTTGTCTATTGTTCCCTGTACAGTTGACTGTCTAAGGTCAACTTTTAACCCATTTGGATCGAAAAAACATTGTATTTTATTAGCGTACTTGCGAATATAACAATGACACAAAAAGTGAGGTGGCCCATAAGTTTTGACCATTAGAATAGAATGCCATGCTTCGCAAATAATTGATTAACTGCACCTTTGAATTCACTTCCATCATTGACTTGCACAAGCCTAGAATATTTCCTGGGACCCCGACTATATATCAATGATAATGCAGCGGCTACAGTACTGACATTTTTGTCAGTTAGAGGTTTGGCGTCCTTGAATCAGAACGCAGCACTGACAACAGTCAGTGCATACTTGTGCTGCTTTTTTTTAATCGTGTTGTATGGTAAAAACAGGAGATTCATTTGTGTGTGTCCTTAGGGGTGACATTTTCAAAGTGTGGTCTTATTATTTTTCTTGGTGCCGGCAAATATATCTGCCAAATAGCTTGCCTCTGCTGCCAGTATTTTACCTGCTCGAGTATAACGGCGTCGCCTACTGCGGCAGACAATTTTTCTATTGCAGTTTTTCCTTTCCAGTAGCCAATCGGGGAGTAATATATTTTTAATAGTTTAGCGTCAGTGCTTGCCTTCTGCTAGCAAGAAAACTCCTGTGAAATAAACAAATGTCATACCTACTAAAACAAGGATTATTTCTCCATTTCTTTGTTGTGGGCTGGGTTGGTAGCAGTCGCTAAGTTTCGGTTGTTGTATGCTCAAATCTGATGTCTCAGTGGGAGGCGCATGGACATGATGCAGTCTGAGTGGCCCGTTGGTAGGTTTTCCAGCTTAGTCGCAATGGATGTCTTGACCATGAAACCCACGCCTGAGAGCCGTCTTTCTGATGCGGCCTGCCTGACCAGTAGAGGGTGTACCCAGCACCAAGTTCTTGGAGGCTGCCTTCGTCCGGAAGGCGTACTTCGCTGAGCGCGGCGATGTCGACAAATGGTGATTACAGGGTCTTCTACGAAGCACTGAAAGCAGTGTATGGCCCCAGGCACCTGGTACAAAGTCCCCTGCGAAGCGTGAATGGCCAGGCACTCCTCACAGATAATACCTCCATCTTGAACCGCTGGTCGGAATACTTTCAGAGCCTCTTCAGCGCTGAGCGCACTGTTCAAGAAGCAATCGTCCTACAAATCCCACACCTCCCAGTGAGGGTTGAATTGGACGAACCGCCCACCGCTGAAGAGACCCTCACAGCCATCAAAGCAGCAGGCATTGATGGAATACCGCCAGAGATCTGGAAACATGGAGGCACAGCACTGCACAACAGGCTCCATGACCTCTTTCTCTGCTGCTGGGAGGAAGGAACACTACCAAAAGATCTCCGTGATGCAGTCGTCATCACCCTGTACAAGAACAAAGGCGAGAAGTCTGACTGTTCCAACTATCTGGGAATTACCCTGCTGTCCATTGCTGGGAAAATCCTTGCAAGGCTGCTCCTGAATCGGCTGGTACCTGCCATCACTGAAGACCAACTCCCAGAGGGCCAGTGTGGCTTCAGAGCAAACAGGAGCACCACCGATATGGTCTTTGTGCTGAGACAGCTACAGGAGAAGTGCCGCAAGCAGAACAAAGGGCTGTACGTAACATTTGTCGACCTAACAAAAGCGTTCGACACTGTGAGCAGGCAAGGCATGTGGCAGATCCTGGAGCTACTTGGCTGTCCCCCAAAGTTCCTCAACATGATTGTCCAGCTACACGAGGACCAGCAAGGACAGGTTAGACTCAACAATGACCTCTCAGAACCATTCCCTATTCTCAACGGCATAAAGCAGGGCTGCGTGCTGGCACCGACCCTCTTCACCATCTTTTTTAGCATGATGTTTAAGCAGGCCACAGTGGACCTCGATGATGACGATGCAGTGTACATCAGGTATCGTCTCGATGGCAACCTGTTCAACCTCAGACGACTGCAGGCCTACACGAAAACCCTAGACCAACTGATTCATGAGCTGCTTTTTGCTGATGATGCTGCCCTCGTTGCACACACAGAGAGAGCCCTGCAGCGCATCACGTCTTGCTTCGCAGATGCTGCCCAGCTCTTTGGACTCGAGGTCAGTCTGAAAAAGACAGAGGTCCTCCATCAGCCGGCACCCAAGACAGTGTATCGCCCTCCTCACATCACCATTGGCGAGTCTGAACTAAAGTCAGTGCACCAGTTTACCTACCTTGGCTGCATTATCACGTCGGACGCCAAGCTGGACAAGGAGCTTGACAGCAGGCTGGCAAAAGCGAACAGCGCTTTCGGGCGACTTTTCAAGCGGGTGTGGCACAATCAACAGCTGAAAACAGGCACCAAGATCAGCGTGTACAGAGCTGTGGTCCTCACCACCCTGCTGTATGGTTCCGAGTCCTGGGCCCTCTACCGCAGCCAACTACGACTCCTCGAACGCTTCCACCAGCGCTGCCTGCGTACCATCCTGGGCATTCACTGGAGTGACTATGTCACCAACGTCGAGGTCCTTGAACAGGCTGAAACTGTGAGCATCGAGGCTTTGCTGCTGCGGACACAGCTCCGCTGGGCGGGGCATGTCTCCAGGATGGAGGATCATCGCCTACCAAAGATCACACTGTTCTGCGAGCTTGCTACTGGACACCGTGACAGAGGGGCACCAAAGAAGAGATACAAAGACTGTCTCAAGAAGTCACTTAGTGCCTGCCAAATCGACCACCACCAGTGGTCTTCGCTTGCTGCGGACCGTGACACCTGGCGCTCCACCATTTACAAGGCAGCTGTCTCCTTTGAGGACTCTCACAGAGCTAGCCTTAAGGACAAGTGGCTCAGGAGAAAAAAACAGAGATGCCGCAGCTCAGAACCCTGGCCATACCTTCCCCTGCAGCCACTGCGGTCGAACCTGCCTGTCTCGGATTGGCCTCCGCAGCCACGAACAAGCCTGCAGACGTCGTGGTCAACTCCTATAAAATCTTCGTTTGCGAAGTCAAGCCAAGAGGGGGGCTCATATCTTCACCAGTAACAAGGTAGTATTCTTTGATAGCGTCATCAACATTTTAAAATGTATGCTGTGCATGACTTTCCAGTCTGAGCTTTTCATTGATGAAATCAAGCCTCTCTATTCTTTATTTCTCGTAATTTTGTTCTGCCTGGGCCGGTTTCTCTATTGCTTCATTGTGAAGTCTCATTTTGGCAGCACTTTCTTCCTTACTAACTTTTGAAAAGAGGTAATTTGATCCAGTAAAAGCAAGTGCATTAACTACAGAACCGCCAACGATAACAGCCAATGTTGCCATATTTTTATTTACATAGATACATTTTCTGGAATAATTCCCTGCTTGACAAGAAAGTCTTTTGTAGCAATCGATGCTGTGACAGCCGCAACTAGCTTAGCACTGTCCTCAAAATCTACTTTACCCAGGTCTGCAGAATGCATTTTGAGAAGACTCCCCCCTAGCATAGTGTAGGTAACCACTAGTCTGCTTCGAATGGCAGAGTGATAAACAAGGTTCATTATGATCTTTGTGTCACTCATTTTTTCTAATGTAACAAAAATTTAAATAATAAATTTATTCAATGCGTGAAAAATGGATTGAAAGCTTTTGTTGCTGCTGATAATGTGGAGACTTTTGCTTTGCTTTTTGAATTTATTGTTTTATGGACACTATACGAGTTTGTGGCTTGTATTTTTCCCATAGCTTGTAACCTACATAACCAAATCCTACAACAAATCTGCCAACAAAGTATTTTGTTATTACAGGTTTAGGCTGTTGGGGTGACAGGCTCAGTTGCTAGTCTCTCACTTTGTTGTAGCGGCAGTGGGGGTGATGATGCTATTGACGGTGGTGGTGGTAGGTCAGTTACATGGGCCTTTTTTTGCAGTTGCAATTTTTTCTGTCTGTAATATTCAGCTAATCTTTTCCCCACCTCAGTCCTGCCTGGTCTTTTAACCTTAGTTACCATTTGAACCTGTGTGAAGATTGGTTGTGGGGTCGTCTGATGGTCCTCCATTTTCTTCTGCTTTAAAATTTATTTTTAAAAAATCAATATGACTTCCTGTGACCAGTAATGTTACAGCAGGGGCAAGGTAATTTCCAAATTTGTAAAACATAAGGCATGTTAATTTGCCAATTGAACTTGAAAAAATAGGGTTGCTTTCAAGGTCATGTGATAGGCTGTCATTATCGACAGGTAGGAAATGGCTGACTGCTTTTGTGTATAGACACACGTGAAATCGGCATAAGTCACGGGTCATTAGTGAACCAATTAAATTTTCATACTTAGTGTACAGTTTAATTTCCTCATCAGCACTGTGAGTTTTGATTTCTTCTGCGGAGTACTGTTTTCCAAGATAAGCTTTTGATTTGCCAGAAACAACTTCAGAGAGAAGACGTTGTTTAAATAACCCTAACTGTTTATTTTCAACTGAGCAGATATCACTCAGAAGTAGTAATTCATCTTGATTCATTTTATTAAATAACATAAAATAAAATAAAACAAAATTTATACACTTAGCTTTAGTTTCAGATTGGCATAAATCTTCACTATAACCCTTTTAAGCAAAACACATTTTATAAGCACATTTCACAAGCACAAGACTGATCCCACATAATAGCGATTTCTCAAAAGACTTACAGTACACTGCAAAGCGTTGGTTTATATTGGGTAGAGACGCCATGCTCTTCAGTAAACTGCACAGTTAAAAACTGGTTTGGTACACCTGTCACCCCTCCCCGGGTATAGGCCATCGACGAGAGACCTCCAGCGACTTCTGTCCTGTGCTTCTCCTTCGATTTTACTTCAGGTGGTTCCCAGTCTCTTGCTTGGAGGTCTCGACGCCAGGTGTTTCTCAGCCTGCCTCTTTTCCTCTTTCCCTGGGGGTTCCATGACAATGCCTGCCTAGTGATACTGGAAGCTGGCTTTCTCAGACTGTGACCAATCCATCCCCATCTTCTTCGCCCAATTTCATTCTCTGCTGTTATCTGCTCTATTCTCTCCCAGAGTCTGACGTTGCTGATCTTCTCTGGCCAGTGGATTTTCAAAATTCTTCTAAGGCAACTGTTTATAAAGATCTGTACTCTGTTGACTATGGTTTTTGTCAATCTCCAAATCTCTGCTCCATATAGGAGAACTGCTTTTACGTTGGAGTTGAAAATCCGGACTTCAGTGTATTGTGACAGCTCTCTGGAACTCCATACTTTTTTCAACTGGAGAAAGGCTGCTCTGGCTTTACCGATTCGTGATCTGACATCTGCATCAGTGCCGCCTTTTTTGTCTATGATGCTCCCGAGGTAGGTGAAGGACTCCACTCCCACCAACGGGGTGCCAGCAAGCAAGACTGGTTCTTCCATGGTCGTGTTCAGCTTCATTGTCTTTGTTTTCTGTTTGTGGATGGTGAGGCCCACTTGGGACGAGATGTCAGCAAGCCTCGTGGTCTTGTCCTGCATTGTTGATGAGTGTGGGACAGTAAAGCCAAGTCGTCTGCAAAATCGAGGTCGTCAAGCTGTGTCCACAGTGTCCACTGTATTCCACTTCATATGTGCTCTGTGGTCCTCTTCATGACCATTCTATGACCAGTAGGAAGAGGCATGGAGACAGCAAACACCCCTGCCTGACACCAGTTCTGACCTGGAGCTCCCTGGTGAACTGCCCTTCGTGGAAGACGCGACATGTCATGCCATCGTAGCTGCTCTTGATCAGGCGGACGAGACTTGTGGATACAGCGCAGTATCATAGGAGTTTCCACAGAGTCTCTCGGTCCACACTGTCAAATGCTTTCTCGTAGTCCACAAAGTTGTCGTACAGCATGGAGCTCCACTCCAGAGACTGTTCTACGATGATGCGGAAATTGGCGATCTGGTCTGTACATGATCGGTTTTTCCTAAATCCTGCTTGCTGGTCTCTCAGCTGGGGGTCAATGGAGCTCTTCATTCTCTCCAGGATGATCCTGTTGAAGACCTTTCCTGGTACTCACAGCAAGGTGAGTCTTCTGTAGTTGGAACACTTGCTGAGGTCGCCTTTCTTGGGAAGCTTGATTAGATACCCCTCCTTCCAGTCAGCCGGCATCACCTCCTCTTCCCAGATCTTTCCAAACAGTGGGTACAGCATCTCTACTGTTACGTCCTGAGAAAGCCTTGTTGCTGTCGGGACGTTAAGCAATGTACAATCAATCAATCTCTACTGTTGTCTCTAGGTCTGCTTTCAGAGACTCCGCTGGGATGCCATCTGGCCCTGCTGCTTTGCCGTTCTTCAAAAATGCCACTGCTCTTCTGATCTCTTCCCGGCTGGGTCTGTCACAGCTGATGGGTAGGTCGGTCTCTGCTGGCTGGATGTCTGGGGGGGTCGGGTGGGCTGGGTCTGTTCAGTAACTCTTCAAAATACTCGGCCCGTCTGTCGAGTTGGTCTGCTCTGTCTGCAATAGGCTTGCCTTCTTTGTCTTTTACTGGTCTTTCTGTATGGCCATACTTGCCAGACAATCTTTTGGTAATGTCGTAGAGCTGTTTCATGTTGCCGCTGCCTGCTGCCTTTTCTGCCTCTGCTGCCAGGCTGTCTGTGTAGTCCCTCTTTTATGCCCTGATACTCCTCTTCACCTCGCGGTTGGCTTCCGGGTATTCCTCCTGTGCCCTTGCTTTGGCTGCTCTCGTGCGAATGTGGTTGACAACTGCTTTCTTCTGCTTCCTCACTTCTATCTTCTTCAAGGTCTGTGCCGACATCCAGTCCTTGTGATTTTGTTTTCTGAACCCTACAGTGTCTTTGCAAGTTGAGTTCAGCGCCTCTCTAACTGCCTTCCACTGCTGCTCTGTGGTGACCTCCTCCTCTTCATTTACGAGCTCCTGTAGCGCTTGAAACCGGTTGAACAGCACCAGTTTGAACTCTTCTCTCACTCTAGTCTCTCTCAGGAGGCATACATTATAGCGATGTCTTCTTGTTGTCTCTGTGCGGCTTTTCTTTAACTTGAGCTTTATTCTTAAAGATGGTGGTCTGAGGCGACATCTGCTCCCCTCCTCACTCGAACATCTTGAAGGGATCTTCTAAATTTCTTGCTAATGCAGATATGGTCTATTTGGTTCTCTGTAGTATGGTCAGGTGAGACCCACGTTGCTTTGTGTATTCTTCTGTGTGGGAAGATGCTGCCTCGAATGACATGTCTGTTTAGAGCACAAAAGTCTACAAACCTCTCCCCGTTCTCACTCATCTCCCCTAGTCCCTGTCTCCCCATCATCTCTTCGTATCCAGTGTTGTCCTCCCCTATTCTGACATTAAAATCGCCTATGACGATGGTGATGTCTCGCTCCGCACATTTGTCCACAGCACTCTGGAGTCGGTCGTAGAACTCTTGTTTCTCTTCCTCGTCACTGTCATTAGTGGGCGCATAAAACTGGATGACGTTCAGCTTGATCTTTTTCTTGGTTCTAAAGGCTGCTGCTGCTGCTGCTGCTGCCAACAGGTTCCCAGCCCATCAGCGCTCTCTGTGCCACTGGTGACAGCATGAATGCTACTCCTTCTGTATGGGTGGCATTCTCCTCTTCATGACCTGAATACAGAATCATCTCCCCACTTAACAGCCTTTTCTGGCCAGACTGCGTCCATCTGGCTTCACTGATACCTAGCAGGGAACGGTTGTACTTTTGCATTTCTACTGCTATCTGGGCGGCCTTGCGGCTCTGGTACATGGTCTTGACGTTCCATGTGCCCATGGTTGTGTCCCTGGATAGAGAGAGGCGGCTCGGTCGTGTGGCTTCCTAAGACTTCCGGCTTTCACCACAAGACGTCATAAACCTTCTGGTAGAAGAACCTTCCTCCTCCAGGAAAGGAATTGCTGTTTGTCTTTTCGTCGGCGTTTTTGTAGCTATTTCCTTATTTGCAGGGTGGGAAAGCTACCCCCACGCCCTACCCCCTTACTAGGAGGATCAGGGGTTTTCTGTCAGGGTCTCCTTCCCTTAGACCATGTTGGTTCACGGCACCTTATTTCATTCGGTGCACCCCTCTTGCGAGGGACCCCAGGGGACCCAGGGGACGCGCCTCAACGACACATGGTCCCAGCACGAGGAGGCTTGCCTTTGGAAATGCACAAATTAACAATCAACCCCCCCACCCCACCCCACCCCATCCCCCCCCCACCCCCCGAGTCTGACTCGCAGAGAGGGGCCTGTCATAAAGAAGATGGTTTACCTGTACTGGAAAGGCATTACCTGCCTTGTTTGAAAACCTGACAGAGACCAATGACACATAGGTTTTTCACTCAACAGGACAAGTTTCGTCATGTCAATTCAGATGCATGGTAAAAGTACAGCCATGCCCATGCAAAGATATTGAAAAATGGAGTTAAAATGGGCCCGCCCATATGAAAGGAACCCAACCCGGCCGTAAATAATGCTTGTACCAGAAACAGGCATTTGATTTTACCCACTAGATTAATATTTAAAAAACAAATTTTGTTGTCTATGTATCTTAATAAAAATAGCCAAGTAACCTAATCACTTGAGATAAGTTCTTATAAGAACTTAAGTAAAGTACTTGTTGTAAGTCAGTTACAAGTAACTTTGAAGTTGTAGGTAACTTAATGTAATTTATTATTAGGCGCCTGTAAGTTACTTGTTGTGAAGTCAAGATGACCTGCCCATGACCGACTCTGTATGGACTGAAAAATTTCTAAAGACCCTGTCTCGCCTTGTGTGCAGTTTGAAAAGAAATGTGGGTCACCACGGACACACTCAGCTGTTTGGGACACTGTGGCCTGTATAAAAGCCTTCAATGAAAGGAACTAGGTTTAATTTATTCATGGAATATTATGCGTAGGCGGTCTATTGTATGGAGTGAGAGAGGTAAGAGGGTGAGAGAGAGAGTGAGTGTTTAAGAGGGACTGCAGGGATTTGGCAGGGGTCATGGGTGCGATGTCCCAAATTAGCCATTAATTAATGATCAACTTAACCAATTAATAAGGGTAGTTTAAAATCTCTATTCTCCTCTATCTCGCGCACTGCGGTTTGATACGAGAAGGTGTTCACCGACCCGACACTTTCATTGAATGGCTTTGAGTAAACAAAGGCCCTTTCCCGCACTTTCATACACGTTACGCTACTTCCGCCGGAACAAGTGTATGAATACAGTAACAAAATAGCGCACACCTTCTGTTGTAGAAGCGGGACTTACGTTTTGTTCCAGCGGTTGATACTCAACGATCTTGACCCAACACTCAGCTGCATTCTTTAAAGGTCATTCAATAGCTTTATTTCCTTGAAGATTTAAGCAAACTCAGTGAGGTGTGCAGAAGCGTCCACTTGAACACAATTTCAATCCGGTAGTATGCGTAAAGTAGTTCGTGCTGGTCCTGGCGTTCAGTCGACGGAGGTCGAAGAGAGAGCCGTCTAGTCTGTACTTCAGGTACACTTCCTTCTCAAGGTCACGTACTGCATGGGTCAGGACACACGTGAAGAACAGGTTGAACATCACGGGGGCAAGAACACAACCTTGTTTGACACCGTTGGAAATGTCGAAGGGTGCGGATGTGTCGCCGTATGACTGGACAACTCCTACCATTCCATCATGGAAGCGGCGGATGATGTTGGTGAACTTCCTGGGACAGCCAAGCTTTGCGAAAATGACCCAAAGCGCTTCTCTGTTCACGGTGTCCAATGCTTTGGTCAGATCTATGAAGACAGCGTAGAGGTCCATGCGCTGCTCGATGCATTTCTCCTGGACCTGTCTCACAGAGAAGACCATGTCGACTGTGCTGCGGCCGGGTATGAAGCCACACTGAGCCTCTGGGAGTGCTTCCTCAGATACAGAGCTGATCAGGCGGTTGAGGATGACTCACGCAATGATCTTGCCAGCAATGAACAAGAGTGAGGTCCCTCGGTAATTGTCACAGTCTGCTTTGCTGCCCTTGTTCTTGAACAGGGAGACGATTGTAGCATCTCTAAATTCCTGTGGCATGTTCTCCTCTGACCATATGCATGTCAGAATGTTGAGGAAGGCATCAAGGGTCTCAGGTCCAGCTGCTTTGAAGAGCTCTGCAGGGACGCCGTCCATGCCTGCAGTCTTGCCGGAGCTAGTCTGGTTGATCGCTTTCTTGACCTCGTCCAGGGTAGGCGGGAGGTCAAGGTCATCCAGTGTCGGCTTTTGGGGAATCATGTCCAGGGCCGCGGGGTCGACAGTGGAAGGCAGGTTCAGCAGATTTGAGAAGTGTTCTCTCCAGCGCTCAATGATGCTGTCTTTGTCTTTCAGCAAGTTGAAGCCGTCGGAAGAAAAAAGAGGTCCGTAGAGGTCCATTGCGCTGAAAAACTCCTTGGAATTGTGGATTCAGCAAAGTATTCAAGTTCTTTTGCCTTGCTGTCCCACCAGGTGTCCTGCATGTTGCGGAGCTCTCTCTGGGCTTTTCTCTGGAGGTGTTTGAAGCGGTCTTTCTTGGACAAGGAGTTGATGTCGTTCTGCCACTCGATGAAGGCACTGTGCTCATGCTCCAGTAGCTTGTTGATCGCTTCGTTGTTCTCATCGAACCAATCCTGGTGTACCCTCTGCTTGGGTCCAAGCACGTCTTTGGCAGACTCCGTCACCATCCCCTTGAAATGGTTCCACATTTCATTTGGGTTGCCAGTCAACGGTCCATGGGCAGTTAGCAGGTCATCAAGGTGGGACTGGAAGTTTTCCTTGACATCCGGGCGCTTCAGCTTGGCCAGGTTGAATGAAGGTCGGGTGAGCTTCGGCCTCTTCCTGTGTGCTGGTGCAATGTGCAGGTTGAGGACAGATCGCACCAGCCGTTGGTCGGTCCAGCACTCGGCTCCTCTCATGGCTCTGGTGATTCTGACATCACGAGTATCCCGCTGGCGGACAATTACATAGTGTATGAGATGCCACTGCTAGGACATGGGATGCATCCATGTTGTCTTGTACTTACTAGCCAGCCTGAAGGGGGTGTTGGTGATGGCGAGTCCATTCTCAGCGCACAATGTCAGCAGCAGCAGGCCATTGCTGTTCATCTTACCCAGCCCGTGTGGGCCCATCACTCCTTCCCAGCAGTCACATTCGCGCCCAACTCGAGCATTGAAGTCACCAAGCACGATGAGTTTGTCACTTGCAGGTGTGGACTTCAGGAGGGAGTCGAGGCTCTCATAATATATATATATACAATTCTGCCAGCGCTAGCCTCACCTATCTGGTTTGTGAGTATGAGAGGCTCTCATAGAATGCTTCCTTGTCGTCATCGGCGTTGGTGAGTGTCGGAGCATAGGCGCTGATGATAGTGACATGTTGGGTGTGGGAGGTGGGGAAACGGAGCTTCATCACTCGTTCGCTGATGCCAGTGGGAAGAGAAGGCAGCTGTCGGAGGAGCGTGGTGCGGAAGGCGAAGCCAACTCCGTATATCCTGTCCTCGTTCTCAGCTTTGCCCTTCCAGAAGAAGGTGTACCCACCCTCAGGTTCACAGATCGAGCCTTCGTCAGCAAATCTGGTTTCACTAAGAGCTGCAATGTCGATCTTATATCTCGCCAGCTCCCTGGCTATGAGGGCTGTTCTTCTGTGCGGTATCTGTGTCTGATCTCTGTCCAACAGGGTTCGTACGTTCCAAGTACCGAGAATAAGTTTCTTTCTTTGTTTTTCTTTTTGACCGCATAAAAGGGTTAAACCGCCAGCCGCGGTAAACTGACTACAGGGCATGCAATGTTTGGAACACCTTTTCTAGTTCCCTCCCCTACTAGGGTGACCAAGACCATCGAGAGACTGAGCCTTGAGGCGCTGTTTGCTGATGACTGTGCGCTGATGGCGCACACGGAGTCTGACCTCCAGAACATCGTCAACAGGTTCTCGGAAGCCTCTCGACTGTTTGGCCTCACCATCAGTCTCAACAAGACCGAGGTCCTGCACCAACCAGCCCCAGGCACAAGAGCCTCCCCACCCAAAGTGTATATCGAAGGCACCGAGCTGAAGACTGTCGACTAGTTCAGGTACCTGGGGAGCATCATCTCTTCTGACGGTACTATCGACAAGGAAATCGCAGCTCGCATCAGCAAAGCCAGCCAAGTCCTGGGCCGTCTGCGCACTCGTGTGTTCAATAACAACAACTTCAAGCTCTCCACCAAGGTCAAAGTCTACAAGGCAGTAGTCCTCCCCATCCTCCTCTACGGCTGTGAGTCATGGACGCTGTACAGAAAGCACCTCAAACAGCTTAAACGTTTCCACACGAGATCCCTGCGCTCACTCATGGGCATCAAATAGCAAGACAAGGTGACAAACCTGGAAGTCCTGGATACTGCTGGCTTAGTGAGTGTTGAAGCCTTGATCTTAAAGACACAACTTCGCTGGACAGGTCATGTCATACGCATGGATGATTCTCGCATGCCACGCCAACTCCTGTATGGTGCACTCTCAAAAGGCCACAGGAAGCAAGGACGGCCAAAGAAACGCTTCAAAGACTGCATAAAAGACAGCCTCAAGTACTGCGTCTTCCGGGTAAAGGAACTTCAAGCACAAGCACAAGACAGATCTGGCTGGCGTGCCGCCACCAGGAAAGCCTGCACGCTTTTTGAACACAATCGGCGCGAACGGATCACCAGTGCCAGAGCTCGCAAAAAGACAGCGTCGACTCTCCCCACAGCTACGTTCCAGTGCCCCCATTGCCCTCGCAGGTGTGGCTCCAGGATTGGCTTGGCCAGCCACACCCGCACCCACAAATAGAAGTCATGCACAATGACGACATCATCGGTTTTCGATGGTCTACCCATTGTTATTATTCCATTATTAGTTCGTGCTGTGTGTAAGCACTGTACAGGAGGGAACAAAAAGTGATCGGTATGAGTTGGAGCCGACTGAAACAACCGCCGGACAACAAAATTTCATGAAATTAAACCTACATAAAATCGGGCGCTAGGTATGAATGGTATTGTGCATCTGTGTTTATATAACCGATTAAAACATTTTTTTTTAAATTTAAAGCAGTGAATTTGTCTGATCAAACAAGTTCTTGTCACACACTATGAGCCATGTCACAAATCGGCCTCGTTCATTCTCAAGCTTTTAGGCATAAAAAGGCATTAAGCTTAAGATAAACAAATGCAAAGGTATGGTTCTATGCATGCTATCCCCTTACTATCAGAGGAACAAGTCTAGCAAATAAAATGGGTAAATATGTAAACATGAATATTGATTTGGGTTGCTCAAACTGTTGCACCCTAATCTGACCACCTTTTCAGACAAAGACCCGTTATATCTATTTGCAGCTAGCGGAGGCTAAAAATATTTCACACTGACTTACAGACTCAGTGGGTCTTAAGGGCTGGCTTAACTGGGCGAGACAAACCCGAACCATGTCTCGGCGAGACACCCGAGACAGTCAATGCGAGATACCCGTTCCACCCGTTTATTAGGTTCGGCGAACTCTCCGAGACAAGATCAGACGTGCCGAACCTAATAAACGGGTGGAACGGGTATCTCGCATTGACTGTCTCGGGCGTCTCGCCGAGACATGGTTCGGGTTTGTCTCGCCCAGTTAAGCCAGCCCTTTACGGACTAGTGGTCATTGCCTCAGTAGACGTGTGTGCGTGCATGTGCGTGACAGGGACACCAAGACGCTGATAGATGCTGTGAGACAGGTGCCCATTTTCGCGCAATGGAGTGTGACTTGGCTGGCGTCCTACTGCGTGGCTCTTAGTCTCGGCTGGCGCCTGACGCTCGTCCTCGCTTCAATCTCTCCCGTCGTCATCATCATCAGTGTCTACACCACCAAGGTCTCTCTCTCTCTCTCTCTCTCTCTCTCTCTCTCTCTCTCTCTCTCTCTCTCTCTCTCTCTCTCTCTCTCTCTCTCTCTCTCTCTCTCTCTCTCTCTCTCTCTCTCTCTATCTGTTCCGCTCTTGGTTGTCCTTCAGATTTTATTTTGTCGTTCCTTTATTGTTTACTCCAATTAAAATTTCTTTGCGAGACAACCAGACTTACAATACAATACAATACAATACAATACAATACAATACAATACAATACAATACAATACAATAAATACAATACAACTTTATTGTCTGTTCGAGTCCAGGCACGACAGAAATTTGCCTTTCGGCTCGTCATGAAACAACAATATAAGACATTAACAAACGCTGCAAAAGCATATCATGAAAAATTATCATTGCAGTAATCTATCACAAGCAATCTGTCACAAGATGGGAGGTAATGTTAAGTAGATCATACTTATCGCGGCGTTATAAACGAGAGTTCAAAATCGAGACAGCAGTTGGAATAAAAGACTTCTTAAAAACATTCCTTTTGGCAAGTGGCATGTTGAAACGTCTGCCTGATGGTAGCATTTGAAACTGATCAGAGAGTAGGTGACTAGGATCATTGACAATGCTAGCAGCTATCCTTCGGACAGCTCTATGGTACAGATCATCTACTGGGTACTGTCCTAGGCCAATGATCTTCTCAGCTGTTCTGACGATACGTGACAGTCTGCCCCTGTTTTTCATACTGAGATTGCCATACCAAGCAGTGATGTTAAATGTAAAAAACAATATTGCGCTGGGTGAGTGTGGAAGATTTCCTATGTATATTGATGCCTATGTTCGAATGGTGAAGTATTGGTGCAGACTTCTTACCATGTCAGAAAACAGATACCCAAGACAGTGTTACACGATGTTATGTATGCATGATGCCTCAGGTAGATCGAACTGGGCTACGCAAATAAAGACTCTGTTGTGTATGCATGGGTTTGGGTATGTGTGGGAAATGCAGTCAGTTGGAAACACTCCTCTGTTCATTCAGATATTCAAAGATCGGCTGATGGATTGTTTCCGACAGGACTGGCATGCATCCCTTACATCAAACACAGAATACTGCCATTACCACCCAGAAATACTTAGAGCAAGTTACATAGGGCAGCTGACTTCTTGTGAACTCAGGCGGGCAATTTGTTTACTTAGATGTAACCGTTTACCTTTAAACGGAGTATCCAGATTTGGAAAACCCATCACTAATCCAGAATGTAATTCATGTGATTGGCATAAGGCTGAAGATTTGTGTCATTTTCTTTTCGAGTGTCCAAAATATTCCCCTTTACGTAAAAAGTACATTCCACTGTTTTACTACAGATTCCCATCCGATCTCAAAGTTCAGCTGCTGTGTGGAAACCTACATGATAAACTGGTCTTTAAAGTTGCTATGTATATTTCAGGGTGCCTTAAATTAAGGAATTAGAGGGATTTGCTTTGAACTTTCGTTGTTTTTGTTTATTTATGTGCGCTGATGTAATGCTATGTGATTGTGTTCTTTACAACCACCTTCCTGTATTTTCTGGTTGTAAATTGTATTTTGTGTTCATATGGGCCTGATGGCCTGCAAAAACTGAAATAAATTTATTATTATTATTATTATTATTATTATTATTATTATTATTATTATTATTATACGCACATACAGACATACGCCGCTTCGCGCCAAATGTACGTTCAGCAGCGAGGTTAGCGTAACTAGACATGACGTAATTTTTATCTTGTTACTTCACTTGTTAGAGGTTTAGCCTGCCCGCCTTTGACATCACGGACTCGCTATTAAATTCGCCCCACAGCGACCCGTCCTAAAAAGTCCCTTCTATAAATAGAAGGGAGTTTTTTAAAAAACCGTGAACTCAAAAATACTCTTTTACAAGATACACAATTATCAACACTACCACATCACTGTCACATCCACACACAATATCGTAAAAGCCAGGTTAGGTACAAGTCCTCATTATCCAACCTGTTCACTGCTGTTGTCGCTGTGTATCGTTCGCACGTTCCTTCACGTCTAGGCGTGTAGTTTCTTGCGTCACGCGTTCCCTGAAGCAGTCCCACGTTCCCCGAACTGTGAACGTCCTCTCGATTCGTGTCTGGGCACCAAGTCTCTCGCTCCCCGAGCGGTGAATGTCCTCACGACACGTTCCTCCAGCGGCAGCCTCTCTTGACTGTGACGTCTCGGCGTCACGTCTCTTGCTCCGCACAAAACCTCTGTACAATAAAGTTCTAATATCATAACACTTGCTTAACACACACATATTGGATGATATGAGGTACATTACGTAACCTGGCTGATACAAGTAAAGCTACACGTTCATTCACACACTCGTGCTTCATAACACAGACTAGATTCGCAACACACCATAACTCAGTCACTACAATAAAACAGACTATAACATGACGCACGCGCCATACATTGGTTCGTATATAGGAAAAGATTATACTTAACACAACCACGTACTACCTTCATAAACGACTTAGGCATACACACCTCACATTCCTTAATTACATATCTCGGTAAATAACTACATAGGAAAATCACTGGTTATCTCAACAAATTACAAACCGACATAACTGAACCAAATCAACTCTACACAACCGAACTAAATCTTAGTAACGCATACTACCTTTTACTCAGTAGCTGTCGATAATAATTATAAAAACATACCTGAGTCTTGGAATTACTTACTTACGCCTGTCACCCCTCCCAGGGTATAGGCCGTCGACAAGAGACCTCCAGCGACTCCTGTCCTGTCCAGGAAAGGAATTGCTGTTTGTCTATTCGTCGGCGTTTTTGTAGCTATTTCTTTATTTGCAGGGTGGGGAAGCTACCCCCACGCCCAACCCCCTTACTAGGAGGACCAGGGGTTTTCTGTCGGGGTCTCCTTCCCTTATACCATGTTGGTTCACGGCACCTTATTTCATTCGGTGCACCCCTCTCGCGAGGGACCCCCTATCCACCACCCAGGGGACGCGCCTCAACGCCATATGGTCCCAGCGCGAGGAGAGTCTTGGAATAGGGTTAGCATATATCTACATACGTCCGCCCTCAATGACAGAATACTCTAGAGTTCTGTTAGACTGAGCTCTCCCTAAAACTCCGTGCTAATCTTTGAGCTCGTGACCGCACAAAACTCTACCAGTGCTTGCCTCCCGTCCATAGAGTTTTATCGCAACAACTATTTGTAACTAAAACCGCTGACAAGACAGCACAGTGCAGAATCCCTGTGTGAACTCTATGCGTGGGCAACAACTTCATACCCAACTTGATACAGATATAATTATGCATACTCATTTCGATGACCGTTCGGAAAAGTCAAGGGTCAACAGAGACTAGGAAAGTCACAAATGGCCATTATTGACCACAATTTCTTTTAAATCTCTCATATTGTTTACAACTTCCATCCCAAACCTGGTTCAGACATGCCTGATGGTAAGAACTACCTAGCCACACTAATTTGGACTACTCTCGAAAAGGTCATCATCATCATCAGTCCCTTGCCCGATCTGGGCTTTGGGGGGGGGGGGGGGGGGGGGGGGGGGACTGAAAGGCAGCAGCAACAGACAGTTCCACTGAGTTCTGTTTTGGGCGGTGGCCAGCAAGTCTGGCATCTCGAGTTCGGTCCATTCTTTTATGGGGCGGTTCGTGGCGCAGTGGTTAAGGCGCCTGCCACCAATGCCAAAGGTGCGAGGTTCGAAAACGGGTTCCGGCATCGGACTTTTCTCCTCTGGTAAGTGTCACCGTTAATTCGGGCGGACCGTCGGGGGTTCTTTCTCCGGGTACTCCGGTTCTTCCACCCCCTCCCACCCCCCCCCCCCCCCCCCCCACCCCAACCCCCCCACACTTTGGTACCGGTTTCAGGCCACTTTACAAATTTCAAATACAAGCGATCAAAAATCTCTTAAACTTCAATAGCTGAACTGGCCCTTCGTCTATCTTGTACTGTGTTTGTCTTCGGTGTAAATCCGTGTCTGTCACGTGAGTGTGCGTGTTGGGTTTCAGTTCGCGGCGCTTTGAGTCGATTCACCCAAAAATTGAGAAAAAGCGGCTATATAATACCGGTATCATTATTTTATTATTATTATTATGTTTGCGACCCAACTCTTTCTCTGACGACCTCGCCGGCGGCTTTCTTCGAGAGTGCCTTGGAGGATAGTCTTGGACAGGGTGTTGTGTCGTGTCACATGGCCAAACCAAGCAAGCTTGCGCCATTTCACGGTTGCCAGAAGGGGTTCATGTGGGCCCACCAGGGAAGTGACGATGCTCCGTACATATTCGTTGGTCTTGTGCTCGCGGTACGAGATGCGGAGCAACTTCCTCAGGCACTTGTTCTCAAAGGCCTGGATTTTCTTTTCTGAGTCTGCAAGCAGTGTCCAAGTCTCACAGCCGTAGAGTAGAATAGACACTACGAGGGACTTGTAAAGCCTGTACTTGATGGTGAAGCTGATGGAATTACTTCGCCAGATCCTGTCCAGCCTGGCCATTGCGGATGTTGCTGTACCTATCCTGATACGGATCTCTGCTATGCAACTACCGTCTTTGGACAGGGTGGCTCCCAAGTACTTGAAGCTATTGACCTCTCCTAACTTCTGGTCGTTCATGTGAATGTTGCTGCTGCTGTCGCTTGTGGTGTTATCATCACTTTGCTTTTATCCGTACTGATCTCCATGCCATAAGACCCTGCGCTACTTGAAAGTTTGTCTGTCAGGTTTGAAGCTCACTATTGCTGCCTGCCATAAGGTCAATGTCGTCAGCGAATCGAAGATTGCACAGGGATCTGCCACCAATGGAGATTGAAGTATGGTGGTCGTGGAGGGTTTCCTGCATGATCTTCTCCAGGAATATGTTGAAAAGGACAGGAGAGAGCAGGCATCCTTGACGGACACCGATCGTCGTCCTGAAGAACTCGCCTGACTGATTGGTGGTTCTTCTCGAGCCATCCTGAGAGTATCTTCCAACTTCTCTCTCAGGTCGAAGACGTACTGGTAGCTGATCTTCACCTCAGGCGCGTCGATATCCTTGGTCCATAGCTCCTTCAGGATGTGCATGGGCCCCCTTACAGTCCTGCCGTACAGTAATTCAAAAGGGGAAAACCCTGTCGAATCATGAGGAACTTCACGGTATGCGAAGAGCAAGGTATTGATATATCTATGCCACAACCGTGGCTGTTCAGCACACAGTTTCTTCAGCATAACCTTCAATGTTCCGTTACACTTTTCAACCAGCCCATTACACATGGGGTGATAAGGGGTGGTAGTAAGGTGTCGGATGCTCAATAGCCGGTTGACTTCCTCCATGCATTCAGAGACGAACTGAGTTCCCAGGTCACTCAGGATCTCTTCAGGAATCCCCAAACGGCTGAACGTGTCGACAAGCGCCTCTGCCACAGTTGGAGTATCAATCTTTTTCAATGGTATGGCCTCAGGATAACGTGTAGCGTAGTCCACCAGAGTCAAAATGTAGCGATGACCATCTTCACTTGGAAGAGATATTGGCCCCACCAGGTCCACAGCTACGCGCTTGAAAGGCATGTCGATCAGTGGCATTTTCTCTAGAGGAACCTTGGGCACTTTTCCCTTGGCGATTGTCTTCTGGCATATGTCGCACGACCTGCAGAAACGGGTGACGTCGCCTCCCATATCAGGCCAGTAGAAGACGGCTTGGATTCTATCAAGCGTCTTGTTGATTCCCAAATGTCCTCCCAATATGGAATCATGGGCCAGCTTCATCACCTGCATTCTCAAAGGTTCAGGAACTACTACTTGACGCACGGGTTGGTCTCTATTGCTGTCAAATATCCGGTACAGGATATCTTTTCTGGTTTCGAAGGTTATCTCCTTTCCCTTTCGCGTTACGGGCTTGGTCTGACCCCGGAACTTGACAAGCGTGGGGTCGGCTTTCTGTAGCTCCACCAGCCTGTCCTTATTCACCACTGCTGCTTCCGTGTTGTCCGCCACTTTTAGAGGGATGGTCTGGTGACTCTTCTTTGCTTGACTTCTCGTGGTAACAGCACATGTTTCAGGTCTCCACTCTGGATCTGGATCGTCTGCGTTTCTGGCACCATCAATGCTTCCGATGATGACTGGTGTCTTCACGCACAACGCCTTCACCTCTCCTGTCAAGTATGGGGTGTCGACACTGACTTTGGCAAGGGGGATAATCCTTACAGTTCCATCAGCCAAAATGAGGGTGGTCCACTCCTGTAGCTTCTGGTCTTCAGCTACTAGGTCATCTCTCACGATGATGCAGCTACAACCAGTGTCTCTCAACACTCTCACTGATGCTTTGCCGACAAATTCTGTCACCACCGGCATATTCGGCACTTCATTCTCAGGCAGCGCGATGCTTGAGACTGGTAAGAATGTAGTCCCATCTCCGACTGGGATGCGTCCATTCTTTCTGAAAGATTCAATCAGCTCTGGTGTCACTCGCGTTTCTCTAGACTCAAAGTCACTGGATGACGTCACATCATTGGCTAATACAGCAGCGGCTCTGTGTTGAGACGTAGTATTGCTTCTGCCTGCTATCCCGCGATCTTGGTTGGATTTTCTTATTTCGCCTCGAGGAACATCTTTAGAAGGACACCGTATCGCCTTGTGACCTTTCTTTCCACAGAGACAACATGTCAGGTTCTCCACCGGCTTGTATCTCGGGGTGTCTTTGACATTGTGGATTTCCTCTGCTGGTGCAGACACACGCTGTGGCTTACTGTACCCGAACTTCATGTTGTAGGCGTCAAGGTATCTTTGAGCGAAGTCGGCCAGGGCCTTTAGGGATTGATCTTTTTGCTCTCTGAGGTGGGCGGCCAGGTCCTTAGAACATGCATTGAAGACTTGTTCTTTGATGATGAGGTCACACAGGTCCTGGTATTCTTTGTTTAAACCAGCAAGCTCTATCCATTTCTCCAGGTAGCTCCTGATTGTCTCAATGAGTAGGCCGGGTGTTTCTCCTTCTTCAGGCTTGCAGTTCCGAAACCGTCGTCTGTAACCCTCTTCAGTGAAGTCGTACTGTCTCAGCAGGGCGGCTTTCAACTGCGTATAATCTTCGGCTTCTTCTCTTGGTAAGCGAGTATAACATTCAAGCGCTTTGCCAGTGCACTCAGTTTGATAGCCCAAGTCTCTTGTTTCCAATTGTTGCTACTTGCGAAGCGCTCGAATCGCTCCAAGTAAGCGTCCATCCGACTTTTCAACGAAAGGTGGAAGCTTTGGCGCACGGGCTGTTTGCTCTCTGCTGGCTAAGGCTGTTGCTTCAGAAACCCTCAGGCTCTGTGCCTCTATCTCCATCTGCTTTAAATAAATTTCATGTTGTCGCTGCCTCTCCGCCTCTTCTCGCTGTTTCTCTGCCTCTTCTCGTTTCGCTTCTCGTTGTTTCTCTGCTTCTTCTCGTTGAATTTCAAGTTTCCTGATTTCACGTTCTTTAGCCCTTTCTTCTCTCTCAGTCTCTTTTCTTCTTCAAGTCTCTTTTCTTTTTCTCTCTCCAGTCTCTCCTTCTCTCATTCTAATCTCTCCTTCTCTCTGTCCTTTACAAACTCGAGGAGTTGAGCTCCTTCGAGTCCACATTCCTTTCCAATTTTCAGGAATGTCTCCATCTCCGATGTCGCCATCTCTGCTTTTCACTGCTGGCTGTTTTCTCCTGCTATCCTTTCCACTGAACCAACTGAAGAGGTCCCGTCGGAGGTGCCAATATGTTACGTGGTGGAGTTGTAGTCGTAGTATGATAAACACACCAGACGCACGCACGTAAGGTTCTTTTTAAATAAACCTCATTCAGCTGCAATCCGTCACACGTGGCTTAAGAATGTAGGCAATACTGGAGTAACAGTTCCAACAATATTTTAATTCAGCGATGCGATCTCCACACAATGCAAGTCCAAATGCACAAACACTGATACAAAGTCTCTTCTGCAATGTCCACACTGCGACACAAAGTTTCTCATACAGCGTCTCTCACAATGTACACCCTATACGGGCCACATACCTACGATAACTGTGTGTCTACAACTGACAAATGCAAGACAATGTACGAACGTGCTTTCCCAGCACCAATCTTTTATAGTGCACTAATTTCTAGAATAATCTAGGAAAATCAAACAACTCAACGAATCAAAAAAATCTACGCAACTGTTTCTCACAAACATCGATAAAACATGAACCCTCTAGAAAACCACAATAGGCTACAAAAGTTTGGCTGCTCACTTCAGCCCCAAATCCTTGGTAAAATGACATCTCACAAAAGTATGGTAGGCAGTTCGGAAACTTCGAGAACCTTCACAAAATTTCAATACAAACAAGAAAAAGGCTGAACACTTCACGCACACAGTAAACAACTTGTGACCAAAAGAGCGGCTTACTCTGATACCGAGTTTCAAAAGGTTGCCGACGCTTTGATGTTACACACACGAGGTCACTAGACAGAGCGCGATTCTGCTCCAACATTCTAGTCTATTCTCATCGTAACTACACAATACAAAAATCGACCGCTTTTCTCCGTGTGACTTCTCTAGCAACTTCCGGAACGAACCTAACAAAATAACAAAGCAAATTCCGCTCTACGCGCGAATAAAAGTAAATTCCACCGAAAAGGTACGTGAATCGCAACCATGATAGCTCAAATAAGTATTGGATCGTTTCCTACGATTAACACATGTATGCTCTCACAGGACAACACAACCACAATCGTAACAATACCATAGTCTCCGGCATATTGTCATAGACATTCCATGTGATTGATTGTATTTGTTTTTGACGCAGTTGATCCGATATGCAGCGTTCAACGAGTACGGGACACAAACAAGAACCAAAATTGCGGCAGAGCAGGCGTGGAGAAAGGCAGCCACCATCCATATCTTTAGTGCTTTTGACGAGGAGATGTGGCGGTACACGAAATGTGTCCGAGTGTGTGTGCGTGTTTTATGTGTGTGTGTGTGTGTGTGTGTGTGTGTGTGTTTTTATGTTTGCGTGCGTTCGTGCGTCCGCGCGCGCGATGTGTGTGTGTGTGTGTGTGTGTGTGTGTGTGTGTGTGTGTGTGTGTGTGTGTGTGTGTGTGTGTGTGTGTGTGTGTGTGTGTGTGTTTAAGAGAGAGAAAAAGAAGATACATAACGCGACAGGTGCACGACAGGTACACACAGCAGCTGAAAAAAGTGTTGCACCAGAGCTGGAAGAAAGCGCTAGTGTTGGGTATCGGGTCATCCTTCGCCTGGTCCGTCACCTTTGCCGCCTATTCCTTGGCCTTTGGCTACGGCCTCTACCTGTCACAGACCGAAGGATGTCTGGTCGGCAACATTTTTTCGGTGAGTAGCCCGCTGTCTGCCGAAGTTATATGAGCTTTATACGATTTTAAATCCATGACCCTCATCCATGCAAAAGCTCCTCCGGCGGCTCCTATAAGTTCGCTCCTTTCAGCCGTCAATCTACTTCGATTTTATGAGCAAGCTCATACACACCTTTCAGAATTCCATCACAGTGATTGTAGTATTGTACACGCCAGCATGTATTGTACACGCCAGCAAGGCACCGTCCCAACATCGAACATATAAAGCTTTCGCAAAGTAAGGGAAATTACAATTTCAACTTGAATTACTAAAAGTAGGTAGGTCCACTCAACTGCTTTATAAAAACTGCCACCAAACAATGCACCACTAGGAAGTACACGTTAAAAGAAGTGCCCATGCAAAAAATCAGAACTTCATGTTGATTGGCTTCCGAAATATGCTCATTTGAATATAACCTAAAATGGCGTATTTTTGCATTTTTACGAAAGTGCTATGTTTAGAGACCTATAAAAACATAACGTAATTGTGTGAGTTTTTCTGTCACGGATCAAAACAACATATAGATTGTCCCTAATCTTTTATAGTCCCACAAATTGATACGTTTATAATAATAATTACGGTATTTATAATGCGCTTATCTTATACTAATTATATCTCTAAGCGCGCACTCACAACTCGCACACGCATGCGCACGCTTTAGACAATGACTCACGTACCACGAATAGTGAAAATACATTACGTTTGCAATTACAGCACCCCGAAGATGACCACAAATGCAATTTGGACATGTGTCAAAATGAGGGTTTACATGGCTTATACACCCTTTACTAAAAACGTTACATCTTATTCAACTTTCGTCGTAGGCACATCAATCTGACACTCAAAAATGTACACAAAAACACACCCTTCTGTGTAATAATTGCACATCAAACCAAATATATACTCAGATATGAATAATAATAAATAATGATGCATAGCATTTATATGGCGCATTTCTCATATTTATAATATAACTCAATGCGCAGAATGTAGCCGCGAACTGAACCCAACAAGCACGCTCACGTGAATCACACGCATTCACTCACACACTGTACGTAAACACAGAACATTCACGTGGTGCTAAGGGCAAGCTCAAGCGAGCTACTGACGGTATTTGGAAATCGTTTTGTTTTTGAAATTTTATTAAGTTGGCTGAAACTGATACCAAAGTGGAGGGGGAGGAAGAGCCGGAGTACCCGGAGAAAGAACCCCCGACGGTCCGCCCGAATTAACGGTGACACTTACTAGAGGAGAAAAATCCGACGCCGGAACCCGGAATCGAACCTCGCACCTTTAGCATTGGTGGCAGGCGCCTTAACCACTGCGCCACGGACCGCCCCGACAATACGACATAATATCTTGCATTCTAGCGCTATATCTCATATAATAATAATAATAATAATAATAATAATAATAATAATAATAATAATAATAATAATAATAATAATAATAATAATAATGTATATTTTTAAGGCGCCTATACTTTCGATAGAAAAGCTCTAGGCGCCGTACAAATGACATACTAACATACATACACTTTGCATCCTACAACAGATAAAAATACACACTCACGCAACAAGATATATAACAAAAATAAGAATAACAAAATGAACACACCAACAAGAAATGCTCACACACACAAAAGATATACGTGTACCTTAAAACTAATAAAGGATACACTTCACTGACAACGAAAAATTATAACAGTGAATGCACTTTTAAAGGAATAAATGCCTCTTTAAAGACTGTCGGAAACTATTGGCTGATTCAACATATCTGAGGGATTGTGGGAGTTCAATTCCAAAGAAATGGTCCTTGGTATGAGAATGACCTCTCACCAAAAGACTTAGTTCTCACAGTCGGAAAGCGTAATAGTTTAATTTCTGCTGTGGAACGGAGCTGTCTTGAAGGTGGGTACAAATGAAGAAGCTCAGAAAGATAGACAGGGCCAGCAGAAGGAGACAGACAGGCATGACAGATGGACAGAACTTTGTATTGTACTCTAGATGTGATAGGCAACCAATGGAGTGAACGCAGGATGGGTGTGACAACAAGCCGTGCTACTGATTTCTGCACCCTCTGGAGCCGATCCAGAAGGTACTGAGGACAGTCACATAGGAGTGCATTGCGTAATCGAGACGGGACAAGACAAAGGAGCAGACCAGTGTTTCAGTGGCTTCTGGTGTGAGAAGATGCCTGATCGAGCTAATGCGACTCAGTTCAATAAATGCAGAACTATCTATCTATCTATCTATATCCCGTAGTCTTGCCGACCGTTGGGGCACCACTGATGACTTGGAACCAGCTCCCTCCAATCCTCTCTGTTCTCTGCCATTCTCAGCTTATCGCCCAGCTTCAGTCCTGTCCACTCTGAGATATTGTCCTCCCATCTTTTCCTCTGTCTTCCTCTCCTTTGTCCTCCTTGCACAGTGCCTTGCAGGATTGTTTTGGCAAGCCCTGCTAAACGCGTGACATGCCATACCACTTCACTGAGTTTGCGTTTTTTCACAACGGTTAATAGGGCCCGATGGCTTGTCCGATTCTGCTTCCCACATCCTCATTCGTGATGTGATCTCTGTATGAAATGCCAAGCAGCCTTCGAAAACATCTCATTTCAGTGGCTTGTATCCTCCTTTCTAGGTCTGCTGTGAGGGTCCAAGACTCGCAGGCATACAAAAACACTGAGATGACTAAGGAGCGCATCAGTCTGATCTTGGAGCAGAGTGTGATGTTTGTGTCCTTCCATATGGTCTTCAATCTTGTCAGTGCTGTTGTTGTCTGCGCAATCCTGGACAGTATTTCTGGTTTTGATCCCTCATCTGTCACAGTGGCTCCTAAGTATTTGAATTTCTTAATTGTTTCCAGTTTTTGGCCTCCAACCATGATTTCAGTGCCAATGCCACTGGCGTTATTGGTCATCATTTTGGTCTTCTCTGCACTGATTTCCATCCCATATGAAATGGCTGTACTATCCAGCTTTTCTACCAGCTGAGCTAGCTCCTTCTCTGTTCCTGCAAGGCCATCAATGTCGTCCGCAAAGCGCAAGTTCGTGATTGTTCTGCCTCCAATACTGACAGTTCCATCATGATCTTTCAGAGCGTCCTATTTTGCCGTTGAAGCAGACTGCGCTAGTGGCCTTGTTGTAAAGGTTTCCTATGACTTTGATCAGGTTGGCATTGATGTTGTATAGCTTCATGGTGGACCACAGGGCTGCATGCCACACCCTGTCAAACGCTTTCTTAAAATCCACAAAGACATGATAGAGGTCTTAATGGTGCTGGAGGTATCTCTCACATAGAACTCTCAGGTTGAAGATCTGTTCAGTTGTGCTGCGCCCTGGTGTGAAGCCTGCCTGTTCCTCAGCTATGATTTCCTCTGCCTGTGGCTTCAGCCTGTTCAGTAGGATCTTTAACATGACTTTGCTTGGGTGGGATATAAGACTGATCGTGCGATAGTTCTGGCATTGATGTAAGTTGTCTTTTTTGGGGAGAGTTATTATAAGTGATTGGGTCCATGGTTGGGCCAATCCCCTGACTGCCAGATCTTATTGCAGATTGTTAGTAAGGCGCTTATCGTGTCTTCTCCACCTTCTTGGACTAGCTCTGCAGGGATATTGTCTGCTCCTGCTGCCTTCCCTTTTTTCAGCGACTTCACTGCAGCCTCTACTTCTTCTCGGAGGATGGGATAGTTGCCATTGTTGGTCACGGGTGGGTTGACAAGTATGCCTGGGTCCCCTGCAGCTCGGTGGTTGTACAAATCTGAGCAGTACTCTGTCCATCTCTTCAGTATGTCTTGGTCTTCCGTAAGACAGTTCCCTTCACTATCTTCACTTTAGTGAGAGACTGCAATCAATGGTGACGCCAAGATTTCTCACCTGAGCAAAACAAAAAAAAAAAACAAAAAAAAACTAAATTCATACATGGAATTTTGAATGCATTCCCATAATTTTTCAAATTTACCAGCTGCAGGAAGTTTGCTGGCTATAGAAACAAGTAAGTGGTTATCTGCCTCGTTTTCCTTGTTTAAGATACCTCTTCTCCCCCCAACCCCGTTCCTGAGAGGGGGGACTGGAGTCATCCTATGTGTCGCTATAGCTGAGTGTCTCTTGGGTTTTGTGCAGGCGGTTTCTCCAGAACCAAATAACAGAATTGTTTACATTTTTATATCTAGTCAGTATTAGATTAGAAGATGTGTCTTGTACCAAAGCCGAGGTCCTAGCGTCACGGTCAAGGTTACAGCAGATATATGAAGGGTTGTACACTAAAGGTAATATCACAACAAGATAGGATGAACCATAACCCACAAAGTCACTTCTATATGAGAGCTGTCCACGCTGTCAAGGGTCTCTACCTTTTGTCTTTGACCTGATTCTGATGTTGAAATATCTCCTATTAAACAAGATGGGGATTTCATCCCAAAGTCTACCGTATGCGTTTTTCTGTTAGGTGGTTCATATTTTTAAGCTTATCCATTTCCCCCCTCTATCTCTCTAAGCCAACCTCTGATCAACACATACGCCGGCACACACAAATAAAGACGGACACACGGCACTTCCCGCCATCTGTGGGCTGGAATAGCGACAGGAATTCTGAACAAAAAATAGCACGAGCAGTAAAATCACGTCACTATAAGCTTGACGTCATGGCATCGCTAATCTCACGACGCCGTGTAGTGACGAAATTGATGTTTCACGTCACTCATCCGAAAGGCACGCAGCTTCTTCCAGTGCTGACTGTTTTACACAGCCTCTTCCAGGGCTGACTGTTTGATGATGAAAGTCGCTTGACCCAGATTAGAGTCCGTAATTTTTTGTCATATTTACTTGAAATTTGGATATAGCTAGTTTGGATTTGATGAGTTCGTTAGCCAGCTTTGTACCTCTACAACTTTTTCAATAAAAATGAAGTCATTTTTGCAAATTTTGGATCCACTATATACTCCCATCAAACAGTCACCCCTGGAAGAGGCTGTGTGGAACAAAACAGGCTGCGTGCCTTTCGGATGAGTGACGTGAAACATCAATTTCGTCACTGTGTACACGGCGTCGTGAGACTAGAGATGCCATGACGTCAAGCTTATTGTGAAGTGATTTTGCTGCTCGTACTATTCTTCTTCAGAATTTCTGTGGCTACTCCAGCCCACAGAGCGTACTAATGTGTGTCCGTCTTTATTTGTGTGTGCCGGCGTGTGTGTTGATCAGAGGTTGGCGTAGAGAGGAGGCAAATGGATCAGAAGGATAAGCATAAAAATATGAACAACTCTGAATGTTCCTAAAAGAAAAACGCATGTGAGTTCCAAACAATGCGGTAGACTTTGGGATGAAATACTTATCTTGTTTTAAGTCTGTTTTATTTATAGAAGGGACTTTTTAGGATGGGTCGCGGTGGGGCAAATTTAATAGCATGTCCATTATGTCAAAGGCGGGCAGGCCTAATCCTCTGACAACTGAAGTAACAATAAACA
Source organism: Semisulcospira habei (assembly GCA_036245525.1). Classification (NCBI taxonomy): domain Eukaryota; kingdom Metazoa; phylum Mollusca; class Gastropoda; family Semisulcospiridae; genus Semisulcospira; species Semisulcospira habei. Next base: position 191,562,985 of record BTPG01000002.1, on the reverse strand, counting down.
AGATGGGATGAACCATTTGGGGGGGGGGAGGGGTAGTGGCGACAGCAGCTCACGTCTTCCAGTGAATTTGTTGACGGGAGCTAAGACAAGGATCCACGTCCTCCAGTGAATTCGTTGATGGGGACTGCAGACAAGGGTCCGTTGACTGGGGGTGGAGAATGGCTGACGTCCTATAGAGAGATCTATCTATCTTAGGAAGGTTACAAAGTAAAGTAGGTTATAGCACTGTCAGGGGAGAGAAATGTGCATGATCGACCAGTGATCATAGATCTACTGTGGCTAAAGCACACCAAAAAAAAAAAAAAAAAAAAAAAAAAAAAGAGATAGGAAAGAGAGGGGGCGCTAAGAAAGTGACTGAAAGCAATGCATATGGAAGCCCCAGCCACTCAGTGCATGGAAATTTAAATCTAGGTTCCCCAATGGGGTCCATATATTTAGGCGGTGTGGACAGCTGTTTCGGTCTTGGCGACCTCTTCCGCACACCATCGGCAATATTGGAGGAGGCAGGAAATTCTGCCTACCTGCAATGACAACCACATTTTACTGTGGTGTCTGCATGGGCATACATTCCATGCCACCACCTAGAGCCAAATTTCCATGCACCCTAAAAGAGACCCTACCAACAGGGGAGAAGGGGTTGCAGTCGATATTGTAGTAATAAATGAAAAGAAAAGGGGAGACTGCCAGTTCTAATATTTTAGGAAGGTTACAAAGTAAAGTAGGTTATAGCACTGTCAGGGGAGAGAAATGTGCATGATCGACCAGTGTTCATAGATCTACTGTGGCTCTAGGTGGTGGCATGGAATGTATGCCCCTGCAGACACCACAGTAAAATCTGGTTGTCATTGCAGGTAGGCAGAATTTCCTGCCTCCTCCAGTATTGCCGATGGTGTGCTGAAGAGGTCGCCAAGACCGAAACAGCTGTCCACACCAGCTAAATATCTGGTCCTCCCTTGGGAAACCTAGATTTAAATTTCCATGCACTGAGTGGCGGGAACAGTGGATATGTGATACGCCCCCCTTCGGGGAGGGGGGGGGGGAGTTTCCATATGCATTGCTTTCAGTCACTTTCTTAGCGCCCCCTCTCTTTCCTATCTCTTTTTTTTTTTTTTTTGTGCTTTGGCCACAGTAGATCTATGATCACTGGTCGATCATGCACATTTCTCTCCCCTGACAGTGCTATAACCTACTTTACTTTGTAACCTTCCTAAAATATTAGCACTGGCAGTCTCCCCTTTTCTTTTCTTTTATCTATCTATCTATCTATCTATCTATCTATCTATCTATCTATCTATCTATCTATCTGTCTGTCTGTCTGTCTGTCTGTCTGTCTGTCTGTCTGTCTGTCTGTCTGTCTGTCTGTCTGTCTGTCTATCTATCTATCTATCTATCTATCTATCTATCTATCTATCTATCTATCTAATTAATTAATCTAATCTAATCTAAATATCTATCTATCTATCTATCTATCTATCTATCTATCTATCTATCTATCTATCTATCTATCTATCTATCTATCTATCTATCTATCTATCTATCTCCCCACTTAACAGCCTTTTCTGGCCAGACTGCGTCCATCTGGCTTCACTGATGCCTAGCAGGGAAAGGTTGTACTTTTGCATTTCCGCTGCTATCTGGGCGGCCTTGCCGCTCTGGTACATGGTCTTGACGTTCCATGTGCCCATGGTTGTATCCCTGGAAAGAGAGAGGCGGCTCGGTCCTGTGGCTTCCGAAGACTTCCGGCTTTCACCACAGGACGTCATAAGTCTTCTAGTAGAAGAACCTTCCTCCTCCAGGAAAGGAATTACTGTTAATCTTTTCGTCGGCGTTTTTGTAGCTATTTCCTTTTTTGCAGGGTGGGGAAGCTACCCCCACGCCCAACCCCCTTACTAGGAGGACCAGGGGTTTTCTGTCGGGGTCACCTTCCCTTAGACCATGTTGGTTCACGGCACCTTATTTCATTCGGTGCACCCCTATAGATGATTCTGTATTCAGGTCATGAAGAGGAGAATGCCCCCCATACAGAAGGAGTAGCACTCATGCTGTCACCAGTGGCACAGAGAGCGCTGATGGGCTGGGAACCTCTTGGGCCAAGAATTATAACAGCAGCCTTTAGAACCAAGAAAAAGCTCAAGCTGAACGTCATCCAGTGTTATGCGCCCACCAATGACAGTGACGAGGAAGAGAAACAAGAGTTCTACGACCGACTCCAGAGTGCCGTGGACAAATGTGCGGAGCGAGACATCACCATCGTCATGGGCGATTTTAATGCCAAAATAGGGGAGGACAACACCGGATACGAAGAGGTGATGGGGAGACAGGGACTAGGCTCGGAGATGAGTGAGAACGGGGAGAGGTTTGTAGACTTTAGTGCTCTAAACCGACTTGTCATTGGAGGCAGCATCTTCCCACACAGAAGAATACACAAAGCAACTTGGGTCTCACCTGACCATACAACAGAGAACCAAATAGACCATATCTGCATTAGCAAGAAATTTAGAAGATCCCTTCAAGATGTTCGAGTGAGGAGGGGAGCAGATGTCTCCTCAGACCACCATCTGCTTACCTTAAGAATGAAGCTCAAGCTAAAGAAAAGCCGCACAGAGACAACAAGAAGACAGCGCTATAATGTAGGCCTCCTGAGAGAAACTGGAGTTAGAGAAGAGTTCAAACTGGTGCTGTCCAACCGGTTTCAAGCGCTACAGGAGCTAGTAAATGAAGAGGAGGCGGTCACCACAGAGCAGCAGTGGAAGGCAGTTAGAGAGGCGCTGAACTCAACCTGCAAAGACACTGTAGGGTTCAGGAAACACCACCACAAGGACTGGCTGTCGGCACAGACCTTGAAGAAGATAGAAGCGAGGAAGCAGAAGAAAGCAGCGGTCAACAACAGTCGCACGAGAGCAGCCAAAGTAAGGGCACAGGGGGAATACTCGGAAGCCAACCGCGAGGTGAAGAGGAGTATCAGGGCAGACAAGAGGGCCTACACAGACAGCCTGGCAGCAGAGGCAGAAAAGGCAGCAGGCAGCGGCAACATGAAACAGCTCTACGACATTACCAGAAGATTGTCGGGTAAGTTTGGCCATAGAGAAAGACCAGTAAAAGACAAAGAAGGCAAGCCTATTGCAGACAGAGCAGACCAACTCGACAGATGGGCCGAGTATTTTGAAGAGTTACTGAAAAGACCTAGCCCACCCGACCCCCCCCCCCCCCCCCCCCCGACATCCAGCCGGCAGAGACCGACCTACCCATCAGCTGTGACAGACCCAGCCGGGAAGAGATCAGAAAAGCAGTGGCATTTTTGAAGAATGGCAAAGCAGCAGGGCCAGATGGCATCCCAGCGGAGTCTCTGAAAGCAGACCTAGAGACAACAGTTGAGATGCTGTACCCACTGTTTGGAAAGATCTGGGAAGAGGAGGTGATGCCAGCTGACTGGAAGGAGGGGTACCTAATCAAGCTTCCCAAGAAAGGCGACCTCAGCAAGTGTTCCAACTACAGAGGAATCACCTTGCTGTCAGTACCAGGAAAGGTCTTCAACAGGATCATCCTACAGAGAATGAAGAGCTCCGTTGACCCCCAGCTGAGAGACCAGCAAGCAGGATTCAGGAAGAACCGATCATGTACAGACCAGATCGCCACTCTCCGCATCATCGTGGAACAGTCTCTGGAGTGGAGCTCCCCGCTGTACGTCAACTTTGTGGATTATGAGAAAGCATTTGACAGCGTGGACCGAGAGACTCTGTGGAAACTCCTACGACACTACGGTGTACCCACAAAGCTCGTCCGCCTGATCAAGAGCAGCTATGATGGCATGACATGTCGCGTGATCCACGAAGGGCAGTTCACCAGTGAGCTCCAGGTCAGAACTGGTGTCAGGCAGGGGTGTCTGCTGTCTCCGTTCCTCTTCCTACTGGCCATAGACTGGGTCATGAAGATGACCACAGAGCACAGACGAAGTGGAATACAGTGGACACTATGGACACAGCTTGACGACCTCGATTTTGCAGACGACTTGGCATTACTGTCCCACACTCATCAACAAATGCAGGACAAGACCACGAGGCTTGCTGACATCTCGTCCCAAGTGGGCCTCACCATTCACAAACAGAAAACAAAGACAATGAGGCTGAACGCAACCAGGGAAGAACCAGTCTTGCTTGCTGGCACCCCGTTGGAGGAGGTGGAGTCCTTCACCTATCTCGGGAGCATCATAGACAAAAAAGGCGGCACTGATGCAGATGTCAGAGCACGAATCGGTAAAGCCAGAGCAGCCTCTCTCCAGTTGAAAAAAGTGTGGAGTTCCAGAGAGCTGTCACAACACACCAAAGTCCGGATTTTCAACTCCCAATGTAAAAGCAGTTCTCCTATATGGAGCAGAGACATGGAGATTGACAAAAACCACAGTCAACAGAGTACAGACCTTCATGAACAGTTGCCTTAGAAGAATTTTGAAAATCCACTGGCCAGAGAAGATCAGCAACGTCAGACTCTGGGAGAGAACAGAGCAGATAACAGCAGAGAATGAAATTGGGCGAAGAAGATGGGGATGGATCGGTCACAGTCTGAGAAAGCCAGCTTCCAGTATCACTAGGCAGGCATTGTCATGGAACCCCCAGGGAAAGAGGAAAAGAGGTAGGCCGAGAAACTCCTGGCGTCGAGACCTCCAAGCAGACATCAAGAGACTGGGAACCACCTGGAGTAGAATCGAAGGAGAAGCACAGGACAGGAGTTGCTGGAGGTCTCTCGTCGACGGCCTATACCCGGGTAGGGGTGACAGGCGTAAGTAAGTAAGTAAGTATCTATCTATCTATCTATCTATCTATCTATCTATCTATCTATCTATCTATCTATCTATCTATCTATCTATCTATCTATCTATCTATCTATCTATCTATCTATCTATCTATCTATCTATCTATCTATCTGTATCCCGTAGTCTTGCCGACCGTTGGGGCACCACTGATGACTTGACCATCAGCTCCCTCCATTCCACTCTGTTCTCTGCCATTGCCCACTCGGCACCGGCCTCCACGTGGCGTGGGTGGGTAGTCTCCTCGGTCACTGACTGAGTGGGCTAGCAGAGGGGTGCCATCTGTGTCCAGGCTTAGGACTTGATGTCAGCAGATATGTTGTTCAGTCTTTTTCACTGGTCCGGTTTTTGAGGAGCTGTGCTAACCCAGGTCTTACCATGTTGGATTGGTCCTTAAAAATACACGTGAGCTTTTGGTCCTTTGGATCCCAAGTGTTTGCCGTGCTTGGAGACCCGTGTCGGGGGAGAAGAGGATCCTGGTGGCTGAAACACTCCACTTTGGCCTTGACTTCTACCTAAACGGGAGGCTAGTCGTACCGGCCTAGTCAATCGGCTCTTGTCACGTTGAGCCCTATCCCACTGTTGACATGCGGGTTGCTGTACGGAGCACCATGCTATAGCTTCTGCTGCTGATTAGGTGCTTTACGCCAGTATTCCCCTGCATTCAACAGTGTGATAGAAGGCGGTGGCTCAGACGGTTAAATCGGGCTTACCCCCTTGAATATATCTTTCGGGCAGTCTCCATTGTGCGTCGGCTGGAGACCCGCCGACAGTTGCACTTTCCCTTGTTGGGCTCGGTGGCGGGCGGGGACCCCCGGGGGATGAATATCTCTACTATTATAATATGGAAAAAACAAAACAAAACAAAAAAAAACTTGCACACAAGCGGCACATCGCCACCGACATTGAACATGACAGTGACTCGGACTGTGAGGAGGCGACGCCTCAGGCGTCAGCTGTATAGCCTCGCTTCCTCATTGTTCATAGCAAGATGACAGACAAACCTGTTTCCAAGCTGAATCCATTTCTGGTGGGGGAGACCCTCCGGAGCCGTATTGGCAGACCTGAGGCCCAGCGCCTCAGGTCTGGTGACTTGCTGGTGGAGTGCCGTACCCGGGGACACTCCAACTGGCTGCTGAGGCTCTCTTCCATTGGAGACACTCCAGTGGAGGTGACACCCCACAAAACTATCAATTCGTCCAGAGGCGTAATCAAAGATCAAGCTTTGGCAGAACTGTCAGACGATGAACTTGTACGGATGTTTAAATCTCAGGGGGTGACTTACGTCAGGCGCTTCGCTTCCAAGCGAGGTGGTAGGGAGATCCGTCTCCCTACCATCATCCTGACGTTTGGTACCCCAACCCCTCCTACTACAATCTGGGGAGGTTACTACTCCTTGAAAGTGAAAAAGTACGTCCCTCTCCCCCTCCGGTGCTTTAAGTGCCAAAAGTATGGCCATGGGCAAAAGACATGCCGCCAGGCAGAGGCTTCATGCGCCCGTTGCACTAAGCCCGGACACTCTGCTTAGTCCTGCACAGCCACACCCCTGTGTGTGAATTGCCAGGGGGCGCATATGGCTTCGGACAAGAAATGCCCTCGTTGGATATCCGAGTGCAGGATTCAGCAAGTGCGTGTGGAGAAGGGGATGTCCTTTTTGGACGCCAAAAAGCTGGTTGAAGACCATGGTGCAGCTGCGGCTGCCCCATCCTCTAACACATCTGTGTATACATTCAGTGCAGCGGTGGCAGGCAAGCGCCCCACCAAAGACTTCGCATGTCAAACCCCAACTTCTTGGTTGGGGGCGGAGCCTCGGCTCCTCTCGCCCCTGTAGAGTAACCCTCCTCCGGTGGTGACGAGGAACCAGGGAACGCAGAAAGCGGACACTGCCAGTCCGGTAGTACCACCTTCTGTTGCCCCTAAGCCTCAGCCCCCACGCAAACCTGTTAGTCTGTCTAATCCAAAGGCTTCTGGCTCTGGTCAGCCTTCTAAGGCCGTTAACTCTAGCGGCAGGAACGCTGCCAAGGACCAGAAGTCTAAAAATTCTATGGGACCGCTGTGCGCACGGGCCCAGGAGGAGAACGCTGATGTCCCCCTTCAAAACAAATATGCTGCATTGGAGGAGCGGATGGAGGGAGTGGAAGTTGCTGATGCGGTGGCAGTTCCACCCTCTTCATCTCCGAAGAACCAGAGGAGGCCCGGGAGCCGACCCCACTCTGTTTCTTCACCTCCTTCCAAATCAAAGGATAAAGGGGAAAAAAACTCTTCACCCCAAGATAATACATAATCATGTACTCCCTGCTTCAGTGGAATTGTCGTGGTTTTCAAGCTAACTTTGAGGAATTACATCTTTTAGTCAAGTTCTATAACCCCTCAGTAATATCTCTTCAGGAAACATACCTGAAGACTTCTGACCCTGTGTCCTTTACTGGTTTTCATGCTATATACACAAAGGCTCTGATTCAGAGAGGCGCTCTTTCATTAGTAGCCAAATTTTATGTAGCCCCTTTAGCATCGACACCTGTCTTCAGGCTGTCGCAGCTCGGGTTACCTTGAAAAAGACAATAACAATATGCAGCGTTTACCTGCCACCATCCCTGCGGGTCTGTAGTACTGATATTTTTCACTTAGTAGATCAGCTGCCACCTCCCTTTATTCTCATGGGGGATTTTAATGGTCACGCTCACCTTTGGGGTAGTGACCACTATGATGTTAGAAGATGTTTTTTCTCAACTTTTTCTCTTTAACGATGGCTCACCTACGTACTCGAACTCCGGTTCCGGCTCAAGTTCTGTTCTAGACCTCACTGTGTGTGATCCTTCTCTAATGCTGGACTTTGACTATAAGGTTCACGACGACCTGTGTGGTAGTGACCACTTCGCAGTAGTCCTGTCCTCGGTCAGCTGTGAGGAAGATTCGCCGGTGGGACGCTGGAATCTCACGAAAGCGCACGCCTCCCTCTGTCAGTCTCGTATTACAGAGGAGGTGGTCATGTCAGCTGAACAACCTGTTTCTTGTTTTACTTCTATTTTGTTGGACGTAGCAGGTGAAACCATCCCTAGAACTTCCACGTCACTCCCTCGGAAGCCGAGAGTACTATGGTTCAATAATGAGTGCCGCAAGGCCCAAAAAATGCGCAAATCTGCTAAGCGACGTGCTTTTCGCGATCCGTCGCAAGCAAATATTTTAATATTTAAAAGACAGCGGGCGAAAGCCCGTTACATTTTTAAACGTGAACTCCGTGCTTCCTGGAGAAGCTTCGTCTCATCTTTATCTTCTAGGACTCCATCCCAAAAAGTCTGGAAAGCTGTTCAAAGAATTAGAGGCAGGGGTGGCTCGGATCCTATCGGCCATCTTCGAGATGGTGCCAGTTTGGTCACGGATAAAAAAAGGCTGTGGCCAATTTGCTTGCCTCCACCATTGCCCATCATTATTCAACAGAACATTATTCACCTTTCTTCCAGAGAGAGAAGGAGAAGCGAGAGTCTTGTACTTGTGATTTTCTATCGGATAACTCGGAAGACTATAATGCCCCTTTTACGTTTTCAGAATTGCAGCAAGCCATGCAGAAATGTACTGACTGTGCTTCTGGATTAGATACCATCCACTATCAGCTCCTAGCACATCTGCCTGAGGATTCACTCCTTGTACTTTTCAAGGCCTTTAACCATATCTGGATAACTGGTCATTTTCCGACATCTTGGTGTCAGGCTGTGATTGTGCCAATCCCCAAGCCGGGTAAAGATCCTTCCGACCCGGGCAACTATCGGCCAATCGCTTTGACATCATTTTTATGCAAAACTATAGAACGCTTGGTCAACGCCCGCCTGGTGTGGCATCTTGAGTCACAGGGTCTCATCACTGACCTCCAGTGCAGTTTCCGGCGCTTCCGTAGTACAACTGACCATCTAGTCCGCTTTGAGTCTTATATCCGAGATGCTTTTGTCAACAAGCAGCATGTCTATGCACTTTTCTTTGATCTTGATAAGGCATATGACACTACCTGGAAGTATGGTATAATGTCTGATTTGTCGGACATGGGTTTTAAAGGGCACCTGCCCGTTTTTATTTTTTTTTTAAATTGTCTAACAGGTCGTTCCATGTCCGTGTGGGCTCCACCCTCTCCGACTCCTTTGAACATGAGATGGGTGTCCCGCAGGGCAGCATTTTATCTCCTCTTTTATTTAGTATTAAAATTAATAACATTGTAAAGGCCGTTAAGGATGATTCTGAATGCTCTTTGTTTGTGGACGACTTTGCTTTGTGTCCACGAGGTCGAGGGCTTGCGTCCCTTGAGAGGCGCTTGCAGCTGTGCGTTGATCGCATCCAGGGGTGGGTGTCTCTCAACGGACTCAGGTTCTCGTCCTCAAAGACAGTCTGTGTGCATTTTACTAACCAGACGAAATTTTTTCCAGACCCTAGCCTGAGCATTGCTGGAGTGCGAATTAAGGTGGCCGAAGAGGCAAAGTTTTTGGGAGTCATCTTTGACAAAAGATTGACCTTCTGCAACCATGTTAACTACCTTAGAACCTCTTGGCAGAAGGCCCTCGACGGTCTTCGTGTCGTTGGTCGTACTGACTGGGGTGCAGACCGCATTGTCTTACTTCGACTGTACCGGGCCCTTGTTCGGTCCAAACTGGATTACGGCTCTGTGGTATATGGCTCGGCTTCCAAGTCTGTTCTACAGCGTCTGAACACAATTCACCATCAAGGTCTGCGCATATGTCTGGGAGCCTTCAGGACATCTCCAGTTCCTAGTCTGTATGCAGAGGCAGGGGAGCCTTCTCTCAGGCTCCGCCGCATCCGCCTCATGCTCAGCTACGTTCTGCAGCTGAAGGCCCATCCAGACAATCCTGCCTATGATTGTGTTTTTCACCCGTCGTTTGCAGAGATTTACGTTGCCCATCCGGGAGCTGTCCGTCAACTTTCCTTCCGTGTCCGACCTCATCTGCAGGCGGCCGGAGTGGACCTGGACAAAGTTTCGGAATCTCTGCAACACGTCACTCCACCCTGGCTACTACCAGTTCCTGGCATCTTGCTGGACTTGACCGCCCACAAGAAGGATTGTACTCCACCAGCCATATACCAACAGAGCCTCAATGAACTCGTTTCAATTTTTCCTGGCTATTGTCGTCTTTATACTGATGGGTCCAAGTCTGAGGATGGGAGGGTGGCTGCGGCTGCAGTGTCCTCTCGCCATCCTAGACGCCCATTTAAGCTCCGTCTCCCTGACCATTCCTCTGTATTTATTGCAGAACTGCAGGCAATTCTGCTGGTACTCAAGCATGCCTATCAGTCTCGGGAAAAGAACTTCCTGATTCTGTCTGACTCTCTTTCTGCCCTGCAGGCCCTTCAGGGCGCGGGAACAGACCATCCACTGCTGGTGCAGATTAGAGAGCTCTACGCAGATTTGATGAAGGAATATTATGACATCATTTTTATTTGGGTCCCGGGTCATGTAGGCATCGAAGGCAACAGAATCGCAGATTCTGCTGCCATCAGTGCCCGCAGTGACCCTGTCCCTGACACACAGACTGTTTATAGTGATTTTCAACCTGTGATTAGTGCGTACATAGCCCGCGAGTGGCAGTCCGAGTGGGACAAAGAGGAAGGGAACAAGCTTCATGAAGCTCCTCCTACGTTGTCCGACAGTCTACCTTTCCGCTGCGGCAGCCGCCGTGAGGATACTGTCCTTGCTCGGCTCCACATCGGGCACACGTATGTTACGCACTCTTACTTACTTAAACAGGATGAGCGTCCATGGTGCTTTGCCTGTGATGAGCAGTGTTCTGTTCGACACTTTTTGCTGTATTGTGCTGATCTAATTGACACGAGATATAAACACTTCACAGCAGACTCCTTGAAGGTTTTGTTCCGGGATGTTCCCCCGGACAAAATCTTCAATTTCTTGAGAGAATGCAATATTTTTACTAAGATCTGAGCATTCATAGACTATGTAAATATTTTTTATTTCCCATTTTTGAGAGTCTGTATACGTTTCTTTTAAAGACTTGTGCGACATTTTAGCCTGACATTTTTAAGCTATATTTCCATCTTGTCTTAAGACCTTGCTTTTAGTCTGGCTGACCAGCTTTTTACCCATCCCGCCGTGAGATGGCCTTAGTCGCCTGCTCGGCGTTAAACCCAAATAACTAACTGTTCTCTGCCATTCTTAGTGTATCGCCCAGCTTCAGTCCTGTCCACTCTGCGATATTGTCCTCCCATCTTTTCCTCTGTCTTCCTCTCCTTCGTCCTCCTTGCACAGTGCCTTGCAGGATTGTTTTGGCAAGCCCTGCTGAACGCGTGACATGCACATACCACTTCAGTTTGCGTTTTTTCACAATGGCTAGTAGGTCTTCATAGGGCCCGATGGCTTGCCTGATTCTGCTTCCCACTTCCTCGTTCGTGATATGATCTCTGTATGAAATGCCAAGCAGCCTTCGAAAACATCTCATTTCAGTGGCTTGTATCCTCCTTTCAAGTTCTGCTGTCAGGGTCCATGACTCACAGGCATATAAGAACACTGAGGTGACTAAGGAGCACATCAGTCTGATCTTGGAGCAGAGTGTGATGTTTCTGTCCTTCCATATGGTCTTCAGTCTTGTCAGTGCTATTGGTGTCTGCTCCATCCTAGACAGTATTTCTGGTTTTGATCCCTCATCTGTCACAATGGCTCCCAAGTATTTGAATTTATTAAACTGTTTCCAGTTTTGGCCTCCAATCATGATGCCAGTGCCAATGCCACTGGTGTTATTGGTCATTTTGTTGGTCTTCTCTGTACTGATTTCCATCCCAAACACAATGGCTGTACTGTCCAGCTTTTCCACCAGCTGAGCTAGCTCCTTCTCTGTTCCTGCAAGGCCATCAGTGTCGTCCGCAAAGCGCAAGTTCGTGATCAATACTGACAGTTCCTTCATAGTCTTTCAGAGCGTCTGTCATGTTTCCTTCCAGGAAGATGTTGAAAAGAGTAGGTGAGAGCAAGCAGCATTGTCTGACTCCGACTGTTGTCCTAAACCAGTTTCTTAATTTGCCGTTGAAGCAGACTGCGCGAGTGGCCTTGTTGTAAAGGTTTGCTATGACTTTGATCAGGTTGGCATTGATGTTGTATAGCTTTATGGTGGACCAAAGTGCTGCATGCCACACTCTGTCAAACGCTTTCTTAAAATCCACAGACATGATAGAGGTCTTGCTGGTGCTGGAGGTACCTCTCACATAGGACTCTCAGGTTGAAGACATGCTCAGTTGTGCTGCATCCTGGTTTGAAACCTGCCATGCCTGTTCCTCAGCTATGATTTCCTCTGCCTGTGGTTTTAGTCTGTTCAGTAAGATCTTTAACATGACTTTGCTTGGGTGGCATGTAAGACTGATCGTGCGATAACTCTGGCATTGGTGTAAGTTGCCTTTTTTTAGGAGAGTTATTATAAGTGATTGGGTCCATGGTCCTAAAAATAAAATCAACAAGCAGGGTCCCATCAGAATCAAGTTCGACCTCGAGAAGCTAAAAGACCCAGAGGTAGTGGAAGCCTTCCAAGCAAAGATAGGAGGAAAATTCGCGCCACTGTTACTTCTAGGTGCAGACGACACGGATATGGACACACTGATCGACACATTTAACACTGCTGTAACCCAAACAACCAGTGAGATCCTTGGCAAACACTGCAACAAGCAAAGAAACTTTGGGTTACAGCTGATATCTTTGTTTTATGTGACAAGCGTCGAGAATTAAAGAAAATGAAATCAGAGGCAGAAGGAGCTAAACAATACAGGGAAATTAATCAGGATATCAAGAAAAGCTTGAAAAAGGCAAATAATAAATGAATTGAAGATCAGTGTAAACACGTAGAAGAAAATCTGAGCAAATATAATAGCACAAAAGCATACCAGCTGGTGAAAGACCTGACCAGTGTAAAACAAGGACGCTCCTCGATCATTCAAGACAGTGAAGGGAACTGTCTTACGGAAGACCAAGACATACTGAAGAGATGGACAGAGTACTGCTCAGATTTGTACAACCACCGAGCTGCAGGGGACCCAGGCATACTTGTCAACCCACCCGTGACCAACAATGGCAACTATCCCATCCTCCGAGAAGAAGTAGAGGCTGCTGTGCATTCGCTGAAAAAGGGAAGGGAGCAGGAGCAGACAACATCCCTGCAGAGCTAGTCCAAGAAGGGGGAAAAGACATGATAAGCGCTTTACTAACAATCTGCAATAAGATCTGGCAGTCAGGGGAACGTGGACCCTGGACCCAATCACTTATAGAGAGATACTGTCTGTTAATGGGTGTGGGGGTGGGGAGACAGAGGCTCACGTCCTCCAGGGAGATGCTGTCTGTTGAGACGTGTAGGGGCGGAGGGGGCGGATGGAGGCGGAGTGGGGTGGGGGGAGACGGGGGCTCACGTCATCCATGGAGATGCTGTCGTTTGACAGGGGGTTGGCGACAGGGGCTTTTCTTCTTTCAGTCTCTTTACACTTTTTCTCATTGGCCTGGCTCTTTTTTCCCCTGGTCGTCCATTCTCAAGGCAACGGGAGTCCCCTTGTCATGTTACCAAAATAGACTCCCTTATTAAATGCTACGATGATAACATTACTCGCTGAGCAAAGCCTTCTCCCCTAAATAAACTTTGGCCAATCACATTTCTCGGTACAGGCACACCCTAATCTTAATTCAATCAAACCTCTAAACAAAAATTTGATAATAAATAAATACTTTAGGAGGCTGCACAACAAAAAGAATTATATGCATATGTTGTGTGATACCGCTGGTATCAGTTTTATACAAAACATAACTGAATAATTGGATAAGTTAGATAATATCAACGACAAGAAAATTCAACTGAAGCGAAGGCCCTATCACGTATTGACCGCATTCAAAACGGCGAAGAAACAAAAAGTTGGATAAATAAAATTGAGGGGGTTTACGCAACAAAATAACTATAATATGTGCGCGTTTTGTTCGGTCTATATAACCCACTTCATACAGGAGAATGACTGAAAATATGTTAAATTAAACAATACCTGAGTGAGAAATTCCAGGCAAATGCAGTTCGCGGGAAGTTGTTGACTGATAGTCGGAAGTATGGAAAATTACGTCCCTTGAATCTCTACGTCACACGTAACGTTTGGGGGTTGGTTGGTTGGTTAGTTCGTGGTTTAACGTCCACGGCACCGAAGTGATAATGGACGGTCCTGACGGGCGGGTTATAGGGGACGGCCGGGGAAATATTTTGCCTGTAGAGTACGACCTGAACACTGATCAACTCAGCCGCATTCCAATTGTGCCACTTTGATTTACCAGGACTCAATTTCCACCTGCACAGACTCTTCCACCAGCTGCTGAGGGAGGAGATGTGGCCGAAGACCGCCACTCTACAAGAGAAACTGTACGGGCATGCGCTACAGAAGACTACAGATTTCACTTTGAGAGCCAAACTCCAATTGTGACAGCGTTCGAGAAGAAGAAGATTTACCAGGACCTTTCAACGGACATGCTACTGAACAAGCCCGTCTTTTCCCCCTGGATTGCGAGTCCATCTACCGCGGCCGGGACGGGGATTCAAACCCAAGACCCGGCGATTCCCTTCGCTCTCCTGCTCCGACGCTTAACCGTCTGAGCTATATACTAATGGTCAAAACGTAAGGGCCACCCCACTTCTTGTGTCATTGTTTATCGTCGCAAATACGCTAATAAAATGCAATGTTCTTTCGTTCCAAATGGGTTAAAAGTTTACCTTAGACAGTCCAATGTACAGGGAACAATATACAACAATTCATCAATGTCCACGAACGTGTCAAATGCACGTGAAACATCGTCAGTTTTTTGGAAAGGCAGGCAGGTGGAAAAACTCGCTAAAGTCGTAAAGCACCTACTAAAAGGGTCAGTCGTGAACACTGAGCACTTCTGTTTCGCTACAAGTACCGGTACAGTAGGAGCATAATTGTCACTTTCCTAACCATGCCACTACGACGAAGCCTAACGCCAGTATATCAAGGCCGGGTACTAGCATGGCTGCAGGATGGAATTTCCGGACGAGAAGTTGGGAGACGTCTTGGGGTGTCCCATTCAGTGATCCTGAACCTGATGGCACGATTCCAAAAAAATGGAAGGGCAGAACGACGACCCTGCTCAGGACGCCCACGCTGCGCCAGCAGAAGGGAGGACGGATAACTCTGTGTGGCGGCTCTATGAGATCGAACTGTCACGTCAACCACCCAGCGACGTCAACTGATGCAAGCTGCAAACGTTAACGTCAGCAGAAGCACAGTCTGCCGACGTCTGCGCGAAATTGGCCTGGCATCATGTAGAGCAGCAGTGAGAATACCCCTCACTCCAGCTCATCGCAGAGCTCGGGTTGCCTGGTGTCGTCAACATGTGAGGTGGAACACACTCCAGTGGACTCAGGTTCTGTTTACTGATGAGTCACGGGTCGTTGTGTCCTTCAACGACGGCAGGGTGAGGGTCTGGAGACGCCGGGGCGAGCGATTCACGGATGGATGCGTCCAAGGGGTGGATCGCTACGGAGGAGGCTTAGTCATGGTCTGGGTAATCTTCAGCAGGGAAGGCAGGACGTCACGTCATCCGAGGCACCCTTACTGGACTGCGCTACCGGGACGAGATTGTGCAGCCCCTCATCCAGCCAGCTCTCCAAGCCATAGGCGACAATGCTGTTCTGAAGGACGACAACGCTTGACTTCATCGCGCCCGTGTGGTGGATGAGTACCTTGAGCACCGGGGCATCATGAGGATTGAGTGGCCAGCTCGTTCACCTGATCTGGCTCCTATCGAGCACCTCTGGGACGTGCTGGGGCAACGTGTAGTCAGCAACCACCCCCTACCTCAAGGCGTCCCCCATCTGACTCAGTTCCTGCATCCCACAAGCGATCCCACAACATGTTCTCCGAACCCTGATGAACTCCATGCGTCAACGCTGCATTGGATGCTTGGCTGCAAAAGGTGGGTACACTCGCTACTGACTGGACCAGTCTTATGTGATTTTTCAAATGAGGGGTGGGTGAACATTCTAACGTACTGCTTGATTTACTCAAAACTGAAATAAAGTTTTTACTGAATAAATTGGCTAAGTACTGACTCCAAGTATTGTTACATTATTTGTGTGGTGTTGTCGGTGCGTCTGCGATAAAAAGTGACCCTTAAGTTTTTGACCATTAGTATATTTCCGACTCTTGGGGCCCTTTTAAGAGTGCACTTCACGCTTATACTTTTTACAGTTAAAGACAAAATCATCGTATTACGAGTTAGGCTTTTCTAGTGGTTCTTGTCGCCTATCGGGTCCGGTCAGGAGAGTTAATGTCGGAGGCGAGGCAAAGAGTCTCGGGCTAAAGCCCTCGACTCTTACCTCCGACATTGACCCCCCTGCCCCCCCCCCCCCCCCCCCCCCCAAGCCTGACCGGAGCCTCGAGGCGACAAGAACCACTGGCAAAGCCTAACTCGTAATATAACTGATAATGTCAGCTAGTGATTCTGTTGACGGGGGAAGGGGTGGGGTTTAACGAGGGGCTCACATCCTCCTGTGAATCTGTTGGCGGGGGGCCTGGAAACAGGGGTTTACGTCCTCCAGTGAATTTGTTGACGGGGGCTGGAAACATGGGCTCATGTCCTCCAGGGGGATGCTGTCCGATGTCTGAGGAGACAGTGACTCACCTCTCTCAGAGAAATGTTCTCTGTTATTGGCGGGGGGTGGGGGGTGGGTGGGGGGGGTGGTTAGGGGGGCGGGATTCTGCATTCGGTGTAGGTCTGATCCATCGTTTCAGCTCACTGAAGGGCACCCCTTCTTAACACTTAAAGGAAGATAGCTTCATAAACTGTCGTACAGGCATGAACTCTGCTATGACTGCAAAAGAAGAAAACGATGCAGTGGACAGATAGGAAAAAGTATAATACAACCCCCCCCCCCCCCCCCCCCGATCACAATGAGGGAGCCCACGTCCAAAACAAAGCTTTTTAAAACATCAACATAAAAACTACCCCAAATCACGCCAAAAGTGTATTTTGAGAGAAAAGTACAATACAACCCCACCCTTATCACAATGATGGAGCCCACGTCCAAAACAAAGCTTTTTAAAACATCAACATCCATCGCTCAAACAAAAACCTACCTCAAATCACGCCACAAGTGTATTTTGAGAGGAAATTACTACAATCCTAAACCACCTTTAACTCTTTCCCATCGAGAGCCCAAACAAACCCTTTGTCATCGAAATGCTTACATTATAGCACTATTGTTTACAAGGGTGTTAACAGTAGATTGAGGATTGTGTGTTAAGAGTCATTTAACTCTGTGTTCTATCTCTTATTCCTTAGTTGTCAATTCACCCACACGCTACCATTAGACAGCAGATTTGGCGCGCTGTATTTCGCAACACCGTTGTTGACAGGCTTGGTCCACAGCATTGCAAAACGGTCTGAAAAACCCGTTGCTAAGACCGTTGTCACTGAACAAGGAAGTAATCTACTTGTACACAAATTGTCAGTGCTTCGCTTAGTCTGAAGTATTACCAAATGGTCTGACACCGTCAGATCCGCTGCTAAGGCTGCTGTTGAGCTTTGCCAAATGGTCTTGACACCGTCAGACCCATTGCTAACACTACTTCTAAGGTAAAATGTATTAGCGTGTGAAGTTAGCTTCACTTACAAAGCAAGTTAGTTTCACTTCTAATACAAGCTACTGCCATGAACCATGACGGGAACGCCTCACACTTGGCACACAACGTTTAGGACAAGGCAAGACAAAACAAACATAAAAACAAGGTTACGGACCGCTAGGTTGCGCCAGAGCCTTTAGACAAGGTTACGGTCCGGACGGTTAGTTCATGCCAGAGCCTTTAAACAAACATAAAAACAAGGTTACAGGCTATTAGGTCGTGACAGAGCCTTTAAACAAGACAAAACATAAAACATTTAGTTAACGACATTAGGTTTCTCTGTCCAAAGATCTGCTAGTTCCTTTTCTTTTAGCATTTCTTCAATTTGTTTTCACAAACTGAACACCTTTCGAACAGACAGTGCAAGAAAATGAAATTTAGGATACCCACGTAACAGTCTGGCGAAAACACTCAACTGATGAGCATAAGGCTTTGAAAGTTTAACATGGAATTTTAGCGAATCTCTCCAGTTCAAGTTAGTTTCCTTCCGATTTTTTTGTTGTTGTATTTTATGAACTAGAGCTCCCTCAGTTGACCTCTCTCCATAATGGATAGAGGCCGACACGTTTTTTCGTTCAGTATCCTGTAATAACCTGTAGCCATCTACTAAATATGTTTTTAAGGTATCCAATGTAACTGTGGACAAATCACACTCGGCTACTGTAATACAGTTAGCTGACGATCTATCAGAAAGATTATCTTTTAAATACAAATGAAGTTTTTTGGATCAGTAACCTATTGTTGTTTTGAACCATCAAGTACATCCCCTAAATTACCTGAAGGTTTCTTTGGTAAAGATCTAGCCAACCAATATCCATGAGGATTTGTTTCACTGATGCTATAAAAGTTTTCATCTATTCATGGTATTCCTCATGACACTGCAAAATCATGTCCTCTTCACTCCAATTCTGCATTTTGTCTGTGTTATTGATGTTGTTAAGCGCTACGCTTTTATATGCTCTGCTTTGGGCTCAGGCTGAGCAATATCCTGTAATTCAGATAGAGATAGACAAAATGGAGCTTCCAAACCACCTCTCAGTTCGTTTTTTTTTTTTTACTGAGTCTATGTCTAAATCATGGCTATTTTAAACAACAACACACACAGCTCTAACAAAACCCCACCTCAACTCATGCTCAAGTGTATTTTGAGAGATTATTCATAGCTTCAAAAGTTAATAATTAAATTATAAAACGAATCAAGATGAACTTCTTCTTCTAAGTGATATCTGCGCTGTAGAGCATAAAGACTTAGACTCAAAAAATAAATTCTTCTCACAGTAGTTGTTTCTGGGAAATCAAAAGAATATCTTTCGAAACAGTATACTACAGAAGAAATAGAATCACTCGCCACTGAGGAGGTAATTAATCTAATGCTAAATATGAAAATCACATTGGTTCACTAATGACCCGTGACTTAAGTCGATCTCTCATAAAAGCAGTTAGTCATTTCCTCCCCATAGACACTGAAATTCTATCGCATGATCTTGAAAGCAACCCTATCATTTCAAGTTCAATCAGCAAATTAGCATGCCTTATGTTTTACAAATTTGGAAATTACCTCTCTCCCACCATCACCTTACTCTTTACTTGGAGTCATGTTGACTTTTCTAAAATAAATTTTAAAGCAGAAGAAAATGTAGGACCATCAGACGATTACACAACCAAACTCAACTCAAATTCAAATGGTAACTAAGGCTGAGTATAACAGACACACAAAAAAATTACAGCTCCGAAGAAAAGACTCATGTAACTGACCTATCCCCACCACTGTCAACAGCATCATCACAACCACCACCACCCCACAACCACCACAACAAGGTGAGAGACTAACAACTGAGCCTGTCACCCATCAGCCTAAACCTGAAATAACAAAATACTTAATCAGTGGATTTGTTGTTGGAATTGGTTATGTACAGTGGAGTCTGCTTAACACAAATTTCTGGGGACACGGATAATCACTTTGTGTTAAACGTATTTCATGTTAACCAATATGGCCTCAAAATTGATCATGACCCTCCCGGCAAGGAAAAAGTGTGTAAGAGATGCGTGCATGAATGAGTACGAGGTTAAAAGTGCACATTATCGTACTATATATGATTACCTTACCTTCAGCTCACTAGAAAAGCACAAGGAGACGTGTACAGCTCACGCAGTTAATGTAAAATCCATCAGGTAAAATCCATAGTAAAGTAAAAGCAACACAGGCTGAAGTACAATCTCACATCGGTAAAAGCAACACAGTCAAAGTCATTTTAAAAACGCCATGATCGAAGTCTGTTTTGCGTTATTGACAGCTCGTGTAGAGAGACAATCGTGGATCTCATTAATTTTTTTTTTCACTTCAAGCGTAATCGACTTCTGTTTTACCTTGGGGGTAGCCATGATCGGTTGTTAACTGAAATGAGGGAATGTTGGGTTGTGTTGGTACACGAATGATGCATGAATACAGTTCAGAAAAACTAGCCAATGAGAAGATGGATTACAACAACTGAAGGCTATTCAGCCAATCACAGGCTAGAGTTCGTTTTGATCTGTGTCATGTGTACTACAGCACGAGAGTGACACGTGCAGTGCCCCTTTCATGAATTGGTTTTTGGTTTTTGAGACTGGAATCTGTGTTCGTGTTAAACAGGTGAATAATAGTGAAATTGCTCTGGTTGGGAACTGAAAACAGCTTCATGGTAAGCAAAATTTTGTGTTAAGCATTTCATGTTATCAGTGAAATTTTAATACAGAATAAGAATGCCGTCGGCCGGGAATGCAAACACGGTTGGTGTTAACTGGAAATTCATGTTAGGTGAGTTCGTGTTAACTGGACTCCACTGTAGCTTACAAGCTATGGAAAAAATACAAGACACAAACTCAGTGTCCAAAAAAACAGAAACTCAAAAAGCAAAGCAAGAAGTCCCCACATTATCAGCAGCACCAAAAGCTTTTGATCCATTTTTCATGCCATGAATAAATTTATTATTTTAATTTTTGTTGCAGAAAAAACACTGAGCAACACAAAGAACATAATGAACCTCATCTATGACTGCTGTTCTAAGCGGACTTGCCATGACTTACACTATGCTAGGGCGAAGTCTTCTCAAAATGTGTTCTGCAGACCTGGGCAAACTAGATTTTGAGGACAGTGCTAAGCATAGTTGTGGTTGTTTCAGCGACAATTATGAAAAAAGACTTTCAGAAAATGTATCTAGGTGAATAATAATATGGCAACATTGGCTGTTATCGTTGTCAGCGCTGTGGTCAACGCACATGCTTTTAGTGGATCAAATTACCTCTTTTCAAAAGTTAGTAAAGTAGAGAGTGCAGAAGAAATGAGACGACACAATGAAGCTGCAGAGAAACTAGCTCAGGCAGAACAAGATTATGAGAAAAAAAATAGAAAGACTTGATTTCATCACTGAAATATTTAGACTGAAAGGTCACGCACAGCATACATTTTCAAATGTCATCAAAGAATACTATCTTGTTACTGGTGAAGACATGACCATACCACAACTGAAGATTACTATGAATCCAGTCAACAACAAAGAAATGGAGAATTAATGTTTGTTTTAGTAGGCATGACATTTGTTTATTTCACAGGAGTTTTTCTTGCTAGAAGAAATGACAACGCTAAGCTATCAAAAATATATTATTCCCCAATTGGCTACTGGAAAGGAAAAACTGCAATAGAAAAATTGTCTGCTGCTGTAGACGGTGCCGTTACGCTCAATCAAGTAAAACATTGGCGACAGAGACAAGCTATATGGCAAATATATTTGCCCGCTCCAAGAAAAATAATAAGACTGCACTTTGAAAACACCAGCCTAATGACACACACCAAATGGATCTATTGTTTCTTCCACATGTCACTGTAAGGAAAAAAATGATACAAGTAAGCACTGACTGTTGTCGACATTGTGTCAAGGTGCAAGGATGCTGAACCTATAACTGACAAGAACACTAGCACTGTAGCTACTACATTATCATCTCAAATACCCCAGGCTTGTTCTAGTCGACGATGGAATTGAATTCAAAGATGCAGTTAATCAATTATTTGCGAAGCATGGTATGCTAGTACGATGAGGCATACCAGATGTCCACAGGTCACAGGCAATTGTTGAGAACTTTAACAAACAATTATAGGAGAGACTTTTCAGTTATCAATATTCTAATGAACTTATGCACGACACATGAAACACTGAGTGGGTTAAGAGATTACCATCTGTGGTAAAAGCAATGAATAATGAGGGTCACCTAACACCTGCTGATGCTATTAAATTAAAAACAATACCGCCGGTGCCAGGGCTAAAAACAACACAAACGCCACTAGTGCCTGACACAAGTTTGTTTACAAAACAGGTAAGATATCTGTATCAACCCAGTGAAGCAGAGAATGACATAAAACGTAGGGCAACTGATCCAATATGGTGTACGTCTGTCCAATATGTAAAAAAAAAATAATAATAAAAAAAATAAAAGTTTCTGGCAACCCATTTATTTATTATTTTTATAAACCTGCCCCTCAGAGGGCATTTGTCAGAGAAGAATTACAGATTATTCCACCAGACACTGTTACGCATCATTTCACCAACTAATTTATCAATTAGTTTATCAACTAATACATCAGCGATTTCTTCAGTTAATTTAAGCTTGTAGAGCATAAGCTTTTCCTTACTGTGAAATACACGTTTTGTGTCACCAAAGGCAAGTGACTTCTTATGTGTAGTGATCATTTCAATATTATGCTTGTTTGACCTCAGTGTCTTGTTTGGATAACCCAGCATTAGTTCTCCATTTAAAACTTGCTTATAGTGTTCATGACAGATATCTTTATTTTTTATTGCTGTTTTTTTAATACCTTTTGCTTTAGACTGACTGCCTTTCTGGTGCAGTATGGAATGCATTTTTGACCTTAGTCCAATGTACTCAACTATTGGCACTCAATTCAGTTCATCTTTAAACTTCCCAGGCACTTTCTTGTTTTCTGTGCTGTATAGTGGGTGATCCTTAGGATAAACAGACGTGTCATAGTGCTATAACTCTGTTTTCATGTCTTCATAAAAGTCTTCAGTAGGCGCATCTATAATCATAGAGTCAGTCTCAGAGTATAACTGTCAATAGTCAGGATACTTCAGTTTAAAGTATTCATAGTACAATTCAAGCATGAACAGGTTTGACAGTTCAAGTATTTCCATACCAATGAATACTGGCTTGTTGTGATCAACAAACATTTTTTTTAGTGTCACCACATACGACTGATGAAACTCTTTATACCCTGTGTGGCTTGCCTGTAAGTTTAATTGCACCTGATTCAGTTGTGGCTAATCTCACGTCTTTGCGGTGATGTAGATTTTCCATTGTTTTTCCGAAACAGGCATTGTTCATAAGCTTAAAGAAGTCTTGTCAAATGCAGTTGTCAGCATCCCTTGCACAAAGGGTTGTGTTCTTCATTATGTAATCTTTCATAAAAGCACACTAATCAAATTCTATACCTCTGTGAACTATCTTAAGGATTAGACCATGCCTGATGTAAAACTGTAGTAGGCGATAGTGACAAATGTAATTGAATTTGTCATTTAAATTCGGCAAAAGATTTGTCTTCTTTTTTTTCCTGTCAAAGTCATTTTCTCAACTGCCAATGGATAATCATTGTGTTAATCATGTAGGTGTTGTGGGTACTCAAGGTCAACTTCAAAGAGCCAACCTTTCTCGTGATTCCAATCATGAGTCATAATATAGTTTGTTAAGTATGTTATATCATACTGTGACAAATCATGCAGTTGAAAGTTTTTCAAGGGCAATAACTCAATCATGGCCCAGCCATAAGGTTATTAGCATCAAGGTACGTAATATATGACCTTGACCTTGAGGGGTCAAAGTTGTTAGCTTTGGCATAATTATTTGCGGCTATGCTTATGCCTCCTCTCAAACTATGTTCCACAATGTCAACCATCACTGAATCAGACAGCAGGTCTATCTGTATCTTACTGGATTTTAAAAATGCATCCCATGTCATGCCAGGACTAGTTATGTAGCTAGCTGGGTCAAGACTGTAGTGCAACAAACCCTTTTCATGGTAACTTTAAAATATGTCTGCTAGCAAGCAAACATCACCTTTTAAGTTTTGGTCTTGGTAGTCACCAATCGTTTTTGACATGCTAGTTTACCCCAAGCATCAAAAGCATGCTGGTATTCAGAGTCAGAAATTCCTTTGCCATTTAGTGTAGGATAAAATTTCTCTGTTGGAGGCAGAGACATTTCCTCAAACACAACCCAGTCACTGATGTTCTCATAGGGATAGACTCCTTTCTTGATTAACTCTGGCTCAAAGTATTTACTTGATATTGGAAACGAAGTCAGTCCTTCTGCCAGACTAGTAAGTCCTGAGGACAAATGCTGCATGGAGTCATAAAAGACTATATTTTTTAACCTAAAAGTCAAGTACTTCTCAATTGTCTGGGCAATACAACTGTTTTTGTAAGACTCATCTACAGCCTGCATGATAATGTGTGAATCATACCCTTTGAGATTGTGGAAAAAGATAGGCAACTTATATTTTTGGGGTTCTATTTTTAATAGCAAGTTTCAATTGTTATGTGCAGCACCTCTGTAACGTCCAGTTATGTGGTCGTAATCACGAACTTTATCGCCCCCAGGAGATGTTCACAAATCCATCACACCTCTGCTGTATTAAAATCCAGTTCATCCTCTTGTGTCATTATCAAAGGCATCTGACATGTTGTGAGATAATGTACCACCTGACTGTGTAGTTGTCTCATTTCTGTTAAAAACTCACCTGCTGCATTTTCAACTATGTAGGTTCTGTATTCTCACCATCTGATCTAACAAGAATGTAACCAAAAGAACACACTACTTCGTCACTTAATTTTACAGTCTTTGGTAGTGCTTCTGGAACAGGGCCCTAATATGGTACAAACTCTACAAATGGTTGATCATCAATATATTCCAACGACATATTATACATCACATTTATTGCTGCTGGTACTGCTATTGATGTTACAGCAAGTGCAAGCAGTTGTTTGTAATGTGTTCGTATGTCTTCAAAGTGCTGGATATATTTGAAGTAGTTTGTAATATCAGCTTGTCTGTCCATCATTTTTATAACCATAACAAATGAATAAATTAATTTACTAATCCATACCTAGTGGGCTGATCTGTCTTTAAGATAAGTTTTAGATGCTTAGTTGATTTCATCTCGTTCATGCTTGCCAGGTATAACATCGTTCTCCTTGAGGCAGTCTTCAAAGCTATCACGATCTTTGCAGTAAAACAAACAGATAAACTTTAGTTGCTCACATTAGTAGTACAGCATTATATTTTTGTGTGAGAATCAAGATTCAGTATTCAAGATTCAAGATAACTTATGGCACAACACTACCTGGTAAATAACAATAATAGGCGTCGCTTCACTAGCACAATTGACGGATTTGAGCGGACGGCCAGGAGATAGTGCATGGCCGCCAATTTCCCTCATTCCCAGACACTGATGTTTGCATGTCTACCACTGAAGGCGACTTCTGTTAAAGTGTTTCTCTTTGTAACAATGTCCTTCTCTGATGAGCAGTCATCAACTATAAACAAAGTTAGCTACCCTTGAAATTTATCTTTAAAGAATTGTATCCAGTCATTCATTTTTTTCTCAGGGTCGATTAACTAAATGTTGTTGTCAGTCCAAATGAATAAGCAGTTTTCATAAGCTTTGTTGTGTTTGATCGTAGGACAGAATATCACAATGTTTTCAAAATGATAGATAGTCTATAATAATAATAATAATAATAATAATAATACCGTTATTATATAGGCTGTAAGAGATCAAGAACAAATTCAGTTTTCCCACAGCCTGTGGCACCACAAAACAAATCACAGTGAGGATCAAGGGTCAGCAACTTAATTTTATAAAATTAAATATAATTTTAATACACAGCACCATTTAGTCAGTCTGCTTTCTTAGATATTCAATTGTGCATCATAAATCAGATACAAGTAAATATTTAAAGCTCCGGCTGTTTCACTCTTTTTTTGTATCCGAATTGTAATCCTGTCATGACCATACTGTTGTACGACCTGACCCATGTAGGTAATCGTCATCTGTACTAAGTAATTCTGTCAGGTATTGGTCGATTCTTAGTCATACAGATGTTGATCTTTGCATGCCATGTTTGCAGGTTTTTCTCTAAGTCTTCCACCTGATCATCTTATGATCTCGTCATAGTGGTAAGGTAGCATGCGAATCATACCCTTGATTAGGACGCCCTTCAATAGTGCAGAATAAGTGTGTAATCTTTGGATTATAGACTTTTCTGACTCCCTTTTGTATGGACTTCCTGGTTCAACTAATAACATAAGAAAGCCTTTCAGTGACCTAGCAGCTGTGTTCAAGTTGATGTACCACATTGGTTCACTTGTGTCTTTGTGCATTAAACTGTGTCTTATCACACGGTCATAATAAATCAGCAGTTTTGTTTGGTACTGATTTTGTATGTCTATCTAGATCAGTGTGTGTGACAATTTCATATTCCAAGGAAATGTTTGATATTTTGTATGTTGAGTTGAGATCAGATGATCTGATAACTTTGAAGTAGTCATTGATAGTTAGTTCAAAGCTTAGATGGTCATTCAGCGCTCCTTGATAATAAGGCAAATGTGCTGTTAAGATTTTGAATTCAAGTGGAATGTAGAATGTACTTCCATATGTGTCTGCTATTATAACGTCCTTGGCGGTAGATGTAGATTTGTCACCTGCATCAATTCCAAGTTTGGCAACGTTATCAGTCTGTATGCCTTGGTAAACACGGTCTTCTCGTTCTTCTCTAGTGAGCCACAGATCTTCGTAGCAGTAGAATACTTCAGCGTCATCTAGACTAAACACTTGCTGTCAACCAGTGTTCTGTTTGGGTCTGATTCTCATGAAAGTTCAATATTAAAAGCAAGTACCAGGAACAATAACATCACTGGGACCTACGTTCGGAAACTTGACAGTAAGAGTTTGGTTTTGATCTTTGGTGCTAGGATTGTTTGTGTTAACAATTGATTGCCTAATACCCTTAACACCTAGAGGTTCACGTAGTTTTCTGTGTGGGTCTAACTTTGATCCGTAGATTGATGTCATTTTATTTATGCAAAAATCGAAAATAATTATGAAATAAAAATACAACAATGGCAGTGGGAGGATTTGGCCATGATATTGAAATGTACAAGTTTATGCCCCAACAACAGACTATGGCGATGAGGAAATAGAAGACTTCTATGACCAACTGCAAGAAGTTCTGGACCAGACCCCAAGAAAGACATTCTTGTGGTGCAGGGAGACTGGAATGCCAAAATAGGAGAGGATGCTGCTAGGAACTGGAAAGGCACATGCGGACGCTACTGCAATGCAGAGACCAATGACAGAGGCTTAAGGCTCCTGGAATTTGCCAGTTCAAATGATCTAAAGCTGATGAACACGTTTGGCCCGCACAAAGCATCCAGAAGGTGGACATGGCACAGCCCGAACGGAGAGCACCATTACCAAATTGATTACATCATGGTGAAGAGACGCTTCCAAACCAGAGTGAACATTGCCAAGACAAGAAGTTTTCGAGGAGCAGACATTGGAAGTGACCATGACAGTGAGATCCTTGGCAAACACCGACAAGCAAAGAAACTTGGGTTACAGCTGACATCTTTGTTTTATGTGACAAGTGTCAAGAATTAAAGAAAAAGAAATCAGAGGTAGAAGGAACTAAACAATACAGGGAAATTAACCAGGATATCAAGAAAAGCATGAAAAAGGCAAAGAATAAGTGGATTGAAGATCAGTGTAAACACGTAGAAGAAAATTTAAACAAAAATAAGAGCAAAAAGCTGGTGAAAGACCTGACCAGAGTAAAACAAGGACGCTCCTCGATCATTCAAGATAGTGAAGGGAACTGTCTTACAGAAGACCAAGACATACTGAAGAGATGGACAGAGTACTGCTCAGATTTGTGCAACCACCGAGCTGCAGGGGACCCAGGCATACTTGTCAACCCACCCGTGACCAACAATGGCAACTATCCCATCCTCCGAGAAATAGTAGAGGCTGCAGTGAAGTCGCTGAAAAAAGGGAAGGCAGCAGGAGCAGACAATATCCCTGCAGAGCTAGTCCAAGAAGGGGGAGAAGACACGACAAGCGCCTTACTAACAATCTGCAATAAGATCTGGCAGTCAGGGGATTGGCCCACACCATGGAACCAATCACTTATAATAACTCTCCCCAATTATAATAACTCTCCTCCAAAAAGGCAACTTACATCAATGCCAGAACTATCGCACGATCAGTCTTATATCCCACCCAAGCAAAGTCATGTTAAAGATCCTACTGAACAGGCTGAAGCCACAGGCAGAGGAAATCATAGCTGAGGAACAGGCAGGCTTCAGACCAGGGCGCAGCACAACTGAACAGATCTTCAACCTGAGAGTTCTATGTGAGAGATACCTCCAGCGCCAGCAGGACCTCTATCATGTCTTTGTGGATTTTAAGAAAGCGTTTGACAGGGTGTGGCATGCAGCCCTTTGGTCCACCATGAAGCTATACAACATCAATGCCAACCTGATCAAAGTCATAGCAAACCTTTACAACAAGGCCACTGGCGCAGTCTGCTTCAACGGCAAAATAGGAAACTGGTTTAGGACTACAGTTGGAGTCAAACAAGGCTGCTTGCTCTCACCTACTCTTTTCAACATCTTCCTGGAAAGAATCATGACGGACGCTCTGAAAGATCATGAAGGAACTGTCAGTATTGGAGGCAGAACAATCGCGAACTTGCGCTTTGCGGACGACATTGATGGCCTTACAGGAACAGAGAAGGAGCTAGCTCAGCTGGTGAAAAAGCTGGATAGTACAGCCATTGCATATGGGATGGAAATCAGTGCAGAGAAGACCAAACTGATGACCACTAACGCCAGGGGCATTGGCACTGAAATCATGGTTGGAGGCCAAAAACTGGAAACAGTTAAGAAATTCAAATACTTAGGAGCCATTGTGACAGATGAGGGATCAAAACCAGAAATACTGTCCAGGATTGCGCAAACAACAACAGCACTGACAAGATTGAAGACCATATGGAAGGACAGAAACATCACACTCTGCTCCAAGATCAGACTGATGCGCTCCTTAGTCATCTCAGAGTTCTTGTATGCCTGCGAGTCATGGACCCTCACAGCAGACCTTGAAAGGAGGATACAAGCCACTGAAATGAGATGTTTTCGAAGGCTGCTTGGCATCTCATACAGAGATCACATCACAAACGAGGAAGTGGGAAGCAGAATCAGGCAAGCCATTGGGCCCTATGAAGATTTATTAGCCATTGTGAGAAAACGCAAACTGAAGTGGTATGGGCATGTCACGCGTTCAGCAGGGCTTGCCAAAACAATCCTGCAAGGGACTGTGCAAGGAGGACGAAGGAGAGGAAGACAGAGGAAAAGATGGGAGGACAATATCTCAGAGTGGACAGGACTGAAGCTGGGCGATACGCTGAGAATGGCAGAGAACAGAGAGGATTGGAGGGAGCTGGTTGCCAAGTCATCAGTGGTGCCCCAACGGTCGGCAAGACTACGGGATATAGTTAGATAGATAGATAGATTGAAATGGAAGATATGTATGACTATGGTAATAATACAATGGATATGGCTGGTATTAGAAATACTTCTAGTTTGCATCGTGAACTTTTAGAAAGCAAACTAAACTCGTCCAGATGTAATAAATCCTAGTCAGTTTGATCTTAATAACAATGGTCACTTATTTGTAAATACAAAGGAAAAGTGCATCTAACCCATAAAAGCAACCCCGCTATGTTTAGAGCTTTAAATACAATCAAAACTGAAGTAGGTGTTGACGCAGCACTGCAGCGTTACCTTGGTGTTGGTAGTAAGAAGTTACCAAGTAAACTTGAGAGTTCCCTTCTTGGTCTGCAAAAAAACGTTGCCAACGGGACAAGAAATTAAAATAGTGGGGATAAAAGGGTTATCAGAAATAGCAGACAGAGCAATACAAGAAACCTCTTTTACAGATAAAGCTATGAAAACAATAAATGACCCTCCCTTGTCCATGCGGGAGATAATGGGGTTGAACAAGACGCTGCAGACAATTAGAGTTGAACTTGTGAATAATGTAGCCAAACTGGGTGAGCTTGATAATCACATAGAAATGGAGAAAATAAAACTCGGTAAAGCAGGCGAGGAGAATTATGACATTTAAATAAAGAAAGAATACAAAGACTATTAAAGGATTTGCAGATAGAAAGATCAGTCAGACTAGAAGTAATTACTCACAAACCAGGTAGGTGAAGGGAATTACTCAGAGCTGGACAGACGAACAGTTAGATCCCCTGCCTCCGCCTATCAAGCACCCAATCGCCAGCCAACAGAGAAATACACAGGTATAGAGCAAGACGATCATCTACATCCTCAAAAAGGATGCGATGCGATGCCATTTTTAACGGGATAGGGACTTACAGCTCTCGCTGATTTCGTCCGGGAGGGGGGGGGGGGGTGAGGGGGGCTGAGGGGGGGGCAGGGGGGGGGTGTTCGGTCTGGCTCTCTGTCCCTTCGTCGCGCAGCGACTGATGGTGTTGCCGGGACCGGGTGGGTAGTGGTGGAGGAGGCGGGTGGTGTGGCCGGTGAACCGTCACTGGTACCAGGCTGGTGGCAGTTGGTGGACCAGCCACTGCAGTATGCCCTCTACGAGTGGGTGTGGGGGTGGTGGTGAGAGAAAGATAATAGGAGACCCGTAAGACAATGAATTCAATAGAGCCGCATCAGTCATTAATTTACGCCATTTTTAATATCAAAATTTTGACCCCAATTTTACCCCCGTTAATTCTGAATCAACCCTTTGATTTTTTAAAAGTGATGAGTATGACTGATGCGGCCTTATTGATCTGATTATCTTACGGGTCTCCTATTATCTTTCTCTATAACTATTGTCTCTGACAACACCTAATCATGAACCTGATCAAGTGATGCCAAGTGAAACTTAATACTTATTAACAAGTTGCAACTAACTTTTAGAAACCTGCAGAGGTAACCTTTAAGTGTGTTGTCATCATCATCATCATCATCAGTCCCTTGCCCGAACTGGGCGTTGGGGGGACTGAAAGGCAGCAGCAACAGACAGTGCTCTCCACTGAGTTCTATTTTGGGCGGTGGCAAGCAAGTCTGGCATCTCGAGTTCGGTCCATTCTTTTATGTTTGCGACCCAACTCTTTCTCTGACGACCTCGCCGACGACTTCCTTAAGAACTTATTAATTACTTACCCTAAGTTCTTACAAGTACTTACCTTAAGTTCTTACAAGTACTTACCCCAAGTTCTTACAACAACTTGACTCAAGTCCCAAGACACTGAGACAGTTTTATCAAGATACAAGGACAATAAAAAAACTTTTTTTTCTCAGTAGTACTCTGGAGGTGGTGCAGATGGGACTAAATAATCAGGCACAAGTGGTGTAAATGACATGTCATCTCTCTGCGAAGCATATGACAAAAATATTGATTGATTACCAAATCTGATTTTTATTTGTTTAAAAGATTGTGTAGTTTTTCTGTGGTTTCCTGTACCCCTATCTTTTTTCCCTCTGCTAAAAAACTAGCCTTCAGTTCTTCAACATTCACGGGAGACTGACTACGCATTTTATTCTGTATTTCAGACTTCTGTTTCTTGTAATTATTTAAATCATCCTGGACTCGCTTAAATTCTTCATCATCAATAAAATTATCATTCAATGCCTTACTGATAATAAGTTTCATACTGCTCAGCTTTGCACCAGCAAGCGTACTCAATGCTTCATGTTTCTGTAATTTTGTGTGAAACCTCTTGTTCAAGGCCTCCAAACCAAAGCAAGTCAGGCATGTAGCAACGCTAACAGCCTCAACTGCTATTCCAGCCAAACTCCCAATTCCTGTGGCGAACAGAACGATACCCCCCACAGAACATGAAGCTGAAACTGCACCAATAGCCATAGAAGTGTTTTGTACAGAATTGAAAACGGTCTTATACCGTCTTTTGCACCGTGAATATTTCGCTTCTTCTCCTTCCAAATATTTCAAAGTTTCTGTAATATTATTTAATCTGAATGCGTCTGCCTGTAATGTTTTATCTGAAGCAATTGACACAGCTGTCACCTGTGGATCAGGCGCAAGCGTTGTTTTAGTCATCACATTTGTTTCAGTCGGATCAAGCGTTGGTAGTTGCGGATAGAAGTTTACCATTTTTTTTATTCACAAATATTTTTTTTTTATTTAATCAGCAATTACATTTTGCAACTCTTCAAAAGTATACAATTTGCTGGCATAATAAAATGCAACAAGATCAATGTGTTCAAGGTTTATGTAAGTTAGACGAACAAAAGTTGTTTTGTCAACCACCACCTTGACAGCGGGAATACTGCTTGAAACATTAATAACATCATTATTTTTTGTAATGGCAATAAAGACCTTTGATGATTCTGTTACTGTTTCATTCCATTTAAGTTTAATTCCTTGTGCAATTTGAGCCTCTTTAGCAGTAGCAACAGATTTCATGATAATTTCAAATACTATTGTCGCTTCTCTAGCCACGACTAAGCTTGCTGGCATAAACACAACAGAAGTATCTGATCTACCCTTTCTAGTTGTAAGAAGATATCTCCGTTTCTCATAATTTTCAACTTTCAGTTTTTCTCTGCTATTGTTGTCTGGGGCAAAGCTTGGAACAAGACTTACAATAAGCGGCCCAGAATTAACAACCTTCCTAAACACTAAGGCTCCTTCATCATCAGTGTATACATAAGGACTAATAAATTCCAACTTTATGTCCCAGTCAATTGTGGGTGGTGGAACAGGCACAGGTGAAACAACCCACTTACTACCCACATGTATTAAGTTGTAAGGCGCATTATTTACAGGTGGAGTAGGTACAGTAACATCACGAAGCTGACCAAGTTTAGGAATCTGTTTTTCACCGTCTTTCATGTCGACAATTACTTTCCTCTTGTACATACCAGTTGAATCAAGTTCAAAACCATATATTTCTCCAATTTCCCCTTCCTTCTCAAAATCCTGTACGTCTGCCAAATCTTTCAACTCTGTTACTGGACATGCAACTGGTATGATTCTAGGCTTTGGACCAAGACCACTCATTTTTATAAACAAAAATAAAATTATTTAATTTCCAACACAACACTAAAATCATGCATAAGAACTGGTTTGTCATCCTGATTAGTTACAGATAAACTCAGTGACTCAAAGAAACTAGAACCTAATTTCTTAAACTGCAAATTAGGAAATCTAACAACCACACTTTCACAATACGGAGCAGTTCCAGTTGGTAAGCATCTCAACAAAGTTGAAGGCTTTCCATTGTGAACATTCTCAGATGTGTTTAGTTCTTTCAAATAAACATTTAGTACTCTGTGTACTGACAAATTGACAGGACGTTTTCCAGTTATTTTAAGTTTTTTTGTCTTCATTGTTACATAGCTTCATCTAAATCATCTGATCTATACCAATCTTCGTCAATATAAAATCCAAGTAAATATGCAAATCTATCTGAGATCTTTAACCAATCTTGTGTCGGAGATTCTAATGTAACAAGTAGGTTAGCTGGATTTAAAGTTGCTTTAATTTTAAAATTACTTTGAAACCATTCAGCTATAGTACAAAAGTCATAATAACCAGGCGGTAAAGCTTCAGTCTTACCACCAAAAATTACTTTATTATATATATCATCTTCTACATTAAACCATTTTACTGTGTAGAACATTTCATGGATAGCTACAGACTTGCTACCATCACGATTATCAATCCCATTAGTTAACCACACTGGTTTGCTTGTGTCAAGATTTGTTAAGGTAATAAACATTTTTATTATCTCATATAAAAAAGGATGGAATTTAAATCACCAACCATTACCACTACAAACGCATTTCAATTTAATGTGGATGCCAAATATAATGTTGCACCTACTTATGAACAGAAAATAATTCAACTAAACCAGCTTGACATAGCTGTGTCTGAACAAGATCTATTCCAAGTCAAAGTACCGAATCCGTTTGACCATTACCTAAACCCTCCAATAACAGATGACTCTACTGCAAGAAAGTGGTCTTCAAGTCCACTACAGATGTTTCAAAACCAACTCAACTTTGCAATACTATGCTCAACTACAGGCTGTGGTGTTTCATTTACAGACCATTTGAATCACTCAAACAAACTTATTAGATCTGTCTACCGTTTCCATGTTTATTACCAGCTTAGACGTATTCTGTCAGAACTGCATACACCACTGCCCACTGAATCCAGTTTCAAAAGGTATAACAACCCCATGGATATGAAAGCGTTTGAACACATCTGTAATGAATTTAACATCAGTACAAAGTATGACTTTACACAAAAACTTGATGATCACAATGGTATGGGTACATTATATTATGCTTTGAGTCACAGACAATACCCACAAGATTACTACCCTGGGTACACTTCATTCTCATCAAAATCACAAGTCTGGTTAGGATCAATAGAGCAGAAGCAGTCAAACGCCTGGACCACATTTATTTTAGATAAATCTGACGGGTTTACTCAAGCAGGAGTCGAGCGCGTCAATGAGTCTATCAGAACATATGTCTGGTGTTTACTAGGAGCACAATCACTAACAAAATCAAACATTTTGAATGGAAGTGGTAAATTTGAAGCACAAAAACAGTTTCTTGCAAATCTTGAAGATTCAATTAACTCAACAGTTGATCTCCCATCAAGCATACAACGCTATCAAGACGTACTCAGATATGCCACATCAAAAGTTGACTTTGTAGTTGGCATCGGGTTATACATGTTACCATCTGATCTTCAACTCCAAATGGGAACAATAACAAATTATAATAATGAAATCATTGTTGCAGGTCGTGACCAAAAACTAGGTCTCAATCAATCTGTAAACTTAGGGGCCACAACCACACACGTACAGCCCTTAAAATCATTACAGACGGTAACACCCCCGACCCCGGCCCCGGCCCCAACACCGGCACTCATACAAGCGGTAACCCCTACACCAACCCCTGACACACATGAGTCAGAAAGAACTGCATTGGTAATATGTCTAAAAGGATTAGGGGTTTTACTTCTTTATCTGTTTCATTAAATAACCCACCATCAACCCTCCTATTGTAACCAAAAAGACCCACACATGTTCTGCCATAAACCCAACTACCTTTGCTGTAGTAGTAATCAGCCAACTGACAACAGTGCCAATTATGCCAGGCAAAGCGTCCACTGCTTTCAGAGCCAATTTTTTAAGCAAGTCTGATATGTGAGACAGTTGTTTTTTTACCCATGACTGTAAATCTTTTGGGTCTGTTGGTGGCGGGGGACCCGGGGTTGGTGGTGCCAGGGCTGGCGGTGTTGAACCACCGGGTCCACCAGCACCGGAGACAGCCAACACAAAAGTACTGATAATAAATCCCAGAGCAGTAATTAAACTAGCAATTGTAATACCCTGTTCTCTGAAAAGTGTTTTTAGTCTCTCAGCCAGAGTAGTGTCTTCGTGAAGTATTTTCTGAATAGTTTCTCTAATTCTGTTAACTTGGGTTTTAAGTTTTTGTCTTCCAATACTAATTGTTTCTAACCATCCTGATCTTTCTATCTGCAAATCATTTAATCTGTGTTGAATTCTTTCTTTCATTTCTGTGTCAAGATTCCCATTGTCTGCTGTAGCCAGTTTCTCTTTCTCACGTTCTATGTGTTTATCAAGTTCACCCAGTTTGGCAAGATTGTTTACCATCTCACCTCTTATTGTCTGCAGTGATTTATCCAATCCCATAATCTCCCGCATTGACAAAGGTGGATCGTCTATTGTTTTCATAGCATCATTTAATTGTCCTTCAGTAAATGAAGTTTCTTGTATCACTGTGTTTGCTATTTCTGGTAGGCTTGTTACTGGTGCCATTTCAATCTCTTGCCCTGTTGGCAACTTTGTTTGCGTGTCGTGAAGAACACTAGCCAGTCTTGGCGTGACAGGAGACCCTCCAATTCCAAGATACCTTGCCAACCCAGAGTTACCACCGACTTCACCTTTAATTGTACTTAAAGCCCTAAACTTAGAAGGATTATTTTTATGTGTTAGATATATTTTCCCTCTGTCTGTATTTACAAATAAGTGCCCTTTATCATATTCAAATTGATTAGGATCTATTACATCTGGGTGGACACCAACACTGTCATAAAATGAGTTTACTTTGTCTTTTAACAGTTCGTGATACAAAGGAGAAGTAGTTACCATTCCAGTCATATCTGTGATACTGGTATCTGAGACATTCATGTCATCCATTTCAAAATCTTCATGATTAAATCCTCCCACTGCCATTGTTTTATTAATTTATTATTTTTTATTGTGCATAATAAAAATGACACAGTCTTACGGATCAATGTTAGACCCATACAGAAAACTACGTGAACCCCTGGGTGTTAAGGGCATAAGACAATCAATCGTCATCACGAACAATCCAAGTACCATAGACCAGAACCAAACACTTACAGTCAAGTTTCCAAACCTAGGTCCCAGTGACGTTATTGTTCCTGGCACTGCACGCCTTGCATTTAATATTGAACTATCATCAGACGCAGATGTGAACAGAACACTAGTTAACAATCTTGGCAGAGCAATTGTTAGAACTATTAAAGTAAAACTTGAAGGACAGGAAGTGTTTAGTCTTGACGACTCAGATGTGTTCTACTGTTACAAAGATCTTTGGCTTACAAGAGAAGAACGAGAAGACCGTATTTATCAAGGCATACAATCTGATAATGTTTGTAAACTTCGAATCAATGCTGGAGATAAAACAACTACTGGGGTACCAAAGGAAGTTATTATAGCTGAAACATATGGAACCAGATTTTACATTCCACTTGAGTTTGAAATCCTAACAGCTCATCTGCCTTATTATCAAGGGGCACTGAATGACCATCTGAGCTTTGAACTAACTTTCAATGACTACTCCAAAGTTATAAAATCATCTGCCACAGATGCAACATACAAGATCTCTAACATTTCCTTGGAATATGAAATTGTCACACACACTGATCTAGCCAGACTCATACAAAATCAGTACCAGTCAAGACTTCCAATTTATTATGACCGTGTGATTAGACATAGTTTAATCAATAAAGACAAGAGTGACCCAATGTGGAACGTAAACTTAAACACACCTGCCAGGTCACTGAAAGGTATTCTTATGTTGTTTGTTGAACCAGCAGATCCATATAAACGGGATTCAGAAAAATTCTACAATCCTAAGATTACACATTTGTCCTGCACAATTGAAGGCCGCCCTAATCAAGTGTATGCTTCAGGTTTGTTACCTTATCAACACTACGATGAGATCACAAAGTATTTTGCGGGTGGAAGGATTAGAGATAAACCTGCAAACATTGCGTGCAAAGATCTACATCTGTATGATGTTAGGATCGGACAATACCTTACAAAAAAGTATGCACTGTGGCTAGACCTTCGCAGTACAGATGATGATTATCTTCATGGGTCAGGACGAACTGTCGAGAACGGTAGTGATGGAATAACAATTCAGATACAAAAGAAGGTTGAAACTGCTGCAGCCATAAACATATATTTGTACCTGATATATGACGCACAACTCAATATACAAGACAGTAGACTAAGTGGACACATATATTAAAATTATATTGTGTATTAAAATGAACCGGAGCTTAATGACCCTTGACCCACACTGTGCATTGTTTTGTGGTGCCACAGGGTGTGGTAAAACTGAATTTGTACTTAACCTCTTACAAACAAGATACATACACCACTTTGAAAACATTGTAATATTTTGTCCCACAATAAAACACAACAAAGCTTATCACAACCGTTTATTCATTTGGACTGACAGCAACATATACTTAGTCGACCCTGAGAAAAAACTGAATGACTACCTACAATATTTTTACAAGCAATTTGAAGGACAGCCAACATTGTTTATTGTTGATGACTGCTCAGCAGAGAAAGACATTGTCAAGAAGAGAAACACTCTAGCAGAACTTGCTTTCAGTGGTAGACATGCAAATGTAAGTGTATGGATTCTCACTCAGAAATATAATGCTGTACTGAAAGATTTTCGAGAACAGTTAAAGTTTATTTGTTTGTTTTACTGTAAAGACCGTGACAGCTTTGAAGACTGTCTCAGAGAGAATGATGTCATCCCAAATAAGCATGAACGTGATGATGTAAAAAATAAACTGAAATCAACTAAGCATCTAAAGCTCATTTTAAAGACAGATCAGCCCACAGGGTATGGGTTAGTAAATTAATTTTTGTTTTTTAAAATAACAATATAAATGAACCCTGATGAAATCCTTCTATTGAATGATATCAATGCTGTAGAGAACAAAGACTTAGACTCTAAGAAACAGCGTCTTTTGTCTGTAATTGTCTCAGGCAAATCAAAGGTTTATCTGGGTAGACAATACACAACAGAGGATATTGAATCTCTTACCTCTGATGAGCTAATCAAGCTTCATTCAAAATATGAAAACCACATTGCTTCACTAATGACTCGTGATTTGAGTCGATCTCTTGTATGTCTATACACAAAAGCAGTGAGTCACTTTCTACCTGTGGATAGTGACAGCCTATCACACGACCTTGAAAGCAATCCTATTGTTTCAAGTTCAATTGGCAAATTAGCATGTGTCATGTTTTACAAGTTTGGAAATTACCTTGCACCTGTCGTAACATTACTAGTTACCGGGAGTCATATTGATTTTTCGAAAATAAATTTTACTGCAGAAGAAAATGGACGAAACCCAGACTACTCCACAACTGAACCCCGACCCTGTTTTGACACAGGTTCAAACTGTGACGAAGACTAAAAGTCCAGGCAGGGTTGAGGCTGGAAAAAGATTAGCCGAATATAATAGGCAAAAAAAATTACAGCTTAAGGCACAAACAGAAAAGACTCATGTAACTGATCCACCGTCAACAGCACCAGTGTTACTACCGTCAGGACCGTCACACCCTCATCAAAGTGAGAGACAAACAACTAAGTCTGACCTTGAAACAACAAAATATATAATTGCCGGATTTGTTGTCGGATTTGGTTACGTAGGGTATCAATTATACAAAAAATACAAACCACAGACTCGTACAGTGACCAAAAAATCAGACACTCCAAAAACAAAACCAGAAGTCGCCACATTACCAGTAACACCCAAAGCCGTTGACCCATTTTATATGCAGTAAATAAAAAATATTATTTTAATTTTTCTTGCCTAAGAAATGAATGACACAAAGAACTTGATGAACCTTGTCTATCACTCTGCCGTAATCAGCGGACTAGCAGTAGCGTATTCTATGCTAGGAAAAAATCTACTCAAAATGAAATCAGCAAACCTCAGTAGATTAGATTTCGAAGACAGCGCTAAGCTAATTGTAGTTGTTACAGCGTCGATTGCGACAAAAGACTTTCTTGTCAAGCAGGGAATTATTCCTGAAAATGTTTCTATGTAAATAAAAATAATATGGCGACGATAGCTATTATGATTGGTGGGGCAGTTGTTAACGCATTGGCATTCAGTGGTTCAAACTATCTCTTTTCAAAAATGGGTAGAGAAGAATCTGCTCTGGAGATGAGACGACACAATGAGGCGTCAGAAAAATTAGCACAAGCCCAGCAAGATTATGAAAAGAATAGAATTGAGAAACTTGATTTCATCAATGAAAAATTGAGGCTTGAAGGTCACGCACAACATACGTTTTCAAATACAGACGAAGCAATCAGGGAATATTTTCTTGTCACAGGTGAAGACATGTCTATCCCAAAACCAAAACTAAGTGACTATTACAAACCAAGCACACAACAAAGAAACGGAGAGATAATCTTTGTTCTAGTGGGAATGACATTTGTTTATTTTACAGGAGTTTTCATTGCTAGAAAAAATGGCAGCCGAAAATAAACTATCGAAAATATATTACTCTCCATCAGGCTATTGGAAAGGAGCAACAGCTATTGAAAAATTACATGCCGCTGTGGGCGGAGATATAACACTCAATCAAGTCAAGCAATGGTTACAGAGACAGGCAATTTGGCAGATATATCTCCCTGCTCCAAGAAAGATAACAAGACCCCATTTTGAGAACACTACCCCAAATGACACACATCAAATGGACCTCCTGTTCCTACCACATGATACAATAAGAAAGAAACGATACAAGTATGCATTAACTGTTGTAGACATTGCTTCAAGGTATAAAGACGCTGAACCCATATCTGACAAAACAGCTAACACTGTTGCGACTGCTTTATCTAGTATCTATAAAAGAAGCCCTTTAAGATACCCCAGACTAGTGCAGGTTGATGATGGATCTGAATTTAAGGGCGCAGTTAATCAGTTATTTGCTAAGCATGGTGTACTGGTCAGACGAGGCATTCCAGGTGTGCACAGATCACAGGCAATTGTTGAAAACTTTAACAAACAGTTATCAGAAAGACTTTTCAGTTACCAGTATTCTAAGGAACTCATGCATGACACCCGTAACACTGAATGGGTAAAGAGATTACCACATGTGATAAAAGCAATGAACGATGAAGGTCACCCAAAACCTGCTGATGCTATTAAATTGAAAACAATTACAGAGCCAAAAACAGGACCAACCCCAACCCCCGCACCAGACACAAGTTTATTTACTAAACAGGTGAGATATTTATATCAGCCAGGAGAGGCTGAGAACGACGACAGACGCAGGGCAACAGACCCCATCTGGTCAACGTCTGTACACAATATAAAAAAAAAAATTCCCGGTCCAGACGCAACAATATATTACCTGTACGACCCTGCACCCCAGAGGGCATTTGTCAGAGAAGAATTACAGATTATTCCCCCAGACACCGTTACTCATTTCAGTAACTAAGTCGTCAATTAATTCATCAACCAGTTCATCACAAATGTCTTCAGATAACTTGAGCCTGTAATGTACAGGTGCATAAGCCTTTTCCTTAGTGTGAAACACTCTTTTCGTGTCCCCAACTGCCAGTGATTTCTTATGTGTTTGGATCATTTTAAGATTATGTTTGCTTGATCTCAGTGACTTGTTTGGATAATCAGGCATTAATGCACCATCTAACACTTGCTTGTAATGTTCATGACGTATGTCTTTATTTTTTATTGCTGTTTTTTTAATTCCTTTGGCTTTCGACTGACTACCTTTCTGGTGCAGTATAGAATACATTTTTGATCTCAGTCCAACATACTCAACTATTGGCACACCATTCAGTTCATCCTTAAACTTACCAGGCACTTTCTTGTTTTGTGTGCTAAACAGTGGATGGTCTTTAGGGTAGTCAGATGTGTCATACATGTGTAACTCTGTTTTCATGTCTTCATAAAAGTCTTCAGTACACACATCAATGATCATAGAGTCAGTGTCAGTGTATAACAGACGGCAGTCAGGATACTTTGGTTTGAAGTAATCATAATAAAATTCAAGCATCAACAGTTTTGACAACTCAAGAATTGCCATACCAATGAATACTGGCTTGTCCAGTTTGACAATCTTTTTTTTTTGAGTGACACTGCATACAATGATGAATGAAATTCTTTGTACCCTGTGTACTGTGGCTTGCCTGTAAGTTTAATAGCACCCAATTCAGTTGTGACCAGTCTCACATCTTTGCGGTGATGAGGATTTTCCATCGTCTTGCCAAAACAGGCATTGTTCATAAGCTTAAAGAAGTCTTTGTCAAATGCAGTGTTGCCGTCTCTGGCACGAAGGGTTGTGTTCTTCATTATGTAATCTTTCATGAAAGCACTCTGATCAAATTGAATTCCTCTGTGAACTTTCTTTAGTACTAACCCGTGTCTGATGTAAAACTGCAACAAGAGGTAGTGACAAACGTAATTAAATTTGTCATTTAGATTTGGTACAAGTTTAGTGTCTTCTTTTTTTCCTGTCATACTCATTTTCTCAACAGCTAATGGATAATCATTATGGTAATCGTGTAGGTGGTGTGGGTACTCCAGGTCTA
Organism: Semisulcospira habei; assembly: GCA_036245525.1. NCBI lineage: Eukaryota > Metazoa > Mollusca > Gastropoda > Semisulcospiridae > Semisulcospira > Semisulcospira habei. The sequence continues at coordinate 191,521,479 of BTPG01000002.1, read as the reverse complement.
CTTCAAAGATCCAACCCTTCGCGTCGTTTCGGTCAAGATTCATAATATTGTTTGTTAACCCTGACTCTGTTACATCATACTGTGACAAATCATACAGACAAAAGTTTTTCAAGGGCAATAATTCACACATTGCCCAGCCATAAAGGTTATTAGCGTCCAAGTACGTAATGAATGACCTTGACCCCGGGCTTGAGGGGTCAAAGGTGTCCAGATATTTATTGTTGGCTCTGGCATAATTGTTCGCTGCAATACTAATGCCTCCCCTCAATCCACGTTCCACCATTTCACCCATCGTACGATCAGACAACAGGTCTATAGATATCTTACTGGATTTCAAAAATGCATCCCATGTCATGCCAGGACTAGTTATGTAACAGGCAGGGTCAAGCTTGTAGTGCAACAAACCCTTTTCACGGTAACTTTCAAATACATCTGCTAGCAAGCAAACGTCAGCTTTCAAGTACTGATCATGATAGTCACCAATTGTTTGACACTCCAACTTCCCCCACGCATCAAGTGCGTGTTGATATTCAGAGTCAGAAATACCTTTTCCTGTTAGTGTAGAATAAAATTTCTCTTTTGGTGGCAGTCTTGTTTCTTCAAACACAACCCAATGATCAATGTACTCATACGGATACACACCTTTCTTAATCAAGTCTGGCTCAAAATATTTACTCGTTATTGGATACTCAGTCAGTCCTTCTGCCAGACTAGCCAATCCTAAAGACAAATGTTGCATGGAGTCATAAAATGCTAATTTGTCTAACCTAAAAGTCAAGTATTTTTCAGTTGTCTGGGCAATACAACTTATGTTTTTGTACGACTCATCTACAGCCTGCATGATAATGTGTGAATCATACCCTTTGAGATTGTGGAAAAAGATTGGTAACTTGTATGTCTTAGGATCTGTTTTTAATAACAAGTTACAATTGTTATGAGCAGCTCCTCTGTAACGCCCAGTTATGTGATCATGGTCACGAACTTTATCACCCCCCAGAGGTTGTTCGCAAATCCAACACGTCTCAGCTGTATCAAATTTCAGTTTGTCTTCTTCTGTCATCACCAAAGGCATCTGACATGTTGTGAGATATTGTACTACCTGACTATACAGATGTCTCATTTCTGTTAAAAACAAACATGCTGCATTTTCACCCCTGTAGATAACAGGCTCTGAATGAAGACCGTCTGACCTAACAATAATGTATCCAAAAGAACACACCACTTGGTCACTCAATTTTATAGTCTTTGGTAATGACTCTGGAACAGGACCGTCATACGGAACAACTAATGATTCAAAATCAGCATACACTACAAACGGCAACTTTTGCTGATTCCCATAGTTCTTCAAATACACTTGACTACCAGGATCTGGGTACTTAAGTACAGTTTGTATGTCATCAGCTGACCTGAAGTGTAAAACGTGTTTGTGCGCTACGTTTATGGAGGAGAATCTTTGTAAACATCTTTTACACACTTCCTGTTTCCCATTGTGTTTTGTTGTATGTCCGTGAATTAGACGTGACATATTTCTGATAATTGTGTAGTGAAAGTTATTGTCATCTCCGATTAGCAACATGTCAACATGCTTATCTTCTGACTGACCATAGGTTGGTGCCAGTGGAGATACTCTAATTGGCTGTAGCTTGTTCTCAGACTGATTATCCCACACATACACATTTACAGATATACCAGGATTTAGTTTTTCAAACAAGTCTATGTCCTCTATTTTAACAGGGAACTCAATGCCACTAAAAACGAGTTCATTTACAAATTTGGTGTAGTTAGATACACGTTCAGGCTTTGATTTTACAAAGTGTAGTTTAGCAAGCACACACCACATGAAACAGAAATTGTCATTGTTCTGTATGTTGACGACAGCCTTTTTGTTCGAAACTTCTGTTGGCAGTGGCAACCATGATTTACCTAGTATAGGATGATACCTAGACTGCTTTAATTGTAGTTCATGTACATGCCCTTCGTGCCAACCAGACCCCTTCATTCTTGCACTGTCAATTGCCTGTAGAAAGTCTGGTAATAGTCTGTCTCTGAACACGTTCTCCAATTCTCTTCTTGTGTTAACTGTGTGTTGTCTTGTTGATATATACGATACAATTACCTCACCGTCCACCCTAGTGAATTCGATTTTAGCAACAATCTGAATCTTCACACTGCCTGTAAGGAGATTTTGTTGTATGACAGAAAAAGAGTTTTCTATTGATTGATAGACATTATTAGTATTGCTTATAGGCAAGTTTGTTGTGTGAAACACATTTCTTAAACTAGATGAGCCAGGGTTTTGAACATTGTCCGTCATTTTTATTTGTCCGACAAAATAATAAATGAAAAAATATTACTGCTGGCTCACCTTGTGTAATACCACTTTATTAATTGTAACACTGTCAATATAAACATTTAGTTTGCGTAGTTGTTTAAATATGCTATAACAAACTTCCCCTAACCAACCATAGTTGGTATCATCAACTTTAAAAGTAGGTGTCTTTAAATCAACTGTCATGCGCTCCACATCTGGATGCTCATCAACATAATCCAAAGTCACACTATATGTAGCATATATTTCTGATGGTGCTGAAAGGCTTATGTTAGTCTGTTTAGGTAATATTAAGTCAGTAAAATGCATAACATCTTTGAAACAGTGTGAGATATCAAGCACTTGTATGATTTGACCGTCTGTCATTTTTATTGGACAAACAAATGTATAAATTGTTATCAAGCAGAATCATGTTTTCTAGGAAATTAAACTGAACAGTAACCTTTACGTTTGCATCACTCCAGCAATATTACCAAATAGTTTTTGAGTTTACCCCAGACAAGACTTACCTGTCCCATATTATCTCTCTCTCAGTGGGCTTATTAATAACATGCTTCACAGATTTCAATTGTGGTGTCATGTACAATAATCCTGTCCTTTAAAGCGAACAGACCTGACACAGTATTGGCGATTATTGGCTTTGCAGTAAATTATAAATCACACCCTGGTCAAGTAAGAGTTAAATGAAACATCAGATATAACATACTGGGTACCACACTCGTCGTGTGCGGTACCACATACAGCCCGAGATAAGTTTTCAAAAGCCTGGATACACAGTTACAGACAAGTAAAATAAAAATGAAACACTTACCTTTGAGCAAAGTCGGGGGAGCTGTTTCGACTTAATTAGTCTCATCAGAAGGGTCATCAACCCCTGACAGCTCAATGAAGATGAAAAATTTTTGTGGTCACCTATTTTGTACCAAAGACCACATGTCCAAGCCAAACAGGTGTATTGCTCTCGGATGTAGTTTCGTGTGTATGAATGTGTGAGCTGTTTGGTACACCCTAGGAAAAACACTTGAACGTGGTACTCCCGGGCTGCGTAATAAACGCATATCACGTGAAAGTGTTTTTCCAACACACCACACTAAATAGTATGTCTTGTGATGTGTCAAAATTGATGGTAAGCACAAAGTCCGAGAGAGTCCGAGAGCAATGTAAAAGCCGCTTAAATTTTGGTTCTTCGTAAGCGACTTTACACTGTAGAACTACTTTGTATCCATTGGTTAATTTTGCTGTTGTAGCCTTGTTCTCATTTCATTCATAGATGCAAGCACATTTAGAATTGAGGGGCTCATTTCAATTTGTGTTAATTCTTCATTGAGAGCTTTTGCTTTTTTTTCATTCAGCTCTATGGTACTCTTTTGACGAAGTATCTTTCGATCCAATCCACTGATATTTTGTTCAATTTTCTCTTTTTTTTTAACAAGTTTTCCATGAAGTACCATCTCTTTTGAAAACGCAACCTCATTCGGTTCATCTTTGTACTTTACCAAAAAAGCAATAGATGCTGTTATTTCATTTTCAATATCTGTTAAATCTCTTTTAAACTCCTGTACTTTATTTTCCAAGAGTTTTAATCCATTTTCAAGATGTCTGCCCTTTTTTCTACAGTCGAAATGCCGCTTACGAAGAATACCAGCTCGCAATATCGCATTTTCTCCAAATGGTTGTGCCATGTTTGGTGCCGCGTTGCTGTGCGCTGGGTTATATATATATGAGAAAGCTCTAGGCATAGATTGGTCAAATTCTTTGAGCCAATAAAATTAGGCTGATGCAATGTCTAGAAAAGCTGACGCAATGGGAAGGCAAACTTGTTTGAGCCTGGTTAGGGTGCCAAGTCAATAATTTGCGGTGTGGCGCAAGGCAAAGATTTTTTCAGAACTCAACTACCAGCAAACTCTTTTGCCTCAAGGGGGGTAAACAAGTCTCGTCAACTAGTCTAGAGTGTCGTCAAAAAGAGGAAAGTGTGACATATATCGTTAACGAAACACACTTAATAGGGAGTTCTCAGGAGTGCTACGGTTAGGTTATGCCATGACAACTTGTAAATGTTCATAGTAAAGTCTAGTCAACCTACTCAAAAGAGAGACCAGAAAGTAGAGCTGAATAAAACGTTGTAAACGGGAGTCAAGCCCGGGCTCGGGGCTCTTGAGGATCTGTTGTTTATGTACTCAGTCGGGTGTCTGTTTAAAGCATATGATTTTAATGTGCCTTTCACAGACACCCACCAGTCTAAACATGTACACCAGATCGACTCACAGGTGAGCTTACAAATTGCATGCATCAGACATGTTTAATCAGGTATGCTCACGAAAGGAATATCTTACAATGATATTGCATTGATGTGAGGCCGTACTTAAAGACCTTGTGCGTTTGGCGACAGGTGTCATGTTGGGTAAGATTGTGTTAGTGTGCGTGTGTTTGCGTGCGTGTCTGTGTGTGTGCGTGTGTGTGTGTGTGTGTGTGTGTGTGTGTGTGTGTGTGTTTGCGTGCGTGCGCGTGTTTGCGTGTGTTACCACCTCTAACAAAATCTGTTTTGTTCAAGATATAACATATGTCATTTATTTCAAAGTGACGGCTGACACACACATGACAGTTGACTTGAAATGTCTTACGAAACGATTACAGTGGTGCAGTGTCCCACCCCCCTAGCAACTAAAAACCAATAACACGCTACGCACTACACAATGGAAGCCTATATAATAATACATACAGTTTTGTTCAGACTGAGATCGCGCACCACTGATTTAGGCTTGTACAAAATCAGATGAGATGTTATAATTGTATATGTGTGTGTATGTATGTCTGTTTATGTGTATATGTGTCTGTTCATGTGTGTGTGTGTGTCTGTGTGTGTGTCTGTGTGTGTGTGTGTGTGTGTGCATGTGTGTGTCAGTGCGTGCGTGTGTGTGTAAGATATCACTTGTTAGTTTTCCAACTGGCTGTTTTTAGTGCAGAGTATGACCTCCGTTTTGATTTCTCGGGAACCAGTCATAAGTATATATAAAGTCGACTTCACAAAGCCTTAGAGCCTGCTTATTCATAGAGTGTCAGGTCTCGCGGCGCGTTACTGTGTCAGCGCGTAGCAACGATAAGGCAACACAGGTGAGCTGGCTTGCAACGCGTCGTGTCCTGCCTAGAGTACTGGGGACGGGCTGTGTTTACGTATATAGTGGCATTGCGACATCGGTCATATGTGCTAATTAAGAGAGATATAAATACTGAGTGGATTGAAGTATTATTAACACAATGACTGAGTTAACCCCTTAAGTATTATTTTTGATTTTCATAAAAATGTGGCTGTTTAAATAATAATGATTTAGGGGTAACTTCCAATAGTATTTACTCTGTGCGGGAGACATGGAAAATGAAGGGTCAAAAACTTATAATCAAGGGGGTTAACTCAGTCATTGTGTTAATGCTGGTTCAGACCACTCAGTATTTATATCTCTGTGGTGACCGGTAAAACCGTCGCTGGATTGGTGGTGTGGGTGGCTGGTATCGTCGTGGTGAGACCTCAGGGGGTGGTGGCCAGTGGAGGCGGGGTCTTGGTGTGGGGCATTGGGTGAAGGGTTGGTGGGGCGGCGGAATTCGGAGGTGTGGCGGTGGTGTCGCGAGGAGGGGGGTTTTCCTGGGTGCAGGAGAGATAGATACTAAGAGATTTAAAAGACAATGAATTCAATAATGACGCATCGGGCATTAATTTACGTCATTTTTAATATTAAAATTTTTGACTCCATTACACCCTCCGTTATTCCGAATCAACCCTTTGATTTTAAACAGTGACGAGCATGACCGATGCGTCATTATTGATTTAATTATCTTTTAAATCTCTTAGTATCTATCTCTATAACTATTGTCTCTATGAACACCTAATTATTTACCTGACTAAGTGATTTTATACTTATTAACAAGTTACAACTAACTTTTAGGAACCTGCAGAGGTAACCTTTAAGTTAGTTGTCATAAGAACTTATTAATTACTTATCATAAGAACTTATTAATTACTTACTGTAAGTTCTTATAAGTTCTTACAACAACTTGACTTAAGTCACAACTTACTCGGTCAGATTTGACAAGACACAAGGACAATAAAAAAACTTTTTTTTCTCAGTAGTACTCTGGTGGTGGTGCAGATGGGGTTAAATAATCAGGCACAAGTGTTGTAAGTGGCATGGCATTTTTCTGTGAAGTGTATGACATTAATAAACGATTACCAAATCTGATTTTTATTTGTTTAAAAGATTGTGTAGTTTTTCTGTGGTTTCCTGTACCCCTATCCTTTTTCCCTCTGCTAAAAAACTGGCCTTCAGTTCTTCAACATTCACGGGAGACTGACTACGCATTTTATTCTGTATTTCAGACTTCTGTTTCTTGTAATTATTTAAATCATCCTGGACTCGCTTAAATTCTTCATCATCAATAAAATTATCATTCAATGCCTTACTGATAATAAGTTTCATACTGCTCAGCTTTGCACCAGCAAGCGTACTCAATGCTTCATGTTTCTGTAATTTCGTGTGAAACCTCTTGTTCAAGGCTTCCAAACCAAAGCAAGCCAGGCATGTAGCAACGCTAACACCCTCAATTGCTATTCCAGCCAAACTTCCAATTCCTGTGGCGAACAGAACTATACCCCCTACAGAACATGAAGCTGAAACTGCACCAATATCCATAGAAGTGTTTTGAACAGAATTAAATACTGACTTATACCTCCTTTTGCACCGTGAGTACTTAGCCTCTTCACTTTCCAAATATTTCAAAGCTTCTGTAATATTATTTAATCTGAATGCATCTGCCTGTAATGTTTTATCTGATGCAATTGGCACAGCTGTCACCTGTGGATCAGGCGCAAGTGTTGTTTTAGTCGTCACATTTGTTTCAGTCGGCTCAAACGTCGGTAGTTGCGGATAGAAGTTTACCTTTTTTTTTATTGACAAATATTTTTTTTTATTTAATCAGCAATTACATTTTGCAACTCTTCAAAAGTATACAATTTGTTAGCATAATAAAATGCAACAAGATCAATGTGTTCAAGGTTTATGTAAGTTAGACGAACAAAAGTTGTTTTGTCAACCACCACCTTGACAGCGGGAATACTGCTTGAAACATTAATAACATCATTATTTTTTGTAATGGCAATAAAGACCTTTGATGATTCTGTTACTGTTTCATTCCATGTAAGTTTAATTCCTTGTGCAATTTGAGCCTCTTTAGCAGGAGTTACTGATCTCATGATAATTTCAAATACTATTGTCGCTTCTCTTGCGATGGGAAAGTTTATTGGTGCAAACACGACCTTCGCATCAGACCTACCCTTCCTATGTGTAAGAAGATATCTCCGTCTCTCATAATTTTCAACTTTCAGTTTTTCTCTGCTATTGTCGTCTGGGGCAAAGCTTGGAACAAGACTTACAATAAGCGGCCCCGAGTTAACAACCTTCCTAAACACTAAGGCGCCTTCATCATCAGTGTATACATAAGGACTAATAAATTCAATCTTTATGTTCCAGTCAATTGTTGGAGGTGGTGCAGGCACAGGTGAAACAACCCACTTACTACCTACATGTATTAAGTTGTAGGGCACATTATTTACAGGTGGAGTAGGTACAGTAACATCACGTAGCTGACCAAGTTTAGGAATCTGTTTTTCACCGTCTTTCATGTCAACAATTACTTTCCTCTTGTATATGCCATTTAAATCAAGTTCAAAACCATATATTTCTCCAGCATCCCCTTCCTTCTCAAAATCCTGGACGTCTGCCAAATCTTTCAACTCTGTAACCTGACACGCAACTGGTATGATTGTTCGCTTTGGACCAAGACCACTCATTTTTATAAACAAAAATAAAATTATTTAACTTCTAACACTACACTAAAATCATGCATAACAACTGGTTTGTCATCCTGATTAGTTACAGATATACTCAGTGACTCAAAGAAACTAGAACCTAATTTCTTAAACTGCAAATTAGGAAATCTAACAACTACACTTTCACAATAGGGTGCAGTTCCAGTTGGTAAGCATCTCAGCAAAGTTGAAGGCTTTCCATTGTGAACATTCTCAGTTGTGTTTAGTTCTTTTAAATAAACATTAAATACTGTGTGTACTGACAAATTGACAGGGCGTTTCCCAGTTATTTTAAGTTTTTTGGTCTTCATTGTTATAATACCGGTCATAGCTTCACCTAAATCATCTGATCTCCACCAATCTTCATCAATATAAAATCCAAGTAAATATGCAAATCTGTCTGAGATCTTTAACCAATTTTGTGTTGGAAATTCTAATGTAACAAGTAGGTTAGCTGGATTTAAAGTTGCTTTAATTTTAAAATTACTTTGAAACCATTCAGCTATAGTACAAAAGTCATAATACCCGGGTGGTAAAGCTTCAGTCTTACCATCTAAATTTACTTTATTATATATATCATCTTCTACATTAAACCATTTTACTGTGTAGAACATTTCATGGATAGCTACAGCCTTGCTACCATCACGATTATCAATCCCATTAGTTAACCACACTGGTTTGCTTGTGTCAAGATTTGTTAAGGTAATAAACATTTTTATTATCTCATATAAAAAAAGATGGAATTTAAATCACCAACCATTACCACAACGAACGCATTTCAATTTAATGTGAATGCCAAATATAATGTTGCACCAACTTATGAACAGAAAATAATTCAATTAAATCAGCTTGATATTGCTGTATCAGAACAAGATCTATTCCAAGTCAAAGTACCAAATCCGTTTGACCATTACCTAAACCCTCCAATAACAGATGACTCAACTGCAAGAAAGTGGTCTTCAAGTCCACTACAGATGTTTCAAAACCAACTCAACTTTGCAATACTATGCTCAACTACAGGCTGTGGTGTTTCATTTACTTGAATCACTCAAACAAACTGATTAGGTCTGTCTATCGTTTTCATGTTTATTACCAGCTTAGACGTATACTGTCAGAACTTCATACACCACTGCCCACTGAATCCAGTTTCAACAGGTTTAATAACCCCATGGATATGAAAGCGTTTGAACGCATTTGTAATGAATTTAACATAAGCACTAAGTATGACTTCACACAAAAACTTGATGATCACAATGGTATGGGCACATTGTATTATGCTATGAGTCACAGACAATACCCTCAAGATTACTACCCTGGGTACACTTCATTCTCATCTAAATCTGAAGTCTGGTTAGGATCAATAGAGCAGAAACAGTCTAACGCCTGGACCACATTTATTTTAGACAAAAGTTTACTCAAGCAGGAGTCGAGAGCATCAATGAGTCTATCAGAACATATGTCTGGTGTTTACTAGGAGCACAATCACTAACAAAATCAAACATTTTGAATGGAAGTGGTAAATTTGAAGCACAAAAACAGTTTCTTGCAAATCTTGAAGATTCAATTAATTCAACAGTAGATCTCCCATCAAGCATACAGCGCTACCAAGACGTTCTCAGATATGCGAGATCAAAAGTTGACTTTGTAGTTGGCATCGGGTTATACATGTTACCATCTGATCTTCAACTCCAAATGGGTACAATAACAAATTATAATAATGAAATCATTGTTGGAGGTGTTGGTCAAAAATTAGGACTCAATCAATCTGTAAACTTAGGAGCAACAACCACACACGTACAGCCGTTAAAATCATTACAGACGGTAACACCCCCGACCCCGGCCCTGGCCCCAACACCGGCACTCATACAAGCGGTAACCCCTACACCAACCCCGGACACACATGAGTCAGAAAGAACTGCATTGGTAATAGGTCTAACAGGGTTAGGGGTTTTACTTCTTTATTTGTTTCATTAAATAACCCACCATCAACCCTCCTACTGTAACCAAAAAGACCCACACATGCTCTGCCATAAACCCTACTGCCTTTGCTGCTGTAGTAATCAGCCAACTGACAACAGTGCCAATTATGCCAGGCAAAGCATCTATTGCTTTCACAGCCAATTTCTTAAGCAGGTCTGATATGTGAGACAGTTGTTTCTTTACCCATGACTGTAAATCTTTTGGGTCTGTTGGAGTCGGGGGGCCCGGGGTTGGTGGTGCCGGTGCCGGGGGTGCACCACCACCACTGCCTGAGACAGCTAACACAACAGTACTGATAATAAATCCCAGAGCTGTAATTAAACTAGCAATTGTAATACCTTGTTCTCTGAAAAGTGTTTTAAGTCTCTCAGCCAGAGTAGTGTCTTCGTGAAGTATTTTTTGAATAGTTTCTCTAATTCTGTTGACCTGTGATTTTAGTTTTTGTCTTCCAATACTAATCACTTCTAACCGTCCTGATCTTTCTATCTGCAAATCATTTAATCTGTGCTGTATTCTTTCTTTCATTTCTGTGTCTGCGGTAGCCAGTTTCTCTTTTTCACGTTCTATGTGTTTATCAAGCTCTCCCAGTTTGGCAACATTATTTACCATCTCACCTCTTATTGTCTGCAGTGATTTATCCAAACCCATAATCTCCCGCATTGACAAAGGTGGATCATTTATTGTTTTCAAAGCGTCATTTATTTGCCCTTCAGTAAATGAAGTTTCTTGTATCACTGTGTTTGCTATTTCTGGTAGGCTTGTTACTGGTGCCATTTCAATTTGTTGCCCTGTTGGCAACTTTGTTTGTGTGTCATGAAGAACACTAACCAGTCTTGGCGTGACAGGAGACCCTTCAATTCCAAGTTGACGCAAGGCACCAACACCACCTTCATTTTTTATTGTACTTAAAGCCCTACTAGGGTCTTTTTTGTTAGTCAATAGTACTTTTCCTTTGTCAACAGTATTTAAATATAAATGACCCTTGCCATCAAGTTCAAACTGGTTAGGGTCTACGTTGTCTGGGCGGCCACCAACATGATCATAAAATGAGTTCACTTTGGTTTCTAAAAGTTCGTGACGTAAACTGTAAATATTTCTTGTACCAGTCATATCTGCCATATCTGCCATATCTGTTGTATTACCAAAATCATACGTGTCATCCATTTCAAAATCTTCATGATTAAATCCTCCCGCAGCCATTGTTTTATTAATTTATTATTTTTTATTGTGCATAATAAAAATGACACAGTCTTACGGATCAAAGTTAGACCCATACAGAAAACTACGTGAGCCTCTGGGTGTTACGGCCATTCGACAATCAATCATCATCACGAACAATCCAAGTACTATAGACCAGAACCAAACACTTACAGTCAAGTTTCCAAACCTAGGTCCCAGTGACGTTATTGTTCCTGGCACTGCACGCCTAGCATTTAATATTGAACTATCATCAGATGCAGATGTAAACAGAACACTGGTTGACAATCTTGGCAGAGCAATTGTTAGAACTATTAAAGTAAAACTTGAAGGACAAGAAGTGTTTAGTCTTGACGATGCAGATGTGTTTTACTGTTACAAAGACCTTTGGCTCACAAGAGAAGAACGAGAAGATCATATTTATCAAGGCATACAGCCAGATAATGTTCGTAAACTTCGAATCAATGCCGGAGACAAAACAACTACTGGGGTACCAAAGGAAGTTATTATAGCTGAAACATATGGAACTAGATTTTACATTCCACTTGAGTTTGAAATTCTAACAGCACATTTGCCTTATTATCAAGGGGCACTGAATGACCATCTGAGCTTTGAACTAACTTTCAATGACTACTCCAAAGTTATTAAATCATCTGCCACAGATGCAACATACAAGATCTCTAACATTTCCTTGGAATATGAAATTGTCACACACACTGATCTAGCCAGACTCATTCAAAATCAGTATCAGTCAAGACTGCCAATTTATTATGACAGGGTGATTAGACATAGTTTAATGCAAAAAGACAAGAGTGACCCAATGTGGAACATAAACTTGAACACACCAGCTAGGTCACTGAAAGGTATTCTTATGTTGTTTGTTGAACCAGCAGATCCATATAAACGGGATTCAGAAAAATTCTACAATCCTAAGATTACACATTTGTCCTGTACAATTGAAGGCCGCCCTAATCAAGTGTATGCTTCAGGTTTGTTACCTTATCAACACTACGATGAGATCACAAAGTATTTTGTGGGTGGAAGGATTAGAGATAAACCTGCAAACATTGCGTGCAAAGATCTACATCTGTATGATGTTAGGATCGGACAATACCTTACAAACAAGTATGCACTGTGGCTAGACCTTCGTAGTGCAGATGATGATTATCGTCATGGGTCAGGACGAACTGTCGAGAATGGTAGTGATGGAATAACAATTCAGATACAAAAGAAGGTTGAAACTGCTGCAGCCATAAACATTTATTTGTACCTGATATATGATGCACAACTCAATATTGCAGAAAGCAGACTAAGTGGACACATATATTAATTGATTGATTGATTGTACATTGCTTAACGTCCCGACAGCAACATGGCTTTCTCAGGACGTGACTGCACTGCTTGTGAAAAAAAAACTAAACAGAAAATTGAATGTATGTCGCCAGCCGGTCAAATACATTAAATAAACCTACAACATGGGGCATAAATAAAGCTAAGACCATTTAGCAACACACATCCAATATCAAGAGCTACAGGCAGTGCAGACAGTAGGGAGAGTTTTAAAAAGGCAAATACAGGTGAATGGACAAAGGGTAGACAGAAACACATGCCCCAGAATAGAGAGAAAAACCCACCCTGTGGGGCTGACCAGGGTGACCCTGGGAACTAAAAAATACCTAACCCCACCCAAGTCCCCCAGGGCAGACCCGGGTGGGGTGGACACATATATTAAAATTATATTGTGTATTAAAATGAACCGGAGCTTAATGACCCTTGACCCACACTGTGGCTTATTTGTTGGTGCCACAGGGTGTGGGAAAACTGAATTTGTTCTTAACCTATTACAAACAAGATACATACACCACTTTGAAAACATTGTAATATTTTGTCCTACAATCAAACACAACAAAGCTTATCACAACCGTTTATTTATTTGGACTGACAACAACATATACTTAGTTGACCCTGAGAAAAAAGTTATTCAAACTACCTACAATATTTTTACAAGCAATTTGAAGGACAGCCAACATTGTTTATTGTTGATGACTGCTCAGCAGAGAAAGACATTGTCAAGAAGAGAAACACTCTAGCAGAACTTGCCTTCAGTGGCAGACACGCAAATGTCAGTGTATGGATTCTCACTCAAAAATATAATGCTGTACTGAAAGATTTTCGAGAACAGTTAAAGTTTATCTGTTTGTTTTACTGCAAGGATCGTGACAGCTTTGAAGACTGTCTCAGAGAGAATGATGTCATACCAAATAAACATGAACGTGATGATGTAAAAAATAAACTGAAATCAACTAAGCATCTAAAGCTCATTTTAAAGACAGATCAGCCCACAGGGTATAAGTTAGTAAATTAATTTTTGTTTTTTTAAAATAACAATATAAATGAACCCTGATGAAATCCTTCTATTGAATGATATCAATGCTGTAGAGAACAAAGACTTAGACTCTAAGAAACAGCGTCTTTTGTCTGTGATTGTCTCAGGCAAGTCAAAGACTTATCTTGGGAAACAATACATGACAGAGGATATTGAATCTTTAACCTCTGACGAACTAATCAAGCTTCATTTAAAATATGAAAACCACATTGCCTCACTAATGACTAGTGATTTAAGTCGATCTCTTGTATGCCTATACACAAAAGCAGTGAGTCACTTTCTACCTGTGGATAGTGACAGCCTATCACACGACCTTGAAAGCAATCCTATTGTTTCAAGTACAATTGGCAAATTAGCATGTGTCATGTTTTACAAGTTTGGAAATTACCTTGCACCTGTGGTAACTTTACTTGTTACTGGGAGCCATATTGATTTCTCGAAAATAAATTTTACTGCAGAAGAAAATGGACGAAACCCATACGACTCCACAACCGAACCCCAGTCCAGTTTTGACACAGGTTCAAACTGTGACTAAGGCTAAAAGTCCAGGCAGGGTTGAGGCTGGTAAAAGATTAGCTGAATATAACAGACATAAAAAATTACAGCTTCAAGCGCAAACAGAAAAGGCTCATGTGACTGACCAGGCGTCAGGACCATCAGAGCCTGTGTCAATACCATCAGGGCCGTCACTCCCTCATCAAAGTGAGAGACAAACAACTAAGTCTGACACTGACCCCCGAACCTCAAACAACAAAATATATAATTGCCAGATTTGTTGTCGGATTTGGTTACGTAGGTTATCAATTATACAAAAAATACAAACCACAGACTCGTACAGTGACTAAAAAATCAGACACTCCAAAAACAAAACCAGAAGTCGCCACATTACCAGTAACACCCAAAGCCGTTGACCCATTTTATATGCAGTAAATAAAAATATTATTTTAATTTTTATTGCCTTAGAAAATGAGCGACACAAAGAACTTGATGAACCTTGTCTATCACTCTGCCGTAATTAGTGGATTAGCAGTAGCTTATTCTATGCTGGGAAAAAGTCTACTCAAAATGAAATTAGCAGACCTCAGTAGACTCGATTTCGAAGACAGCACTAAGCTAATTGTAGTTGTTACAGCGTCGATTGCGAAAAAAGACTTTCTTGTCAAGCAAGGAATTATTCCCGAAAATGTTTCTATGTAAATAAAAATAATATGGCGATGATAGCTATTATGATTGGAGGCGCGATGGTTAATGCCCTCGCATTCAGTGGCTCTAATTATCTCTTTTCAAAAATGGGTAGAGAAGAATCAGCAGAAGAAATGAAACGTCACAATGAGGCAACAGAGAAACTCGCTCAAGCTCAACAAGAATATGAAAAGAATAGAATTGAAAAACTTGATTTCATCAATGAAAAACTCAGGCTTGAAGGTCACGCACAGCATACGTTTTCAAATACAGACGAAGCAATCAGGGAATATTTTCTTGTCACGGGTGAAGACATGTCTATCCCAAAACCAAAACTAAGTGACTATTACAAACCGAGTACAGAACAAGGAAACGGGGAGATAATCTTTGTTCTAGTGGAAATGACATTTGTTTATTTTACAGGAGTTTTCATTGCTAGAAAAAATGGCAGCCGAAAATAAACTATCTAAAATATATTACTCACCATCAGGGTATTGGAAAGGGCAAACAGCTATTGAAAAATTACATGCCGCTGTGGGCGGAGATGTATCACTCAATCAAGTCAAGCAATGGTTACAGAGACAAGCAATTTGGCAGATATACCTCCCTGCTCCAAGTAAAATATCTAGACCCCATTTTGAAAACACTACCCCAAATGACACACATCAAATGGACCTCCTGTTCCTACCGCATGACACAATAAAAAAGAAACGATACAAATATGCATTAACTGTCGTTGACATAGCTTCAAGGTGCGAAGACGCTGAACCCATATCTGACAAAACAGCCAGTACAGTTGCGACTGCATTAACAAAAATATATGGTCGAGGCCCCTTAAGATACCCCAGACTTGTACAAGTTGATGACGGATCAGAATTTAAGGGTGCAGTTAATCAGTTATTTGCGAAGCATGGCGTACTGGTCAGACGAGGTATTCCAGGCGTACACAGATCACAGGCAATAGTAGAGAACTTTAACAAACAGTTATCAGAGAGACTTTTCAGTTACCAGTATTCTAAGGAACTCATGCATGACACCCGTAACACTGAATGGGTTAAGAGATTACCACATGTGATAAAAGCAATAAACAATGAAGGTCACCCAAAACCTGCTGATGCTATTAAATTGAAAACAATTACAGAGCCAAAAACAACCCCAACCCCACCTCCAGACACAAGTTTATTTACCAAACAGGTGAGATATTTATATCAACCAGGTGAAGCTGAAAATGACGTAAAGCGCAGGGCAACAGACCCCATCTGGTCAACATCTGTACACAATATAAAAAAAAATAGTCCCCGGTCCAGACGCAACAATATATTACCTGTACGACCCTGCGCCACAGAGGGCATTTGTCAGAGAAGAATTACAGATTATTCCCCCAGACACCGTTACTCATTTCAGTAACTAAGTCGTCAATTAATTCATCAACCAGTTCATCACAAATGTCTTCAGATAATTTGAGCCTGTAATGTCTGGGTGCATAAGCTTTTTCCTTACTGTGAAACACACGTTTCATGTCTCCAACTGCCAGTGACTTTTTGTGTGTTTGGATCATTTCAAGATTATGTTTATTTGATCTCAGTGACTTGTTTGGATAATCAGGCATCAATGCACCATCTAACACTTGCTTGTAATGTTCATGACGTATGTCTTTATTTTATATTGCTGTTTTTTAATTCCTTTGGCTTTGGACTGACTACCCTTTTGGTGCAGTATAGAATACATTTTGGATCTCAGTCCAACATACTCAACTATAGGCACACCATTTAGTTCATCCTTAAACTTCCCAGGCACTTTTTTGTTTTGTGTGCTAAACAGTGGATGATCTTTAGGATAGTCAGATGTGTCATACATGTGTAACTCTGTTTTCATGTCTTCATAAAAGTCTTCAGTAGGCACATCAATGATCATAGAGTCAGTGTCAGTGTATAACAATCGACACTCAGGATACTTTGGTTTGAAGTAATCATAATAAAATTCAAGCATCAACAGTTTTGACAACTCAAGAATTGCCATACCAATGAATACTGGCTTGTCCAGTTTGACAATCTTTTTTTTGAGTGACACAGCATACAATGATGAATGAAACTCTTTGTACCCTGTGTACTGTGGCTTACCTGTAAGTTTAATTGCACCCAATTCAGTTGTGACCAGTCTCACATCTTTTCTGTGATGAGGATTTTCCATTGTCTTGCCAAAACAGGCATTGTTCATAAGCTTATAGAAGTCTTTGTCAAATGCAGTGTTGCCGTCTCTGGCACGAAGGGTTGTGTTCTTCATTATATAATCTTTCATGAAAGCACTCTGATCAAATTGAATGCCTCTGTGAACTTTCTTTAGTACTAACCCGTGTCTGATGTAAAACTGCAGCAAACGATAGTGACAAACGTAATTGAATTTGTCATTCAAATTTGGTACAAGTTTAGTGTCTTCTTTTTTTCCTGTCATACTCATTTTCTCAACAGCTAATGGATAATCATTATGGTAATCGTGTAGGTGGTGTGGGTACTCCAGGTCGACTTCAAAGATCCAACCCTTCGCGTCGTTTCGGTCAAGAGTCATAATATAGTTTGTTAACCCTGACTCTGTTACATCATACTGTGACAAATCATACAGACAAAAGTTTTTCAAGGGCAATAACTCACACATCGCCCAGCCATACAAATTGTTAGCGTCTACATAGGTAATGAATGACCTTGACCTTGAGGGGTCAAAGTCAAGGTCATCTAGATATTTGTTGTTGGCCTTGGCATAATTGTTCGCTGCAATACTTATCCCTCCTCTCAATCCACGTTCCACCATTTCACCCATCGTCCGATCAGACAACAGGTCTATAGATATCTTACTGGATTTCAAAAATGCATCCCATGACATGCCAGGACTAGTTATGTAACAAGCAGGGTCAAGTTTGTAGTGAAACAACCCATTTTCACGGTAACTTTCAAATACGTCTGCTAGCAAGCAAACGTCAGCTTTCAAGTACTGGTCATGGTAGTCACCAATCGTCTGACACCCCAACTTCCCCCACGCATCAAGTGCATGCTGGTATTCAGAGTCAGAAATACCTTTGCCAGTTAGTGTGGAATAAAATTTCTCTTTTGGTGGCAGTCTTGTTTCCTCAAACACAACCCAGTGATCAATGTACTCATACGGATAGACACCTTTCTTAATCAAGTCTGGTTCAAAATATTTACTCGTTATTGGATACTCAGTCAGTCCTTCTGCCAAACTAGCAAGACCTAAAGACAAATGTTGCATGGAGTCATAAAATGCTAATTTATCTAACCTAAAAGTTAAGTATTTCTCAGTTGTCTGGGCAATGCAACTTATGTTTTTGTACGACTCGTCTACAGCCTGCATGATAATGTGTGAATCATATCCTTTGAGATTGTGGAAAAAGATTGGCAGTTTGTATGTCTTGGGATCTGTTTTTAATAATAAGTTACAATTGTTATGTGCAGCGCCTCTGTAACATCCAGTTATGTGATCATGGTCACGAACTTTATCACATCCCAGAGGTTGTTCACAAATCCAACACGTCTCAGCTGTATCAAATTTTAGTTTGTCTTCTTCTGTCATCACCAGAGGCATCTGGCATGTTGTGAGATACTGTACTACCTGACTATATAGATGTCTCATTTCTGTTAAAAACAGACAAGCTGCATTTTCACCTCTGTAGATAACAGGCTCTGAATGAAGACCGTCTGACCTAACAAGAATGTATCCAAAAGAACACACCACTTGGTCACTTAGTTTTATAGTCTTTGGTAATGATTCTGGAACAGGACCTTCATATTGAACAACTAATGATTCAAAATCTGCATACACTACAAATGGCAACTTTTGCTGATTCCCATAGTTCTTAAAATACACTTGGCTACCAGGATCTGGGTACTTAAGTACAGTCTGTATATCATCAGGTGACCTGCAGTGTAAAACATGTTTGTGTCCCACTGCAATAGAAGAGAATCTTTGTAAACATTTTTTTACAAACTTCCTGTTTCCCATTGTGTTTTGTTGTATGTCCATGAATTAGACGTGACATATTTCTGATAATTGTGTAGTGAAAGTTATTGTCATCACCGGTGGGACCGATTAGCAACATATCAACATGTCTATCTTCTGACTGCCCATAGGTTGGTGCAATTGGGGACACTCTAATTGGTTGTAACTTGTTCTCAGATTCATTATCCCACACATACACATTTACAGATATACCAGGATTTAGTTTTTCAAATAAGTCTATGTCCTCTATTTTAACAGGGAACTCAATGCCACTAAAATCGAGTTCATTTACAAATTGAGTGTAGTTAGATACACGTTCAGGTTTTGATTTTACAAAGTGTAGTTTAGCAAGCACACACCACATGAAACAATAGTTGTCATTGTTCTGTATGTTGACGACAGCCTTTTTGTTTGCAACCTCAGTTGGCAGTGGCAACCATGCTTTACCTAATATAGGATGATACCTTGACTGCTTTAATTGTAGTTCATGTACATGTCCTTCGTGCCAGCCAGACCCTTTCATTTTTGCACTGTCAATTGCCTGTAGAAAGTCTGGTAATAGTCTGTCTCTAAACACGTTTTCCAATTCTCTTCTTGTGTTAACTGTGTGTTGTCTTGTTGATATATACGATACAATTATCTCACCGCCCATTCTAGTGAATTCTATTTTCGCAACAACCTGAATTTTAACACTACCTGTCAAAAGATTTTGTTGTATGACAGAAAAAGAGTTTTCTATCGATTCATAGACATTATTAGTATTAGATATAGGCAAGTTTGTTGTGTGAAACACGTTTCTTAAACTTGACGCGCCAGCGTTTGATGAGCCAGGGCTTTGAGCATTGTCTGTCATTTTTATTTGTCGGTCAAAACAATAAATAAAAAATATATTACCATTGTCACACCATATGTAATACTGTATTATCTGTAGTTATGATAAACAAGTGTTTGTCTTGAAGTCTGGTGTTTGTCTTGAAGTCTTGTCCTGCAGGTGTAATATCACTTTATTGAACGTAACACTTTCAATATAACAATGCAGTTTTCTTAATTGAACAAATATGTCATTACACAATACCTCAAACCAACGCAAGTGGCCACTGTTAGCATTATAAACTTTAAAAGCATTTGTCTTAAGATCAACAGTCTCATAATCATAACGTGGTAATCCATCTGAATATTCCAAAGTAACGTTATATGTCATGTATATCCTTATTGACGGTGTTGAGAGTTTAAAGCTGGGTCCAAACACACGTGTTTTTAAGTCATAAAAACACTTAACATCTTTGAAGCATTCTGTAACATCAAACACTTGGGTTTGTCCGTCTGTCATTTTTATTAGACAAACAAAAGAATAATTGTTATCAAGCAAAATCATGTTTTCTAGGAAATTACACTGAACAGTAATTTTTTACGTTTGCACCAATCAGCATGTATTTCCTGCTTATAGTCAATGACATAAGGGACGTAATCATTAGAAGATTTAACCACTATACAGAGTTGTCTCCCATAGACTATATGTGGCATACCCAAGAATGACCTTGTGTCACTGATTTGTGAGTGAGTGTGTTGCAATGGAGTACTCATTGAGGATATTGTTCCTGTTTGTGTGTAACAAGGGTACAGGTATGTACATTTGTAGGCTTAGCTCAGTGTTATGTTTCGTGTGTGTGTGTCATTGGATTATGCAGAGATTCAGAAATCTTTACAGTTGACTCAAACCCAATAAAAAACAGTGGCTCTTGATAATCTCGCCATGCTCATAAGAATCTGTGATCGAGTGGGCTACTGAAAATGTACAATAAAACATGTGTTATTTATGTTCTCATAAAAGGGATTCGGTAAAGTAGAACGATTCATAGCGTCACTCAGTTATACAAAAGACACTGTGAACCGAACCCTAAAATAACTGAACTGAGCGTTGAGCTGTGTATTGCTGTACACTGGCGTGTAGGTGTTTTGTGTATACATGTTCTGTGTGCGTGTGTGTGTCAGTGTGTGTGTGTGTGTGTGCGTGCGTGCGTGTGTTTGTCTGTGTGTCAGTGAGTGTGTATGTGTGTTATGTACCTCTAACAAAACCTGTTTGGCTCAAATAGCATGTTTTCAAAGTGACAGTTGACACACATGGCACTGGAATTGAAACGTGGGTAGTGTCAATAGTCCCACATCGCTGAGAACGCCGGTAAACAAAACCTGTTCGCCCATACAGGGGTGAATGTAATGGGTGGTGTGTACACACAAGTATATCAGTTAGAACATGACGTCTATTCAGGGCTGTCAGCTGGCAATGGTGGAGTGCCACAAAGACTTTGTATGGCCTAGGCATTGACGGCTGTGTGGTGTAAACATATTCCGGGTAAACATTAGGACGGCATGATTGAGAAAAGTGTGTTATGATACCATTGTGCGCGTGTGTGTCTGTGTGTGCGTGTGTGTGCGTGCGTGTGCGCGTGTGTGTGCGCGTGCGTGCGGGCCCTGTGTGTGTGTGTGTGTGTGTGTGTGTGTGTGTGACTAGGCTGATTTCGGTGCAAACAGGCAGGTGATCGTGACTCATTGCTGGTAAACAAGATGACAGCTTTTCTATGTTAAATGAACACAGGTTTAAACAGGGCATGAAATAGCACACACATCTATATAGACTTTTAAATCGGGCCTATCTCTGTGTGGGGTGACTATGAAGACATGTATGTTACCTACAGACGGTACCAAGGGTAACAACACAAACATTAGTAAGTAG
Source organism: Semisulcospira habei (assembly GCA_036245525.1). NCBI lineage: Eukaryota > Metazoa > Mollusca > Gastropoda > Semisulcospiridae > Semisulcospira > Semisulcospira habei. The sequence goes on along the minus strand of BTPG01000002.1, from coordinate 191,499,806 downwards.
ACGACAGGCCCATTCAGCCAAACAAAAGAGCGACGACATTATCGCTTGAATATTATGTCAAAAATAATATTCATAAATCTTGGAGCCTCCATGAGTTCGGAAGAGTATTCGAAACTGAAATGCTAATCTGTCAAAAGCATGTCGCCAAGTTTCAAAACTTACTCATAATGAGGGCCCTGAGAGTACAGCTGACTGAATTGTTGTACAACGGAAGTCAAGCCCGGGGGCCCAGGGGCTCTTGAGGATCTGTTGTTTATGTACTCAGACAGGTGTCTGTATAAAGCAGTGAGTAATGTGTCTATTTTCAGCTTGAAAGCTTAGTTACAGACTAAAGCATGTACACCACCCACGTAAACTTTTTATTATCATCTCCCATCGGCTGGTGGGTTTCAATAGCTCGAGTCAGGCATCAGTTATGCACCCAAAAGAAATATCTTACAATCTGTGTGTGTGTGTCTTGTGTGTTTGCGTGCGTGTCTGTCTGTAGTTATGTGTGTCTGAGTGTGTCTGTGCGTGTGTGTGTGTGTGTGCATGCGTGAGTGCGTGCGTGCGCGTGCGTGCGCGTGTACGTGCGTGTGTCAGTACTGTTTATAATAAAACGGTTGAGTTGTACTGACAGTGTTTCGAGTATGCATAAGAGGACATTCACCGTTTCAGAAATTGTACTGCAGTAAAATAATATTAGATAAGACCCGCCAACATACTCGCTAGGAGAGAGCTAACAAACAAAAGTAGACTAATAGTTGTAAACACGGGTTATGCCTGGAGTCCGAGACTCTTGAGGATCTGACCTGTGTCCACTTATAAAAATCTAGGCTCGTGAGGATCTTAGACTCTGTAAAATCCCATATACTCGGTGCAAGGCAGTCAGCTACTGGGGATTTTAGTCTGTAATCGAATTATACTTCCTGGTCCAGTGTGTATTGTATTCAGAGCTTTAGGGTAAAGTTCATAAACATTATGGGTTTAGAGCTTTAGGGTAAAGTTCATAAACATTAAAACAAATTAACAGTACATGTTTAAGTGTTGTCAGAGACAATAGTTATAGAGAGAGATACTAAGAGAGTACTAATGTATCAAATTTCAATAAGGCCGCACTAATCATGGTCGCCACTTTTTCAAAAAACAAAAGGGTGATTATGTGATAATAGAGAGGCTATGGTGCGTCACAGATTTTAATCTCAATAAAGGCGAGATTTATAGATCGGTGCGGCCTTATTGAAATTTGATTCTTATTACTCTCTTAGTATCTCTCTCTGCAGGCTGGCGTTGTCTGGCTGATTTTGGGAGTCTATTCCTGTGGCTGATGGTGTTCGTTGCTGTACTGGCTGTTGAGGGTGCTTCTGGGTGATGGTCTTGCACTAGTTGAGGTGTGTCGGTGCTGGCGTCTTGGGACGTTGGCGTTGTGGTGGAGCATTTCACCTCTTTTGTAGTCGTCGGGATGGTGCCGGTTTTCTTGTGCTTGGTTGCTGGGGTGGCTGAGGTCCCTTGTAGGAGCCAATTATGATAAAATTAAGAACAAATCAATAGGTCCATTAGTTTCACAGTACAAGAGTTCTGCGGGCAGTCAAAGTAGAAGTTGAAGTCTTCGAAGATAGCAAGTTTACCTGGGAGTGAGTTGCTGTATTCAAGGAAATCAGAAAACTGATCAAAGAACATGGCATCAGTCAGCTTAGATTGATTGTACAGTCAGCTTAGAGGGGGCCGATAGAGAATGAATAACTTAACATGGTTGCTTGGTAGCGCAAGTGTTACGCGTGCTAGAGTAAAGGAACAATGTTCAAAGGCAAATGTAGTGTTACAGGAGAAGTAGGGGACGAGGTCACATCGAAAAATGGAACAAATGGACTGAATTCATTCGAACTTTATGTATTATTAGTTCTTTCAGTATAAGAAGGTTTATGAACCAGACTTGAGTCGATTCGAAGAAGGTCAAGGTCGCGATTTTGTCCCCTCTGAAACCAGGTGGCACTTTAAATAATCTTGATGATAGCTAATTATAATCCAATGTGTCATCAAACTGTGTTATCAAAATCGACTTATTCATTTTCAGTGTCCTTATTTATTTCATGTCTTGGAAATTCCTCAGGACCCATTTTGCTCAAACTTTCCCATGTAATAGATACTGGCCAGAGAAAGTGTCATGAACAAAAACTAGGCAAATATTTTCAAGATCAAGTTTTGATGTTGTTTTTATTTGTATGTTTGTTTTATTCCCATTATAAATCCTTTTTGCAAAAGCCTCCTCTAACGTAACTACGGGTCATAGTGCGGATTAAGACCGAGATAAGATACGATAAGAATTCTTTGTTAATATGATAGAGGAAAAAAACAAAAAAACAAGGGTCATTCAGAATGGGTAGAGGGGTATCGTGCAGCATTTGGGACTAACCTTCTTAGATGTTGTCGTGATCACCGAAACGTGGCTCCGCTCAGCTGAAGCGTCACTCCGAGTGGCTACCGCCTGGCGTCCTTCCCGCGTGCTTCCAGAGGGGGTGGCATTGCCATCATCTACAGGGACTGTCTTTCTGCTCACCTCTCCTTCTCTCAGTCTCTCCCTTTTGCTGAGGCCAGTCCCTCATCTTCTCATGTATCTATCGCCCCCCTCCAAGCTCTCAAAACAAACTCACAAACTCCATGTTCCTCACCGAGTTCGATCTCCTCCTCGACCACTACAACACACGACCCGGAAAACACATCCTTCTTGGCGACTTTAACTTCCACTGCGACAAACCCGACCACCCCGACACAAAACGCCTTTGCACGTCACTTTCAAATCACAACCTTACACAACACATCACTAAACCCACCCACCGACTCGGACACACCCTCGACTGGATCGCACCTCCGATCAACTCTTCCTCGACTCTGACACCTCTTCTGTGCTTCCCTCCGACCACCTCGCTATTCTAGTCGCCCTCAACCTACCTCCCCCGAAAAAAACCAAGCTCTTTGTCTCTCGTCGCAAACTAAAATCTGTCAACCGAGAGAACTTCTTCGACGAAGCTGTGGACCCCGCCTCCTCTCCCGATCTTGCATCCCATTTCGATTCCTCCCTTCGAAAACTTCTAGACACCCATGCCCCTGTCACCACCTGTTCCATACCCAACCGACTCCCCTCCCCCTGGCTCACTGACGATATAGCTGAGGCCAAGCGCGAGCGTCGACAAGCGGAACGCCGCTGGCGCTCATCTGACCTCACCGTTCACAGAGAGATCTTCCAAACCACCAGATCCAAAGTCTGCAGAATGATCTCCGACTCCAAACGCAAACACCTTCAAAACAAAATCCTGGAATCCACTTCTTCCAAAACCCTCTACGCTACCATGAACACACTCCTAGGCACTTCTAAAGACTCTCCTCTTCCCAACACACACAGCAAAGAAGAACTTCCCTCCGCTTTTTCCTCCTATTTCTCCGACAAAATCCAAACACACACTCGACACTCTGCCTTCTCCGCCTTGCCTTCCTGACCCACCCTTTTCCGGCACTCCCCTCTCGTCCTTCCGCCCCGTCTCTCAGGATGAAGTCCTCAAGACCATAAAGTCCATGCCTTTCAAAACCTGCGAACTAGACCCCCTCCCAGCTTCCCTCTACCGGGACGGCCTCCCAAAACTCTTGCCCTTCATTACCGACATCATCAACACATCTCTAGAGAATGGTTCCGTCCCCGATATCTTCAAGTCCGCCATCGTCCGTCCTCTCCTCAAAAAACACAACCTCGACCCAAACGAACTCAAGAACTACCGCCCAGACTCCAATCTCTCTTTCCTGTCCAAGCTTCTTGAGAAGGTTGTCCTCAACCAACTCAACCTCCACCTCGCCGACAACAACCTCCTCAGTCCCTTCCAGTCTGCCTATCGCAAACATCACAGCACTGAAACAGCCCTTCTACATATCCTTAACGACCTGCTTCTCTCCACTGACTCGGGCAACATCTCCCTTCTTACGCTACTCGATCTCTCTGCCGCCTTCGACACCATAGACCACTCTATCCTCCTCCACCGCCTTCACCATTCCTTTGGCATCACTGACTCTGCTCACTCCTGGTTTCTCGTCTACCTCTCCGACAGACAGCAGTCCGTCACCATCGACGGCGTCTCCTCCAACCCAGTCAGGCTGTCCTGCGGCGTTCCACAGGGGTCCGTCCTGGGCCCGGTCCCTTTCACACTCTACACCTCCCCCCTGTCCAACATCATCCAGTCTCACCACATACACCACCACCTCTACGCTGACGACTCACAACTACTAGACAAAGACAAACTCGACAACACTCAGACACTACTGACTCGCACGGCTGACTGCTATGAAGACGTGAAAAACTGGATGACAGCAAACAAGCTCAAATGAACGACGACAAAACGGAAGCCATGCTGGTAGGCACTCGCCAGAAACTTTCCCAGCTCCCTCCCTCTCTCCACCTTCAACTCTACAGCACCCCCATCTCCCTTTCTGACTCGGTCAAGAACCTTGGCGTTATCCTCGATTCCTCACTTTCCATGACCAGCTTTGTCTCCGCCGCGGCCCAGGCATGTTATTTCCACCTCCGCCGCATCAGTCAGATCAGAAAATACCTCACTACCGAAGCTGCCACCAAACTCGCTGTCTCTCTCATCTTATCTCGCATCGACTACTGCAACTCTCTCCTTTCCGGCCTTCCTCACTCTCACTCTCCAGCGCGTCCAGAACAATGCTGCCCGCCTCGTCCTCAGAAAGAAAAAATCCGACCACATCACTCCCCTGCTCAAGCTCCTTCACTGGCTCCCCATCCCCCTACGCATCCAATACAAGATTCTGTCTCTCTGCTACAAATCCCTGAACAACTACGCTCCTGCCTATCTCTCCAACTTACTTCACCCCTACACTCCTCTCCAGAGCACGAATCGGTAAAGCCAGAGCAGCCTTTCTCCAGCTGAAAAAAGTGTGGAGCTCCAGAGAGATGTCACAACACACCAAAGTCCGGATTTTCAACTCCAATGTAATGGAGCAGAGACTTGCAGATTGACAAAAACCACAGTCAACAGAGTACAGACCTTCATGAACAGTTGCCTTAGAAGAATTTTGAAAATCCACTGGCCAGAGAAGATCAGCAACGTCAGACTCTGGGAGAGAACAGAGCAGATAACAGCAGAGAATGAAATTGGGCGAAGAAGATGGGGATGGATCGGTCACAGTCTGAGAAAGCCAGCTTCCAGTATCACTAGGCAGGCATTGTCATGGAACCCCCAGGGAAAGAGGAAAAGAGGTAGGCCGAAAAACTCCTGGCGTCGAGACCTCCAAGCAGACATCAAGAGACTGGGAACCACCTGGAGTAGAATCGAAGGAGAAGCACAGGACAGGAGTTGCTGGAGGTCTCTCGTCGACGGCCTAAACCCGGGTAGGGGTGACAGGCGTAAGTAAGTAAGTAAGTAACACTCCTCTCCGCTCCCTCCGCTCCGCCTCCGACCCTCTCCGCCTCCTCATCCCCCGCACCAAACTCAGCACTTTCGGCCCCCGCTCCTTCTCAGTATACGGTCAATCCACCTGGAACACTCTCCCACTCTCTCTCCGTCAGAAACACTCGCTCTCCTCCTTCCATTCCGCCCTCAAAACTCACCTCTTTCAACAGTTCTAGCACTATATCACACCACACTCCCCACCCCAAGCTGACCGTCGTAATGCATTTTCACTATTTGCGTTACGTGAGTCATTGTCTAAAGCGTGCGCATGCGTGTGCGAGTTGTGAGTGCGCGCTTAGAGTTATAATTTGTATAAGATAAGCGCATTATAAATACCGTAATTATTATTATTATTATTATTATCTTGGATAATGAGAGTTCATATCAGTGACAGAGCGACTAAGACCAGTTACATTAAAGCATGTTGAATGCACACTGAAAATGCACGCCTTGCAAAGTTTCAACAAAAGTGCAGGCGGAACATGTTCCTGAGAAGATATGTAACCGCAAACTATGAAAACGTTTGTTCCGGATGTAAAGTAGAGCATCATCCCTTATGTACCTACTGATGGATGAATGAGGTGAAACCATACCCAGAGAAGAACCTACCAGTATGACTGGATTGTTTAATGAATTAACGTTCTTTTTTAAGTGTTTGACGCATATTGATCTGCATGACGGAGACACAACAGATTATCATTACGGCGTAGAGGTCAAATTCGTGGAACAACGGAAGAATTAGTTTAAGTGGTATGTAAACATTACAGTGCAGTAGGTACAGACTTAATGTGTTGTTCATTATCAACTATGGAAAAGTTTCTTTTAATTTTGTCCAGTTGAGTGACAACAATAGGAAGAGAAAAATGACTTTCTTAAGGAATATGCATTAAACGAGTCTTGTTTCTTTGTAAAGAATTAAGTTATTCAATATTACAAATCATTTTGATGTTTCAAAGAACACCAAACACGTAATTTATTATTGTTTTAGCAGTTCAGTAAAATTCAGAGATCTAGCTGCGACTGAAAAAGTTTGAGGATATTATTCTTTTTTCAACAATTGAAACAGCTGAGGTCCAATTTACAAAAATAAATGCCGGATAAATTTTAAATAAAACAACTTTTACTACACTTGAATCGCAAGACTGGTGCAGTGACTCAAAATCGGCATTCCCTAAAAATGTGCCGTAATTGGCATCGTGGTGATGACAGCACTGCATGACCGAAGGTCAAGGACAGGTTTTCTACAAGGTTAAGGACACTTGTAGACAATAAACATGTAAATCATGTAAGATGATGTTAAGCGACTGTTTTTAAACCATCGCTACATTCTGACCCTGGTGGATTATGCTACAAGACATCCTGAGGCCATACCACTAAAGAAGATAGACTCGTACAGTGGCTGAGGCGCTCGTGGACATGTTCAACCGTCTGGCGATTCCTGAGGAGATACTGAGTGATCTAGGGACCCAGTTTGTCTCTGACTACATGGAGAAGTCAATCAGCTGTTGAGCCTCCGACACCTCACTACGACCCCGTACCCCCTTGTGTAACGGTTTGGTTGAAAAGTATAATGGACTTTGAAGGCTATGCTGAAGAAACTGTGTGCTGAGCAGCCAAGGTTGTGGCATAGGTACATCAATGCCTTGCTCTTCGTTTACCGTGAAGTTCACCATGATTCGACAGGGTTCTCCCCCTTTGAATTACTGTACGGCAGGACCGTAATGGGACACATGCACATCTTGAAAGAGCTGTGGACCAAGGACATCGACGCGCCTGAGGTGAAGATCAGCTACCAGTGCGTCATTGACCTGAGAGAGAATTTGAGGGTTCAGGATGGCTCAAGAAGAACTGGATAAGGCGTGGAGCAAGAGCAAGGGGAAGCATTAGTAATACCATAAAGCCAAACCTCCACGTTTCCAGCCAGGTGACCAGGTGTTGGTTCTTCTCCCCACCGACAACAAGAAGCTCTTGATGCAGTGAAAGGGGCCGTACGTGGTTGGTATCAATGACTACAGAGTCAAGGTCAACAACAAGATGAAGACTTAGCACGCGAATCTGCTTAAGAATTACGTCGAGAGAGGTCGTCAGGACAAGCCGCGCCGGTGCGTCTGGCTGCTGACGAGAGACTAGACGACGAAAGCCTGTTCGACCTAAATGAACGCCGCCACAAGGAGGGTGTTGAAGTCAAAACCTGACCCAGGCACAAGAAGAAGAGCTGAGAACCCTAACTACTGAGTTCACACATCGGTTTGAGCCTGACCCGTGGACAACAGACACTATCCAGCATGAAGTTAATCTGGCATCAAAGAGCCGGTTTGCAACAAGCCGTATAACACGAGGGAAGAACTGAAGAGCGACATCAAGGATATGCTGTATCTGGCAGTCATCAGGGAGTCTAAGTCGCCTTATGCATCCCCATTGTCATCGTGAAGAATCCAGATGGATTACACCGGGTGTGTTTGGACTACCGTAAACTCATTAAGGTGACCGTATTCGACCCAGGACCATCAACCCTGGAACTACAGTCTATCAAGGATTCACAGAATTTTGGAGCAGATTACCTGACTAGAGCAGTTTAAAGGAACATTTCTTTTATTCAGGACGGTATAAAGGGACTGTGAAACAATTATTCCAGATTAGTTTATTTTACTTAATTTTTATGTGAGATTGCTAGTGTTTACAGTTCTTATAATTTTTGATGCGAGATTGTTAGTGTTTATTGTTCTGTGTAGATTAACACAACCACAACTGTGTTTTGAGGTTTGAGAAGACGTTTTGTGAAATTTCGTTGTAAAAGATTGGGGGGGGGGGGGGGGGGTAATGTTACGTTGTGGTTGTGTTATTCTTTTTCGGGCATGTGTGTGCTCATCATAGGAAAGATCCGGTGTTCAGTTGAGTTATTTATTACGTACCTTTTTCGTGGGATTCGTTTTCTTTTGCATGGAGAATTGCGATCGGTTTTTGTTGTGTAGCTAGAATGTTACATATTTCGCTACATTGTTGCTAAAGTCCGACCTCGTTTAACCTGGAACGTTCTGGAAAGGGCGCGACTGTTCTAGTGACCTCAGATATGACGTCAATGTTTTGTAGTACAACATTTACAGAATGTGCCTAGATGTTAGTGGTCGACTGTAGATAGATCTAGAGTGTTCTTCTTAATGAATATTAATGAGTTTTGGTTACGTTATCTTTTCTGATTGGTTGAGTGTGTAATTTACAGGATTGTTCTGAAAATATGTAATAGTATAAAAGAGGGTGTTAGAAAATAGGGTGTTAGGGAAATATGTGCGTACATTGTATGAGAGACGCAGTGTATCGGTGTTGGTGCATTGTATGGAAGACACAGTGTATCAAAACTGCCGATGGCGCATTGTATGAGACAGTGTATCAAAGTGTGGATGCATCATTTGTGGATGCCTTGTGCTTATAGTGCTTCGCGAGAATAAAGTACTGGTCTACAACCTTGTGCCACGTGTGACGAGTTGCAACTGAGTGAGGTTTCTTTACAAGAACCCTACGTCTGAGTGTCTGGTGTGATTGCATCATATACTACGACTACCACGTAACAACTGGAATTCGTCAACTTCTTCTCCTTATTCCATCCATCTGTCAGACTCACCCATACTCTGAGCAGTCGGTGCCTTTCCTCGATATCAAAATGTTCCACAAAAGCCCTTAGACAAACTCCACACTGCTCTACTACAAGCCGGGCGATACCCACACCTACTTGCAGTTCTCCTCAAGCCATCCTGATGCAACCAATAACCCCAGCATCCCGCCATTCTCCCAATTACAAGTCTGCACCTTCGGCGTCGGATTTGCAGTAGCGACGACGACTCCGCACCACACAGGCCCAAACCATGGTCGCTTTCTTTAAAATTGAGCCAGAAATATCTGGATGAGCTCGTCAACACGGCAACCATATTCAGTAGAAGCAGTAGATTCAGTAGAAGCAGAAGTGAAGGCAATGCGGAAGGAAGTCTCAGAAAACACGCAGTGCTACAGAGGACCGGCCGGTCCTGTGTATCACTTAGCCGCACAACATCCCCATCAAAAACATTAACCTGATAAATTTCAACGTAATTCAGAATGACACAATGTTGAAAGAACTATTTCCTGACCTCCGCTGCCGGGTAGCATACAAACCTTACGCGATCATCTTGTTCACAGTTCACTTCGCACACATCCATGTCAGCAACCACTCTGCAAAGCAATATCCGTACATCAACACATCCCCATTAGACGACCCCTGTCGTCATTCACCTTCCACCGCTCATTCACATGCCAATCCGGCGTCAGATATCGTCTACGCCATATCATGTTCTCTTTGCCCAAAGATGCTGTATATGGCGGGGACATACGCCTCGGATACAATAATCCAAACAAAAAAACGCCTGTCGGCGTAAAACAATGGCCAAAACTGCATTTTCTCATACACACGATGAAATCCCACTGAGGAATCCAAAATAAACATCGACATAACCAGATGTACCGATTCCGAAAAATATGTCACTCGCTCAACGCCGTGTTAAATCCTTTTAGGCTTCTATGTGTCTATGAGCGACTCTCAATCTATGTGGGGAGGGGGGGGGGGGTTAAATCCTACACAGAAACACGAAAAGCAGTTGTTGACCACAAAATGTACATCGACGTCGGGAGGTGGGTTCAGTTTGTGTGACTGAATTTTCCTTCTTTGGCCCCTATATTTGTGTTTTGAGGGTAGGGACGGTGGGGGCTGTACTGTAACAATAATATCGACCGTAAAACCTTCATGGAAGGTTAGGGTTATGTTAACACTACTGTCTCCACTAATTATGATGGCTTCCGGTTGCTTGTAATGGAGCCAGAGTTAGTTATCATCCTGAAAACAATCCCCGTTAGCGCGCTTGGGGTGACCTCTAATCGCCTCAGGCGGAGTGTTCTATCTTTGTGCGTGTGCAGACCTGATAGAGATTTCAAGCAGGTACATGTATACCTTTTTCCTGACAATTGTGTCTATTTGCTCACATGTCAACATTAGAGGGAGTTAAGTCGAGCTAGGACACTTCATCGCAATTTGAGGGGGGGGGGGGGGGGTTATGGGCATATGCTTTAGTGTATATCATTAAAATCAGTCCGCCGTGAGATGGCCTTAGTCGCCTGCTCGGCGTTAAACCCAAATAACTAACTAACTAACTAATTAAAATCAGTATTTGTCTCTCCTGAACGCTCCGACGTGCTCATTTAGTCAGGTATGCTTACCGTTGCCATGGCAACGAACACTAAGTGACCGTTACACCTACTTGCCAAGGAAGCAAATTAGGCTTCTGAAAATCACAGCACTGACTGCTAGAAATAAAGCTCCTCTTAAATGTTGCTGTAAGCTTCAACTTCTATCTAAGATAACGCTCTATTTTAAGAAATTTCCAGAAACACTAGATCAGTCTGCCCAGGGTTGTTACCAAACATTTACAAGCCTGACCAAAGGGGTTGACTGCTATTCTTTGTAATTTAGGAGACATTACCAAGTAAGTAGGAAAAAGCACTGTCGGGGTAGAGAATTGTGCATTATCGACCAATGATCATAGATCTACTTTGGTCAAAGCACACCCAAAAAAAAAAAAAAAAAAAAGATAAGAAAGAAGGGTGCGGTAAGTAAGTGACCGGAAGCAATGCATATGGAAGCCATGCCGCCACCCCTACCCCGCCCACCCCACCCCCTCCGTGTATCACATATCCACTGGATTTCCAACCCCTTGTTGCATGGAAATTTAGATCTAGGTCCCTTATCTTTTGTGCTTTGACCATAGTAGATCTAGATCATTGGTCGATAATGAACAATTTTCTCCCCTGACAGTGTTTCTTTCCTACTTTCTTGGTAGTTTCTTTTAAATTCACAAGCCTGAAGTACTGAGAAAACGACGGAATGCTGACGACGAAGAAAGCAAGATGCAACAGAATGTCTATCGCCATCAAAAAAGTGAAGACTGCCCCTAAGAGCACAATCCAGGATACTATTTCCATCAGACTTATGTGTCATCTGGCACTAAACAATAGGAACTTTTGTGGAAATGCCTAAAGAAATCGGCAGAGATATCAATCAAACATGTAGCAAGCGTGACACGGATTGTGGACGTATTGGGCCGAGTGCAGGATGACTATCCCGCCCGTTAAGCTTTTTATCACGAATCATGTCACCGTGACCATCTACGCAAAGCTATGGGTAGAAATACAGAAATCTACAGAAAATCGGTATCTCCGGTGCGATTGACATTGAAGACGTTGTTGTCTTCAATTTATCTCTTTCTTCTCCATGGTACGTCAAAGGTAGAGAAAATGACTTTGTTGCATGAGAGGTTCTGTGGTACATTCAAGAGAAACACGCCGACATCTACAAACGGAATACACTAATTAAAATCTATAATCAGTCACTTTGGCGCACGACTTCAGTTTTGGGTCGCCAAACTATAAAAGTGAGCATGTATGCTTGTCAGATTTGCCCACAGGACAAGCCCTTGGTAGTGCATTTGTTGCAGCATTCTGCGCAGCTGCATAAGAAGCTGGGCATTGTCCGTGACCACCACCACCATCATATTTGCAGAATGCCAAACTTATAGAATGTCTTCTCAACTTTAAGTAGATTTTTTTCTGGAGAAGAAAGAGATAAATTGTTCTTTGCGCAGGACATCTGCTACAGCATCAAGATGGTGATTGGAAGATGTCCAAGAATATTGCCGTCCGGCATTTTGCCAGCAGTGCAGAACATGTAAGCCTGCTCAACCAATCTGGCACCGCATCTCGTCTGCAGCTAGAAAACTTTTGTATATCACAATGTGCTGCAAAGCAAAAGTCCCCTGCCACCAATAATTGTGAAAGAAAACAATGTCATCACCTGCTAATATTAGAACATTTTTCTCGTTTGATTGTATTCTGTGTGTTTGAAGACACATACAGTATGCACCCACCCACATTTACACACGCGCGCACGCACGTATGCATGTACACATAGAAATAGGCCGAATATACACACACCAGGGGCGGACCAGTTACCCACAATGGTGTGTATGTGTTTGAAGGGGGGGGGGGGGGATTTAAACGGGTTTTTTTAACCTGTAAAATTTGAGATAGCTGGCACTCAGAGGGTCGATCTTTGGGGGGGGGGGGGGGGGGGGGAACCTCCTCTTGGACCTTCCCACTGCCAGCCAAAATATCGAATAGCGTTTCCATAAAAGACATTCACAAATTTACAAGGAGGGGCACGTATGCATGCACGCAAAGAAATATGACTATACATACTCCAGGGGCGGACCAGTTACCCACAATGGTGTGTGTGTGTGTGTGTGTGGCGGGGGTGGGGGTATTTAAACGTTTTCTCTGGACCTGTAATTTGAGATAGCTGGCACTCAGAGGGCCGATCTTGGGGGGAGGGCGACCTCCTCTTGGATCTTCTCACTGCCAGCCAAAATATCGAATAGCGTTTCCATAAAAGACATTTACAAGGAGGGGTATGTGTCTTTGATAGAGAAATGTTTCTCCCTTCTCTCCCTCCCCCTCAGGGATTTGTGCTTCTGGGATTCGCTCAGTTCGGAGGACACCCTCAACTGTAGCAGTTCTGACTGGAGAGTACTACAGTGGCGACACTGACATTGACCTTGTGTGAAGAAGTGCAGGAAGATGCTTGCAGTGATAATTAAGTAGTTTACTACCATGGCTTGACTGTCAAAATTAGGTCAACCGGAAGTGAGGAAAATTGTCTGCAAATAATACACTTATTGCTAAAATTATACAGCACTATGAGCGATTCATACATAAAACATTTTAGTGTCTGAAGCCCCTGCTTTTGACGACTGCAGTTCAAACTGACGATGAAATGTCATCAAGAAATGTGTCTGATCACATTTGATCAGTCTTTACACCTTTCAAATCGGAAATGGGCACTTTAGATCATACTAAATGTTTCAGATGTTATTAGAACGTGATAGCTGAAAATTACAATGCAGCCTTGTACAATTGGTGACTTTACGTCATTTGTTCAACATGTATTGTGTAAATAGCAACCCCGCCCCCATTCTCACTTCAGATTTGGGGGCTGTGTTACGTGATCTCGTCTGGGTACTTTGATGTACCATGAATTTGGGGCAAACATGCATCATTTGACTTGAAAATGGATACAAATTACGAAAAACAGAGTGTGCATCCCCCCTCCCCCAAGACCGGTTATCCACGCCTAGCACAATTTATGTCTGGTGGTTGTTTCAGAACCCTTCAAAAACAACCGCCAAACACATAACGGATTTAACACATTTGAACGAGTGACAGATATTTTTAATTATTAAAATAAGTACAGTGAATATTTGTTGTGTAAAATGGTGAACGGTTCCTTGAATAATGTTGAAGAAATCGATAATATAAAATTTACTTCAGTAACCTGTTTTGTGTATTGGCTGGTATGACCGAGTTCATATACAATAAGGTGACAATGTAACTAGTTAGCGAAGCCAGTTGTGTGAGATAGCTGAGCTACTTGTTCGTTCAAACGACCTTCTCGGGATATTCGGACTACATAATATTTTGTTTGGTGGACTGGGAAACCGTGCTATTTTGCTTAATTTTCGGCAGTTGAAAAATCACACTAAATGTTTTTGTTTTGTTTTGTTTAACAATTACTTTTGTTCTTTGCTCAAGTGCAAAGCAAAAGTGAGTATGTTCTGAGCCAGAGGTCGTCCGTCAGTCCGCAATCGTCCGTTGTAAAATTTAACGTTGGCATTTTCCCGGAGACTATTCAAGCCACAGTCTCACTTGGCTCAATGATACTTTGTGGCAAGACCTTTCCAAACATACCAAATTGAGTGACCTCCCGTAAAGGTCAATGTCACAGGAAATAGGTAAACAAATTGCCATATTTTGACAAAATTGATTTTTTGTTCACATGCTATTAAAAACTTCAACCCCAAACTTGGTACAAAAATATCGGATGGTAAGACCTTTCTCTGCATACTAATTTGGATGACCCCTCGGAAAGGTCAAGAGTCACAAGAGATCAGGAAATAAGTAACAAATAGCCATTTTTTTACCCCAATTTTGTTTTTCTCAAATACTATTTACAACTTCCATCCCCAACCTGGTACAGAGATACCTGATGGTAAGACCTTCCCATGCATGCTAACTTGGATGACCTCTTGGAAAGGTCAAGGGTCACAAGATTCAGCAAATGATGTGAAAAATGTAGAATTTTTGTTTTCATCAGGATTTTTGCAAAACGTTTGAACCAAATTTGGCAGAAAGGTAACTGATTATAAGAGTATGCATACTAAAAAATGGTCCATTGTCATGGGAGGTTAACAAAAGTGAAAATTTTGTAAATTTTGGATTTTGCCGGTAGAAACGCCAACCCTTTCCTTATAACACTTGAACACTAGCTTATTTTAGTGACCTGTTGGAAGTCAAGGTCACAAGGTCATTAATTATGCGGATCGGTTATGCACGTGACCCTTGAGGGTTTGCCATTTTTGTTTCGTGGGGCACTCCGAGTGTATTTTACTGGTAAGGTTTGGCCAGTGTGTATGTGATGTCAGCTTGTAGAAAAACATTTTATGAGATGTTACACTCTTATTCCGACACTCAAACCCTGTGGCACACGCTCAGCTGCCGTTAAATCATGTAGGGTGTAAACAGCCCCCGTGAACGCTCGGCGGACAGCTTTAATCAGTGGTCTATAACGCGATGCGGCATATCTGACAGTTTTCTCAAATATAAAACGTAAACAGGCATCAGACATGGATAGATGAGATTGGCAAATGTGAAAGACATCTTGGATGCTGATGACTGCCAGGAATCACATTATCCCATTAGAGGGTTGCATGCTAGAAGGGTCATGGAAAAATGAATGCAATGCAATGCAGCTTGCTCCTTGGGTAGAGCAAAAGGAGTGTATTTGCCAGTCGGTTGTTTCTTACCATCCATGTGAGCACAGTTACCGAAGTGGTGAAATTACAGAAAACCCCGATATGATACCTTGTGGGTTTTTTTTTTTTTTTTTTTCCCTCCAGTCTTGAAATATTCTTTGACCAAAGGAATTCTTTGCGTGTTTAGAATTGTGCATGCGCTTGATCGGGTTATTTCCTATATATGTAACGTTTATAGTATCAAAGATAGTTTCATTAAAAGTGTCCAGTTTCGGACAAGCTGCACTACTGAATTACTTTAAATACACCAAACAACCCTTTCTACTTGACGTCACTGTGATGGGAGTAGCCCTTGCTAAGTTTGCCGTGTACTACTCACGTGTCTGACTTGGATTATGTCTGCTCCTCACGATTACTGTATCTCACAATCTAGTTTTAAAGTTTTCCTTAGTTCCTTCTTTTAAAGGGCTGTTCAGTTAATGAATTAACAATAATAATATCGTTTTGGAGATCCCGCCTACCCGTTTTTAATGCAATGAATGCATTCAACGTTTTAGCATTAGAGAAGGCTTGTGCGCCCCTACCAAAAAAAAAAAAAAAAAAAAAAACCCACACTGAACAACTAAAGGACTTGTTTCTGTTTCCATTATCCGCTTTTCAAAGCCATGGTTGTGCAACCCTCCAAACTCACACGAACAGCTACATCTTGGAGACATGCTTCAGGGGTACATACTTTGGAAGTCGTTATCTGAACAGCCGTATGTCATTAGCATTTTAAATTTTGTACCCTTAGTAATAATTGTCATGTTGTTTGTGAAGGCGTTGAATTTGAAGACTCTAGTCCTTTAAACGGAGAGCATTCGGGCACATGTCGAGCACCCCTCGTAATTGCTACAGTAACAGGTGCCCTTCTCCAAGTTCAAAACACATTCCATGGCGCCCGCTTTCACTGCGAACAGGCAAGAGACGTGAGATTCCTGAATCTAAATCGTTCAGATCTGCAATGCTCAACTGAGCGCTGAATGCAGAATTTCGGATTTCTCTAAATGCACACTTCTGCTTCAAGGTCAAGCAGTTCACAAACAAATCATGAAAATCTTCGACCTCGACCTTTGTATAATTGATTTTTGCATGTTATACTTTGCCAACTCATTAGAGCACATACTTGCAAAACTCCGCCGGTCCTTTCGAAACGACCTGCAGCTGCAGATGACGTTTGGATTGGGCAGTTACGTTTTCCTGTATATTACGATTATAATCACTCTCACTCTGTCTGTTATGTTGACTGGATTCATGTGCGGATTTGTCTAAACAACACGTTTTACGGCTTTACCCGTTGAAAAACATACTTGCAAGGTGAGAGCTGTATCCGACACGACTCAGGGAGTGAAGCGAAACAAGCTCGGAAATGCATTTGAACCAATCAGAGATACACATTTATCTGGAGTTCCTATTTGATATAAGACCAAATTTGGAAGTTATCAACAAATTCCCAGGTTTGCTGCAGGCAGGTTTTTTGGCTGTTGATAGTTCGTTTAGGCAAGGGTGAAGGACAAATTACATGCAAGGGAGAAAAGCCCCTTGACTACCCCCGTTCAGGGATGTGTACTCGAGCTGATGCCAGGTTTGACCTCACATCTGACAGTATCACATTACATTGCACTGTGTGTGTGTGTGTGTGTGTGTGTGTGTGTGTGTGTGTGTGTGTGTGTGTGTGTGTGTGTGTGTGTGCAGGTGTTTGTATGTGTGATGTCGGGATCTATGGCCTTCAGCCACGCGTTTCCCTGCCTGAGAGCGTTCACGTTGAGCAAGCCAGCAGCGTTGCACGTACACCAGGTGTTGTCCTTACCAGTTGCGTTAGAGAGAGCCGTGCAGAGCGGCTTACGTCCCGACATCTTCACCCCCAAGGTTGTCCTCACTGGCGTCATCTGCAAACACCCTGCCAAGAAACGCGACCACGTGAGACACAGGCGTCAGAGTTTCCATTTCTTGTTGGTAGTTTTGGGTAGCCAAATTGTATATTTTTAAATCTATGATAACGTTTGTAGTTTTGGGTAGCCAAATTGTATATTTTAAAATCTATGATAACGTTTCTGACAACGGGAGACACCTTGTCGCACTGTGCCGTTTATTCAGGTAACAGTTATGCGCAATCCCTAGTATCCGCTGCGTTGACAGTCAGCAGTGGCAATGTAGGGATTTAGATTAAAGCGATCTGCACACGCGCACGCATACACACACCACGACGCGCTTTTAGAAGAGCATGCAGGTGTACGTCGTATATCATGTAGCTAGGTAAACTCAACCTGATATCACACAAATTATAGCAAGACTGTCATCTTCAGTCTATAACTCAACGGACACAGAGATTACTCCGAACTGAGGTAGTCGCTACAGCTCCAAAAACACATGGCCCCACGAGCTCCTAAGCATCCGCGTTATCGCGGAATTGTTTATATTACAGCGGACGGCAGACGCAGCCGTCCCGTTTCTCACTTTCCTTTTTTGTCCCTTGTCTCCTTGACTGCGTGCGCAAAATAAGGTGAACTTGTGTGAAATCATTGAAAATTCACATCAACTTCATTTAAAAACAAATGAACTGAGTCTAGAATTTTTTAGTGCGTGTACGGTTTAGCGCATTTTGTTGGGAAACAATAGGCGCACAGGCCTCTTTTCGTGTTTGTCCTTGCTAAACTACAACATTCTTAGAGAGAGAAAGAGAGATGAAATGAAACTTTATTAAGAGAGAAAAAAAAAACAGCCTAGTGATAATAAAGTGTAAAAAATGGTTATAACTAAATAGTGTATACACGGTATAAGTGAAGACAGTCGTACTATCCGTGAACTGAAAAACTCGAAAAGCTTTTGGTCAGGCATGGAGCCGCAGGAGCCAAAAGGAGGGGAGGAAATACGGTCGCAGCGGGTTTGATATGTGCCAGATATCTCTCACGACAGCTTGATGATAACTGACTCGCACCCACTCTTGCCGGAATTCAGGGACCTTTTTTTTTCTCTGTCCGTTGAGTTATAGACTGATCTTGTGTACTTCATTACCTGCCATTTCCTTAGACTTTAAGCACATACAGTGGTTGTGAGTGGATTTGCATACTCTCTCATCATATCGTCTTTATATGAGAAAACATATGACCAAGTGAGTAAACACTGTTTTATTACATTTGTTCGATTTGTACGCTGCATGTTTCACAGACTTACCACACTGGTCACCACTGAGACTAACACTGTTGTCTTTGTGACGCAACTGATGCAAACCATCCTCACTATAATCAAGGGATCTGTAACTCAAGTGCCAGCTGTGTTTACACAAGGTGATTCTGTCGGATCATGGCGCTGCAGTCTGCCCGGCCCGTCGAGTGGTCACGTCTGACCGCCTGTACAAGCTGTGCCAGCCTTAGCCAACAGAGATCAGCAGCTTGGCATTTCCGGCATCCTACGTCACCGATCCATGCCAGCAAGTGCCCTGCACTTGACTCACGCCCACCCCCCTCCCCTCCCTCGGGGCTACAGTCTGTTCACCCCCTACTGATTGCACCCCGTCATCCCCCGCCCACTCTTCTTCATCCCCACACGCCGCGGCGATTTTCAACTTTGTCTCCCACTGAGCCCCACTCCCTTTTCACCCCTACCACCCTTTCTTATCTGACACTCGACCCCGCCCCGCTGGTATTTCATCTACATCTGCTACATGGCGACTTGTCCCCCGTAATAGGAAACCAGCCCACGCGTCTCCATCCCCTTGGCTCCCCCGCAACTCCCACCATCATACATACCAAAGATGACAACCAGATGTTTAAGACTGGTGATGTAACTGTCCTGAAGCGTTGGCGAAAACCTCTCAACGCGAGGTACAGCCATCTGTTGAAGAAATACGACAGCTGGAGAGATATTGACTTTGAGGAGGATGATATTATATCCTCCGTGATTTTAACTTGCGTAGCAAGTAAACTGCTCTTCCAGACTACCTGGCCAAGTCGTTCGTACGGATATGACGGGCCGGCGTCATGTACATCACTATCACTCTCTACTACTAGTACAGGAAGAAATGATCTAATGAGGGCACGTGTATCATCCAGGGCGTCAAGTGCGAGAAGTGGGTGATGACGGAGTTTCAACATCTTGTTGCTCTAATGGAGGATGACCTTATTGAGGACAGTTCTCTTCTATCGCCATAAGTCCTGCCGTTATCGACCTTCCTGCTGACAGCTGGTCCTCACCCCCAAAATGCCCCGCATCCAGCCCATGTATTTGACGGCTCCTGATATCAACAAGACTAGATTCCGGTCTGACGCTGCGGTGTCCAGCCCAATCGTCACACTTCCCACCGTGCACCCTCTTGGACATAACGGATACCCAGACCACACTCACCCTATAAGTTATAGACAGAGCCAGATGATACCGCAGCGGCGATCTCTGCGTCTGTGACTGTTGCCCCTTCTCAGGCCGCCGGCCCTGACGATCCTCCCACCCTCTCAACTTTCCCTACTTCAGAGCCAAAGGCCGTGCCCAGCGACGGGCCGTCCCGTCCAGTAACCTTCATTCCCTTAATCCCCACTGAGCTGATTAGCTCACCGCCATCCTCCGCAGTCTTTACCGCTGCCTGTCTCCATGTAAGCGGTTCAAGTCCGTCCAGCTTGCAGGCAACTGTTCTGCAGTCTCCGCACTGCAAACACAGGGTACAGACAATACGGCCGTCTCCGTCTTTCCCCACTCGGCAATGTCTGTCATTCAACTTGCAGATAAAAGTATCATACAACCCTACCCCCTCTACTCCCTTGAGTCAAGTGGCTACGTCATGTTCCGTTTTTACCCCGTTCCACCATCAAGCCACAAACCGCAAGAGAATCTGATAACGGCAAAATCACGGTCCAGCCTAGTCTCCTTATGTCCCCTTCAGGCCCCACCCACCCGCCACTTCCCAACTCCCTTGCGGGGGACAGTGTCCTTGGTGCTACGGTTGTGCAGACAGTTGCGCAACAGCTCAAAACCACAGCCGGCTCTAATCCCCCTCTCCCCACGGCCACCGCTAAGACGCTGTCTGTATCCTCCACAGGCCGCAAGTAGGACGCGATGCCTAGCTGCCGAACGGTAGCTGCCTCATCCTCGGCATCCTCAACGAACACCGGCATCCTCAACGAACAACGTACGACCGCCGGCATCAAGGCGAAAGAGCCTATCTCCCTGCGATGGGCCGCCACAGCCGCTACAGCATCAACAGACCTTCGTCCTTGTTGGCTCCCTGCACATAGACATGCAGTTAGTCAAGCGGGAACTGCTTGACATCAGACAGCAGCTGGCTTCCGCTCTAGCTAGGATTAGCGAGCTAGACGGACAAATTCTTCGTGTACTTGACACGCATGTGCCACTACGTGAGAAGAGAGTAAACACGCACGGTTAAGTAAGGACATTAAAGACGAAATGAACTGAACGCGGAACAAATGTCTATGCTGCTTTCCGTAAGCAGCGCAACCGCGTAAAGTACCTGGTGCTCGAGGCCCAGAAAAAAACACTTTCAGCGCTTGATGGATAATAAAACTGATACTGTATCTGTCTGGCGAGCCATCAGTGCCTTTACCAAATCACGTAATACACAACCATGTACTTCTATGCCTTACTTACTTACTTACGCCTGTCACCCCTACCCGGGTATAGGCCGTCGACGAGAGACCTCCAGCAACTCCTGTCCTGTGCTTCTCCTTCGATTCTACTCCAGGTGGTTCCCAGTCTCTTGATGTCTGCTTGGAGGTCTCGACGCCAGGAGTTTCTCGGCCTACCTCTTTTCCTCTTTCCCTGGGGGTTCCATGACAATGCCTGCCTAGTGATACTGGAAGCTGGCTTTCTCAGACTGTGACCGATCCATCCCCATCTTCTTCGCCCAATTTCATTCTCTGCTGTTATCTGCTCTGTTCTCTCCCAGAGTCTGACGTTGCTGGTCTTCTCTGGCCAGTGGATTTTCAAAATTCTTCTAAGGCAACTGTTCATGAAGGTCTGTACTCTGTTGACTGTGGTTTTTGTCAATCTCCATGTCTCTGCTCCATATAGGAGAACTGCTTTCACATTGGAGTTGAAAATCCGGACTTTGGTGTGTTGTGACAGCTCTCTGGAACTCCACACTTTTTTCAACTGGAGAAAGGCTGCTCTGGCTTTACCGATTCGTGCTCTGACATCTGCATCAGTGCCGCCTTTTTTGTCTATGATGCTCCCGAGATAGGTGAAGGACTCCACCTCCTCCAACGGGGTGCCAGCAAGCAAGACTGGTTCTTCCCTGGTTGCGTTCAGCCTCATTGTCTTTGTTTTCTGTTTGTGAATGGTGAGGCCCACTTGGGACGAGATGTCAGCAAGCCTCGTGGTCTTGTCCTGCATTTGTTGATGAGTGTGGGACAGTAATGCCAAGTCGTCTGCAAAATCGAGGTCATCCAGCTGTGTCCACAGTGTCCACTGTATTCCACTTCGTCTGTGCTCTGTGGTCATCTTCATGACCCAGTCTATGGCCAGTAGGAAGAGGAACGGAGACAGCAGACACCCCTGCCTGACACCAGTTCTGACCTGGAGCTCTCTGGTAAACTGCCCTTCGTGGATCACGCGACATGTCATGCCATCATAGCTGCTCTTGATCAGGCGGACGAGCTTTGTGGGTACACCGTAGTGTCGTAGGAGTTTCCACAGAGTCTCTCGGTCCACGCTGTCAAATGCTTTCTCATAATCCACAAAGTTGACGTACAGCGGGGAGCTCCACTCCAGAGACTGTTCCACGATGATGCGGAGAGTGGCGATCTGGTCTGTACATGATCGGTTCTTCCTGAATCCTGCTTGCTGGTCTCTCAGCTGGGGGTCAACGGAGCTCTTCATTCTCTCTAGGATGATCCTGTTGAAGACCTTTCCTGGTACTGACAGCAAGGTGATTCCTCTGTAGTTGGAACACTTGCTGAGGTCGCCTTTCTTGGGAAGCTTGATTAGGTACCCCTCCTTCCAGTCAGCTGGCATCACCTCCTCTTCCCAGATCTTTCCAAACAGTGGGTACAGCATCTCAACTGTTGTCTCTAGGTCTGCTTTCAGAGACTCCGCTGGGATGCCATCTGGCCCTGCTGCTTTGCCATTCTTCAAAAATGCCACTGCTTTTCTGATCTCTTCCCGGCTGGGTCTGTCACAGCTGATGGGTAGGTCGGTCTCTGCCGGCTGGATGTCGGGGGGGGGGGGGGTCGGGTGGGCTAGGTCTGTTCAGTAACTCTTCAAAATACTCGGCCCATCTGTCGAGTTGGTCTGCTCTGTCTGCAATAGGCTTGCATTCTTTGTCTTTTACTGGTCTTTCTGTATGGCCATACTTACCCGACAATCTTCTGGTAATGTCGTAGAGCTGTTTCATGTTGCCGCTGCCTGCTGCCTTTTCTGCCTCTGCTGCCAGGCTGTCTGTGTAGGCCCTCTTGTCTGCCCTGATACTCCTCTTCACCTCGCGGTTGGCTTCCGAGTATTCCCCCTGTGCCCTTACTTTGGCTGCTCTCGTGCGACTGTTGTTGACCGCTGCTTTCTTCTGCTTCCTCGCTTCTATCTTCTTCAAGGTCTGTGCCGACAGCCAGTCCTTGTGGTGGTGTTTCCTGAACCCTACAGTGTCTTTGCAGGTTGAGTTCAGCGCCTCTCTAACTGCCTTCCACTGCTGCTCTGTGGTGACCGCTTCCTCTTCATTTACTAGCTCCTGTAGCACTTGAAACCGGTTGGACAGCACCAGTTTGAACTCTTCTCTAACTCCAGTTTCTCTCAGGAGGCCTACATTATAGCGCTGTCTTCTTGTTGTCTCTGTGCGGCTTTTCTTTAGCTTGAGCTTCATTCTTAAGGTAAGCAGATGGTGGTCTGAGGCGACATCTGCTCCCCTCCTCACTCGAACATCTTGAAGGGATCTTCTAAATTTCTTGCTAATGCAGATATGGTCTATTTGGTTCTCTGTTGTATGGTCAGGTGAGACCCAAGTTGCTTTGTGTATTCTTCTGTGTGGGAAGATGCTGCCTCCAATGACAAGTCGGTTTAGAGCACAAAAGTCTACAAACCTCTCACCGTTCTCACTCATCTCCGAGCCTAGTCCCTGTCTCCCCATCACCTCTTCGTATCCGGTGTTGTCCTCCCCTATTTTGGCATTAAAATCGCCCATGACGATGGTGATGTCTCGCTCCGCACATTTGTCCACGGCACTCTGGAGTCGGTCGTAGAACTCTTGTTTCTCTTCCTCGTCACTGTCATTGGTGGGCGCATAACACTGGATGACGTTCAGCTTGAGCTTTTTCTTGGTTCTAAAGGCTGCTGTTATAATTCTTGGCCCAAGAGGTTCCCAGCCCATCAGCGCTCTCTGTGCCACTGGTGACAGCATGAGTGCTACTCCTTCTGTATGGGGGGCATTATCCTCTTCATGACCTGAATACAGAATCATCTCCCCACTTAACAGCCTTTTCTGGCCAGACTGCGTCCATCTGGCTTCACTGATGCCTAGCAGGGAAAGGTTGTACTTATGCATTTCCGCTGCTATCTGGGCGGCCTTGCCGCTCTGGTACATGGTACATGGTACTTCTATGCCTGCTGATACTTTAAATCAACAATAAAGTTTCCTGTCTGCTGCCGACTCACTTTTGAATAAAAGTAATAATAACCTAAACAAACCGACTATTTCTGTAAAACTAAAACTGTCTGCCCCTTAATGTGGTTGAATCTTTAACATCTTATAATCCAACAAGGTACTTTCCCAAGAAGCTA
>BTPG01000002.1:191370733-191470733 GCA_036245525.1 Semisulcospira habei | reverse complement strand
TGTCGTTAGTTGTCAGTTCAAACGGAGCCACAGTCTTTGAAATGTGGCTGTAACATGGTCACATTTGCTCCAGAGGTCCCAAGCTGTCTTCTTGTTGGAATTGTCTGCAGGCTTTCCCTGCCAATTTTTGCCAAAATTTCTAAAACTCTGTTGTATGAAATGCTCAAGCCTAGACTGTGCATGCGTTCAACTAACTAGTTCTTTTTTTCTGGTCTGTGCATGTAAACCTTGGAATGTTTATTTGTTGTGGAAGTGTTTGCCCTTGATCTCTTCCCCTCTGTCTTCACGGCATTAAAACTTGCAAGCTGAGCAAGTGACAGTGCTGTCTGCGAATGTCAATAGAACGTCTCTGCCACTGATGTGGGCTTGAAGGTCTGGAAAATGTGCTAACATCCGTGTTTTCGGTCTGCTACTGTGTAAAGAGTCAGTTTCTACACCAAATTCCTGTAGATGACTTTTATATAGGTATATTTTAGAAAGATCAGCCAGTCTCAACACTTTTAAGTTGTCACCTGTAGACGAGTGTTTTACTTCTTCTATGTACTCTGTCAATTCAGCAAAGACCAAGCTCTGATCGACGCAGTCTAATGTAGGCTGATCTTTTCTGTATAGGCTAGTGTGGCAGGTGGTATTTCAGTTCTTGGGCAACCTCTACTTAATTTTGCCAAAAGAAGAATCAGGGCACAGTTTCTAATGCTTTCATCCAGCTGAAAAGTAGAAGCATGTCTAAGATGGTGGTGCATTCTTATCACACAAAAAACAACTGAGATCCTTGTCAACTACTCCATCTCCAGTTGATTTCTGTTCCCTGCGAGTAACGTTTTTAGCAGGTCCACTTTCCTCACTGACTTGCATCGCAAGATGCCAGTTTTCTCTTCAGCTTTGTTGAATTGTACTTCAAACGACATGACAAATGAAATGAAGCTTTATTTTTCCTGAACGTTTCTTCAACACCATCAAGTCTGTTTAAAAAGCTGGGTGACAGTGCGCCACATTCACCAAACTTAGTCAGATTGTCAGCCAAAGTCTAGATCATTGATTTTTTTTTTTGACTGGCATTAGCGGGACACTGCAATTTATCATTAGTATTTTCCTGACACAACGCACACATATCCCAGTTAGTGGGTTGAAAACGAGAGGCACCTTGGTTTTCACGACTTACATTATCCATGGCCGAAAACAGTGGCTGCGTACTCTCAGCTCTGCTCATTCTTTCATTGTTTTCAATATCCGCGTTTTTCTACTTAGATTAAAAATCATATTTTGTGCAAAATAACCTAGACGTTTTGGTCAAATCAATGTGCATATTTTAAAGATCATGTGGTAGTTGATAACTAACAAAATCACATTGTTGCAAAAGGCACTTTTGTAGGAAAATAAACGCTTGTACTTACCCAAATCAACGAATCTGTGCCTTTTCCTCACACACTTTCGCTTTCTGTTCCGCCATCTTGTGTTGCAGTTTGTGCCGCGCAGTCTCGCACCAAAGGCTTTGTTTTAATTATAAAAGTATGTGTATTAGGAAACCCAGTAATTAACTAACGCAAATGTTTTAGTTATTTTTGGTATACAAAAGCAATTTTTCTATGTTTACTGCTTTAGAAAACGTGTTGCAATAATTTATTTGAAGCGGAGAACGATTCCTACGCGTTTGTCTGCAAATAGTTCCTATGCTTCACCACAGCATACGTTAAAACAAAGAAAGATTTGTTTGGGGTCTGTGTCAAACTTTACAATAATATTATTTGTGAACACATTTTAACTTATATCATGTTTATAGCATGATGATGCACAATCTATGCTTAGCATTGCATCATACGAGCCTAGCTACTCCCTTCTGCTGGTGCAGCGCGGGCGTCCGGAGCAGGGTCGTCGTTCTGCCCTTCCGGTTCTTGGAATCGTGCCAGCAGCCTGAATGGGACACCCTAAGACATCTCCCAACCGCTTCTCGTCCGGAAATTCCATTCTGCAGCCATGCTAGAATAATGGTAAAATGGCCTTGATCTACTGGCTTCGTCGTGGTGGCATGTTTAGGAAAGTGACAATTACGCCCCTACTGTGCCGGTATTTGTATCGAAACAGAAGTACTCGGTGTTCATGACTGACCCCTTTAGCACGTGCATCAGTTAGTTAGATATCTGGGTTTAACGCCGAGCAGGCGGCTAAGGCCATCTCACGACGGACAATGTGTGGGATGGGGGGGGGGGGGAAGGGGGGGGGGTGTGTGCATGCATTTGTGTATGCATGTGCTGGGTATTGGTGGGAGGGTGGGTGCGTTTTTGCATGCATGCGTGTGAGCGCACGCGTGCGTTGTGCGTGCATGCGTGTCTCGGCAACCTCACGTTTTGCGCGGGTCAAACGCGCTGAGAAGTGCGATTTTTACGCAAATTTTTATGCAAATAATTTGACTTTGAAAGAAAACTTTTTACATGGGGATAAAGTTTGTCTTCTCCTCTTTCCAATGATGTCATTAGTTTTGTTCTTAGCGCACTAAGTCAGTAACACCACTGTGTGGAAGACAGTGAGTGTCATCGCTTGGCGTTCTTTTTTTCGGGGCAGATCGCGTACGTGCAATTTATGTTGAAAACACATACTCGTTTCTTCGGCCGAGGGCGTCTCCGCCATTCAATCTACAGATTAGTTCTTTACAGCATTGCAAAGGTCATATTCTTGGCTTTTTAGCCAAGAATATGACCTGCTGTCTTTCTTTTTTTTTTTTTTTTTTTTTTTTTTTTGGGGGGGGGGGGGGGGGGGGTGGTTCACAAGTTACACTGCAGAACGTGCTTTTTTTTTTATCCGTCTGGGACTCAACGTAAACAACATTTAATTTCCAGTAGATCGGTGTAAGTTGCATGGTTGTAGAGCAAATGAAAATAGTCACTAATAGACCTTTTTTTCAAGCGTGTCTAAAATGTGGTAAGAAAACGAGTGTGTGGTAGGCAGTGATTTTTTTCTTCACGTTGAGAAATTTTCCCCGGCCGATAACGTACATGTTGATAGTAGCAAGTTGATCGGGACACGCTGGACAAATGCACCAAACTTTCTGAGGTACTTCATTGGTCTGGAAAGGGTGCCCACGCGTTAGGGCCTTCTGGGTCGCGTCATGTGACATTTTCTATTTTTATATGATATCGTTATGTCGCATCTAGATCTGTGAGCATCAAACCCACAATCTTCAAACTACAAGTTTATTGTCAATAGACCGATCCATTTATATTTGGCTCCGCCGCTTTAGTCGGGGTCCGGCAAAAATGCAACGCGTGCTTCACGGAAAGAGCGCCAGTGTAGTCTGTTAGTATAGTAAAGCGCGCTATTTGACGTTGATATTTTTTTTAAAACCATTTTTAATATGGCTTACCTTCTAAGGTGTTACGTGGTAGTCGTAGTCGTAGCATGATGCAATCACACCAGACGCACTCACGTAGGGTTCTTGTAAAGAAACTTCTCTTGGCTACAACTCATCACACGTGGCACAAGGTTGTAGACCACACTGGAGTAACATTTTCAACAATGTTTTATTCTCATGATGCAATCTCAGCACAATGCATCCACAAATGCATCCACACTTTGGTACACTGTCAGTCTCTGTCCACAGTTCTGATACACAGCTTCTCCCATTCAATGCACACACATATTTCTTAACACCGTCATACTATTACAGATTTCCAGAATAATCCAGCAAATTCACATCAACCAATCAGAAAAGAAAACGTAACCAAAACTCATTAATATTCATTTAAAAAGAACACTCTAGATCTATCTACAGTCTTCCACTAATATCTAGGCGCATGCCGTAAATCAGTGTTGCTAAATGTAGCCAACATGTACTACTCAACTTTGACGTCAAATTAGAGGTCACTAGAACGGCCGCGACCCTTCCCGAACCTTCAAGTCTAATGTAGACTCTGCGACACAGTGTAGCGAAAATATGCAACTTTCGAGCTACACAACAAAAATGGATCGGAATTCTCCATGTAAAAGAAAACGAATCATACTAAAAAGGTACGTGATTCCTATCTATAATAACTCAGCTAAACATCGGATCTTTTCCTATGATTAACACACACATGCCCTAAAATCAATAACACAACCACAAACGTAACATAAAGTATACCATTACAGGAGCTGTAAAATAATCAGTACAAAATAGTTATTGGGTTTAATCAGTACAGCAAGTGCGGATATTGTCAGTCAAGAGAGTATGTAGTTAGTTATTCGACCCTTAACTTGGCATTTCAGTTATGACATGAGCAAATCGGTCTCATTTTCGCCAAATCAAGTGATTTTTAATAAAATATAAAAGGTAGAGCTTTAAAAATTTGCACGACCTCACATTGTATGCGCTCTTTCCGATGGTAATATCAGTTTGTATGTATATCGTTACTGAATTATTGAGTTACTTATTGAGTGCTTCGTTACTGCGCGTTGAGTCTCTCTGAACATCACCATTGTCCAAAGTCAGTCAGCAGCTCTGGAGTCGATCGTTCAAGAGGGTTTGCCTGTTTTTCTTGATTGTCTCCGCCAGACGTAATCCTCGCTGTTACAACAATTTCTGAGGTGACAGGCCTTCGAGAGTGCACACTTCTCTTCAAGAAAACATGTTTTGAATTTATTCAGCTGTCTTGTTTGGTTCGTCCATTGGCGAAACGTTGACGAGTTCTCGATTAGTCTGAGGGCACTTCCGGCACCCTTGGCCGTTTTAGAAGCAGTCCGAAGCTCTTCCAAGACTGTTTAGTTTCCACGTCAAGTATGTGCGCCAGATCCGAGTCTGTCAAGGGATGCTTTTGTGTTCTAGAACCATTTTGGCGCAAGAGCTCTCATGGTACTTGTATAATGTGGAAATATGTTTGAAAGTGTGTCCGAATGAGGATCTGGGAGCTTAAGGTTGAGGATTAAATCCCAATTCTAAAATGTCGGGTTCCTGATGATCATATCCAATTGCCACACTCTCAGGTGCGTTTGCAATGCTTGTGCTTTTTGCTAGTATTCTTTAAAACTTTTTTAATCAAAGGCCATCTCCTTAGAAGTACCCGGCAATTTTTTTATTTGAACAGTGTCTACACAAGCTTGCAGCCATTCCCGGCTCACGGGTATGGTGTCAAATTATGTGCTGAAAAAGTTCAAAGTATGGAAAACAGCTGATAAAAACTACCTTTCCTGGCCCTCTAACACGCGAACGTAATATTAGGATGAATGACATACACTTCACAAAATGACGTAGATCACATAGTGTGTGTCTCAGACGCAAACGCGCACGTGCTGAGGGGAAAACCTTGTTTAAGGTTGTATACTATACCTACATTTTTTAATTGAAAACTGCCGCTTATAGGGTTTTTTGAGAGCCTTATTGAGTCTGGAGACTATTGCCACCCTGAAAGACCCGTGGTCCCGGGCATATTTGTAAGTTTGAGCCCTTTGCGTGACCTACCCCATGAGCGAAAACACGCAAAATAGCTGATTTCAGAACACAATAAAAATTTATCGAATAGTGTGTTAAAATGATAAAGAAACATTTCGGTCACTTCATAAAGTATGTTAGTATTTTCTCGTAAAAAAAGTGTGTTCTGATAATTGGAATTCTAAGTACAATCGACAAACGTTTATGTTGTAAATTCGCAAATTGCCCGGATGTTATCAATAACATTACAGGTGTTTGCAATGCTGGGCAATTGCTCAGGCCCTTTTTATTCGATAAAGTCGTACTTTAGATCATATCACACACATTATTTATGAAAAAATGAAGGGGTCCCGCGCAAAAATTGGCACTTTGGGTCGTTTGCGAGTGCGTTTTCAAAAAGGGATACAAGCGATGTCTGACTTCCGGCAGATCATATCTCCGCCGTAGCCGGTCCCAAGCCCGCATGAGAAAGGAGGAAATCAACTACGCCAAACCAACAAGTATAACCTACGCCCAAACTGTTGCAAACTACTAGTCCTCGATCACTATTAGTGACAGTGGGAAAGTAAACTGGAACAAACAACAACGGCAGATACGGGATGAGAAGGTTTATCTATAAGTAATTAAATGCACCAATTATCTCATAGTAGAGTTAGTGCAGTGGAAAAATAATCTTTTTGCCACGCAGGTAACCAGGGTTCAATCCCCGTAGATGGATATTTTTTCCCTGCTCAAAAATTTGAAACCCATACAGTTTCTACTTCGCTAAATAAAACAAACGCACACACACAAAAAAAAGCAATTTTGTTCTTTTTTTATTTAAAATATGCGATTATCATCACCGTTGTAATGTGGATGTTAAACCATGAACCAACCATGTGTGAGGAGAAACCACTTTCAATCTTGGATAAAAATGCATACTGGTTACCTCGGTACATTTGTTCATTCATTTTTTTTTTCAGCCAGGCATTGTGAGCATGTTTACATGACATGTTTACATTCATTCAATCATTCACAGATTTACTGATGAAAAAGCACACCAAAGAGTGTTGTCACAGAGTGTTTTTTTTTTTAAATTTTTCCTGGCATCATCTACAAACATTAATTAATGAATAATGTGAATTTGTTTTAATATACCTGCTGCAAGCAATGCTACATGCTCCTTTGGTGTATCCGTGAAAGCAGGTCGGTGAACATCTGTGGTTGAAAGATGTTTGTGAACAGATTGGTAGTGGATGTACCTATCTCTCCAGCTGAATCCAGTTTCCCAGCAGTTTTTGGTTACAAATTATAAGGAAACAAAACAACTGTCACATGTTTCAATATACCCCGTTATGTTTATACATGATCATTGTGAGTAAAGAATAATATCTCTGTTTATTTTCAAAAGAAATGCTGTATTTGAAGACATTCATTTAAAGTCTACATGTACAGTCAAGTATGTTGAAAGCATATTAGGCTACAATGCACATAGGCACCCATACAAAAGTAAAAAAAAATGTTAAATGTTTAGGGCTTAACATATTTTGTCCATAAAAGGTGATTTCAAAGATGGGTCACAGAAATAGGGTCTGAACAAATTTTGACCCAAGCTGTATTCGAACCCAGGACCTTTGGGATGAGAGTCAAACACACTACCACCGAGCCACCCAGCTCCCCCTCATAACCTAACCCATAAGAGTCAGCTGTGGAGTACATATTTTGAATGACTGATGTATGCCAGTATTTCGGAACTTGTCACAAAAAAGACCTGTTTATATGCTGAAATGTCTTCGAAAAATGAACACATTGGCAGTAAAGGGGTTTTCCCTGGATAATCAAAAACTAATACAAATTAAGCTGCGTTTCCAAATCGTGACATGACAGGAGAGTGCAGTAAGGCAAAGGCGTTTGCTGCATTGCGAAGGATGTGACTGTCCAAAACCTTGGCATTGTGGCCAGCATTGTGGATGGACAGCAAAATAACAGGACGTTTGCCCACAGGACAATCAGTTCACTTCCTTTGCTTTCCTGTCGGTTGGCCATCCCGGAGAGACGTACCCGCTGAACTCTTCTTCAATGTGGCTATTGCAACCTGCAAAATATAATTTAGAATCAAAAAAAAAATTTGAAATGCACATTATGCACATTATGCAAGTATTTTTACAAAGTACATACATGCATAATAATTATGACAGTATTCAGAGCAAGAACAAGAAAGACAATGAATGTCCTTATGGTTTACGTGTATGACCAATCCACATAATACGTCCAACCTGTGTGACCATGTGTGAGGAGAAACAATTTGTGTCAAAATCTGACCATCTGGACCCCCCCCCCCCCTCCCCCCGTGACCCTGACCTTTGAAAGGTCACAGCAGTTGGTATGTTTAGAAAGATTGTACCACAAAGTACCCTGGTGCCAAGTTGGACGTCCGAGGCTTAAATAGCCTCTGAACCAATGTTAAAGTTGCCCACAGATAACAGACCCTCGCGCTGGGACCATACGGCGTTGAGGCGCGTCCCCTGGGTGGTGGATAGGGGGTCCCTCGTGAGAGGGGTGCACCGAATGAAATAAGGTGCCGTGAACCAACATGGTCTAAGGGAAGGTGACCCCGACAGAAAACCCCTGGTCCTCCTAGTAAGGGGGTTGGGCGTGGGGGTAGCTTCCCCACCCTGCAAAAAAGGAAATAGCTACAAAAACGCCGACGAAAAGAATAACAGTAATTCCTTTCCTGGAGGAGGAAGGTTCTTCTACTAGAAGACTTATGACGTTCTGTGGTGAAAGCCGGAAGTCTTCGGAAGCCACAGGACCGAGCCGCCTCTCTCTATCCAGGGATACAACCATGGGCACATGGAACGTCAAGACCATGTACCAGAGCGGCAAGGCCGCCCAGATAGCAGCGGAAATGCAAAAGTACAACCTTTCCCTGCTAGGCATCAGTGAAGCCAGATGGACGCAGTCTGGCCAGAAAAGGCTGTTAAGTGGGGAGATGGTTCTGTATTCAGGTCATGAAGAGGAGAATGCCCCCCATACAGAAGGAGTAGCACTCATGCTGTCACCAGTGGCACAGAGAGCGCTGATGGGCTGGGAACCTCTTGGGCCAAGAATTATAACAGCAGCCTTTAGAACCAAGAAAAAGCTCAAGCTGAACGTCATCCAGTGTTATGCGCCCACCAATGACAGTGACGAGGAAGAGAAACAAGAGTTCTACGACCGACTCCAGAGTGCCGTGGACAAATGACATCACCATCGTCATGGACGATTTTAATGCCAAAATAGGGGAGGACAACACCGGATACGAAGAGGTGATGGGGAGACAGGGACTAGGCTCGGTGATGAGTGAGAACGGGGAGAGGTTTGTAGACTTTTGTGCTCTAAACCGACTTGTCATTGGAGGCAGCATCTTCCCACACAGAAGAATACACAAAGCAACTTGGGTCTCACCTGACCATACAACAGAGAACCAAATAGACCATATCTGCATTAGCAAGAAATTTAGAAGATCCCTTCAAGATGTTCGAGTGAGGAGGGGAGCAGATGTCGCCTCAGACCACCATCTGCTTACCTTAAGAATGAAGCTCAAGCTAAAGAAAAGCCGCACAGAGACAACAAGAAGACAGCGCTATAATGTAGGCCTCCTGAGAGAAACTGGAGTTAGAGAAGAGTTCAAACTGGTGCTGTCCAACCGGTTTCAAGCGCTACAGGAGCTAGTAAATGAAGAGGAGGCGGTCACCACAGAGCAGCAGTGGAAGGCTGAACTCAACCTGCAAAGACACTGTAGGGTTCAGGAAACACCACCACAAGGACTGGCTGTCGGCACAGACCTTGAAGAAGATAGAAGCGAGGAAGCAGAAGAAAGCAGCGGTCAACAACAGTCGCACGAGAGCAGCCAAAGTAAGGGCACAGGGGGAATACTCGGAAGCCAACCGCGAGGTGAAGAGGAGTATCAGGGCAGACAAGAGGGCCTACACAGACAGCCTGGCAGCAGAGGCAGAACAGGCAGCAGGCAGCGGCAACATGAAACAGCTCTACGACATTACCAGAAGATTGTCGGGTAAGTATGGCCATACAGAAAGACCAGTAAAAGACAAAGAAGGCAAGCCTATCGCAGACAGAGCAGACCAACTCGACAGATGGGCCGAGTATTTTGAAGAGTTACTGAACAGACCTAGCCCACCCGACCCCCCCCCCCCCCCCCCCCGACATCCAGCCGGCAGAGACCGACCTACCCATCAGCTGTGACAGACCCAGCCGGGAAGAGATCAGAAAAGCAGTGGCATTTTTGAAGAATGGCAAAGCAGCAGGGCCAGATGGCATCCCAGCGGAGTCTCTGAAAGCAGACCTAGAGACAACAGTTGAGATGCTGTACCCACTGTTTGGAAAGATCTGGGAAGAGGAGGTGATGCCAGCTGACTGGAAGGAGGGGTACCTAATCAAGCTTCCCAAGAAAGGCGACCTCAGCAAGTGTTCCAACTACAGAGGAATCACCTTGCTGTCAGTACCAGGAAAGGTCTTCAACAGATCATCCTGGAGAGAATGAAGAGCTCCGTTGACCCCCAGCTGAGAGACCAGCAAGCAGGATTCAGGAAGAACCGATCATGTACAGACCAGATCGCCACTCTCCGCATCATCGTGGAACAGTCTCTGGAGTGGAGCTCCCCGCTGTACGTCAACTTTGTGGATTATGACAAAGCATTTGACAGCATGGACCGAGAGACTCTGTGGAAACTCCTACGACACTACGGTGTACCCACAAAGCTCGTCCGCCTGATCAAGAGCAGCTATGATGGCATGACATGTCGCGTGATCCACGAAGGGCAGTTCACCAGAGAGCTCCAGGTCAGAACTGGTGTCAGGCAGGGGTGTCTGCTGTCTCCGTTCCTCTTCCTACTGGCCATAGACTGGGTCATGAAGATGACCACAGAGCACAGACGAAGTGGAATACAGTGGACACTGTGGACACAGCTTGACGACCTCGATTTTGCAGACGACTTGGCATTACTGTCCCACACTCATCAACAAATGCAGGACAAGACCACGAGGCTTGCTGACATCTCGTCCCAAGTGGGCCTCACCATTCACAAACAGAAAACAAAGACAATGAGGCTGAACGCAACCAGGGAAGAACCAGTCTTGCTTGCTGGCACCCCGTTGGAGGAGGTGGAGTCCTTCACCTATCTCGGGAGCATCATCGACAAAAAAGGCGGCACTGATGCAGATGTCAGAGCACGAATCGGTAAAGCCAGAGCAGCCTTTCTCCAGTTGAAAAAAGTGTGGAGTTCCAGAGAGCTGTCACAACACACCAAAGTCCGGATTTTCAACTCCAATGTAAAAGCAGTTCTCCTATATGGAGCAGAGACATGGAGATTGACAAAAACCACAGTCAACAGAGTACAGACCTTCATGAACAGTTGCCTTAGAAGAATTTTGAAAATCCACTGGCCAGAGAAGATCAGCAACATCAGACTCTGGGAGAGAACAGAGCAGATAACAGCAGAGAATGAAATTGGGCGAAGAAGATGGGGATGGATCGGTCACAGTCTGAGAAAGCCAGCTTCCAGTATCACTAGGCAGGCATTGTCATGGAACCCCCAGGGAAAGAGGAAAAGAGGTAGGCCGAGAAACTCCTGGCGTCGAGACCTCCAAGCAGACATCAAGAGACTGGGAACCACCTGGAGTAGAATCGAAGGAGAAGCACAGGACAGGAGTTGCTGGAGGTCTCTCGTCGACGGCCTATACCCGGGTAGGGGTGACAGGCGTAAGTAAGTAAGTAACAGATAACAGACAGTCGACGGACGACCCATTACAAACACTTAGTTTTGCTATCACACGTGAGCCACATATGAGACACAACTGAGCTTTAAATGACCACAATGGGTGTATCTAGAATCAGCATCAAAGTGTAACTTGCAGAAAATGTTTCATACAGGACACGTTTAACATATTGATGTAAAACCCACCCCACCACCCCCACACTTTGGTAACGGTCTCAGGCCACTTTACAAATTTCAAATACAAGCGATCAAAAATCTCAGTAACTTCAGTAGCTGAACTGGCCCTTTGTCTGTCTTGTACTGTGTTTGTACTGTGTTTGTCTTAAATGGCGTAAATCCGTGTCTGTTTCGTGAGTGTGTGTGTTGGGTTTCAGGCGCGGCGCTTTCAGTCGATTTCCCCAAAATTGAGAAAAAGCGCCTATATAATAACGGTATTATTATTATTTATTATTAAAAGGTGGTATTCAGTGTTTTCTTGTCATTCTGTGTGCACTAAGTGCTTATTAAAGAAAATGACAGTATTTGCAGACTTGCACAAGCCTCTAATTTACAAATCAAATACAATATGGTGCCACTTGTTGACAGCAAGTGATTTTAGCATTCGGTGTTGTAGAGAATAACCATCTTCAAAATGAAAGAAAGCATTACAGTATGGTGTGTTTATTCACACCAGTTGTGTTTTGTTATGAACCTGATTCTATTCACAAATCAACCGGTATGATTTACCTCGAGTCCAGGAGAATAAGTGTCGCCTTCTCTCACTTTAGTTGATCCACTGGAACTGGCATTGCCTGCTTTCAGCTGTGACCTTCTCCTTTTGAGCAAACATGACCTGACTAGCTCCTGCCTCTTCTTGGTGTAGGCGTCATACTTCTGTGTTCTGTGCTTGTTTTGAAAGTATACCCTCTGGGTGCGACTCTGCAGTGCGACGTCAACAGCAGCATTGACCTGAAATGAAATACATGTTTATTAAGCAGCATGCCAATTTCACGTCTGATCTTATTTCAGGGTGGGTTGGTTCCAAACTCCCCAAAAAGGGACTTTGTTATAGCATTATAAACAATTCGGGGCCGGGGCGGGAGGGCTCCCCCCCCCCCCCCTGCCCAATATGCCCCTACATTTAGTTTACGCATTACTACCTTCAAACTAATGTGAAATAAACTGTAAACACCACAAACAACAATGGTGAAGCCTGGATCGCTCATGTGCATTTAAAACTGATAATCTGAACTGTGTGACCTTTCCAAAAGGTGACTGAAATTTAAGTGCCATGAGTCTCCGCATCAGTAAAGGGCTGGCTTTTGTACTTCTGAATAATATTTGAGAAAAAATATCTGTTGTCAAAATATGGCTATTTTTTTTTACCTATTTCTTGATTTCTCATGACCCTTGGTCTTAACTCAAACTGGTATGCTAAGACAGGTCTTGCCACAAAGTATCCTTGGGCCACGTTGAAGACATTACATTGCCAACATTACCGTTTACCATGGACGACGAATGACCCAGAACAATAGCCTCACACTTGCTGCACACATGAGCCAATGACAGAAAGCATTAGAGTATGATGTGTTCATTCACAATCACACCATAGTTGTGTTTTGTTCTGCACCTGATTCTAGTCACAGATCTACCGGTATGATCTACCTTGAGTCCAGGAGAATAAGTGTCGCCTTCCTTCACTTCACTTGAGCTGTGGCCTTGGTGTAGGCGTCATACTTATGCGCTTGTTTGCAAGCAAGTCCTCTGGGTGAGAGTACTGAGACTCCACAGTGAGAGGTCAACAGCAGTATTGGCCTGAAATGAAATACACGATTATTAGTATTACTGTGTTGTTTGGCAGCATGATAATTTCACTTTGTGTGAACTAAATGCAGGAGCAGATTATTACTTTCAAAATAAATGTGACATAAACTGTGTACACCGCAAAGAACAAACAAGAATTGCAAAGTCTGTACGCCTCATGTGCATAACTAATTCACATATAAGAATAAACTGTGTGACCTTTTCAAAACTGAGGTAGCTGACATAAGTGTCACAAGTCTCAACATAAAGGCTTGCTTTTGTACTCGTGAAATTTGTATTTTCTCTACAAATTACAATTATGCATTTTTCTAACGTTTGTCAACCTTCTGTGACTCTTGACCTGTGTAAGGAGTCAACCAAATTAGTATCTATAGGATGAGGAAGATTTCATCATCAGCTACCCTTGTGCCAAATTTGGGAAATTGCAAAAACTTTGATACAAACCGCAATCATACAATGAAAAAATAAATAAGCATATATCACACATTCCAAGGTCATCCAAAATGGTAGTCAACAAATATTAGGGTTTCAGTCAAAGTAGCGTAAGTTTAATTTAACATACATACATACCTATAAAGTACTAGGTAACCCTTTTACTCCTGATACACCCACTGCTTGACATAAATGTGACTATGATAGTTCAAGGGTGGTGCCAAAATCGATCGGCGTCTCATCCGCCAAG
Source organism: Semisulcospira habei (assembly GCA_036245525.1). Lineage (NCBI taxonomy): Eukaryota > Metazoa > Mollusca > Gastropoda > Semisulcospiridae > Semisulcospira > Semisulcospira habei. The sequence continues at coordinate 191,457,094 of BTPG01000002.1, read as the reverse complement.
CTATTCTGGCACCATCCTTGAACAAAACAAAAAAATGCTGGACCTATATCCTAATCTGTAATATAGCCTTTATAAGACAGCAAGGGAATGGATGAGCAAATTAAGTTACTAAGTACTGGAAGCAGTTACTGAGTCAGAGGTTCATAATGCCAAATTCTCCCTTAACAGGACTTTTTTTCTACACACAGTACGTTTTCCTAGATAATAAGCACTGGCACTGGTTTAATATAACTACAATGTCGACTACATACCCTCCACCGTATTAGTAAAGGCTCTCCGAAAATGTATGGAAATGTTCTACTTCTAGGTGGTGACTGACATGGCCGGAATGCCCCCCCCCCCCCCCCTCAACCCACAAGTTGTCACAAGTCTCAACATAAAGGCTTGCTTTTGTACTAGTGAAATTTGTATTTTCTCTACAAATTACAATTATGCATTTTTCTAACGTTTGTCAACCTTCTGTGACTCTTGACCTGTGTAAGGAGTCAACCAAATTAGTATCTATAGGATGAGGAAGATTTCATCATCAGCTACCCTTGTGCCAAATTTGGGAAATTGCAAAAACTTTGATACAAACCGCAATCATACAATGAAAAAATAAATAAGCATATATCACACATTCCAAGGTCATCCAAAATGGTAGTCAACAAATATTAGGGTTTCAGTCAAAGTAGCGTAGGTTGAATTTAACATACATACATACCTATAAAGTACTAGGTAACCCTTTTACTCCTGATACACCCACTGCTTGACATAAATGTGACTATGATATCGATCGGCGTCTCATCCGCCAAGCTATTCTGGCACCATCCTTGAACAAAACAAAAAAATGCTGGACCTATATCCTAATCTGTAATATAGCCTTTGCAAGGGAATGGATGAGCAAATTAAATTACTAAGTACTGGAAGCAGTTACTGAGTTAGAGGTTCATAATGCCAAATTCTCCCTTAACAGGACTTTTTTTCTACACACAGTACGTTTTCCTAGATAATAAGCACTGGCACTGGTTTAATATAACTACAATGTCGACTACATACCCTCCACCGTATTAGTAAAGGCTCTCCGAAAATGTATGGAAATGTTTTACTTCTAGGTGGTGACTGACATGGCCGGAATGCCCCCCCCCCCCCCCCCCCCCTCAATCCACAATAAAATGTAGTCTTCTTTATTGCAGGTAGGCAGTGGCGACGACACTAGTACTGTGGAGACTTAAATTTCCATGCATACACGGACAGTTAGCTATGGGGGTTTTACGCCGTGCAGGTGATATCTCACGGCGGTGCATAAAAGGGTTGGACGCTGAACCAGTGAGATATGCCACTTATATTACGACATTTTGCTTCTGCTAGTACCTCGTGTTCTAGTCGCTTAGCAAACACCACCACCCTTTTTTCTAATTTAGTTTACCTTTTCGTTGCTGATGTCTGAAGAGTTTTGTTGTTTTCCTGGCTGCCACGTAGACTGCTTCCCGTTTGGTTGGCCCGTTCTTTTTTTTTAAACTTCAGATTCAGAAATTGCGTGTTGCTTGGCGCTATCCTTTACGCAGGTTATGCCTTACGCTCGATGACTTGTCGCAACTTAGGCAAAAGTATCTTATTTCTGAGGAAACAAAACATTTTATGCATAGAAACAGTCAGCTTACACACCTATTTCAGACAGTATATATCTTTTGTCAATTATCGATAAATTGAGCTTGTTTGCAATACGACTTGCCGTACGGCGTTTTTTTTTTTTTCGGTGACCTCTAGTCTCAGGTCACGGCAGACGCAAGACAGCGGTATCTAAATGCGCAGAAAAGATGCGCGAAAGAGGTGTGTCCTACAACCTTAAGCGGCACGTCAGAGAGAAACTAAACAGGTTACAAACACATTTCAAAACCTTTGATTTTGTTTCTCGTACCTGAGCCGGGTGTAAACGGTCGGTTAGAAAGCATTAATTCAAGCGAATATAGTCGAATATCTGTGTCAGGAAACACTTTCTCTCAAAGTAGTGTATCAGCACTTCCTTCTCTAAGACGTTTCTTTGAAAAAGATAACGTTTTTCACGAGCACTGCAAGTTTGACCTTCATCAAAGTTCGTTCAAGTAGGTATTTTTAGAAAGGTCATCCAAAGGGCAATAAGCATGGCAAGTTGAGAGGTTTGAGAGTTGCAGAACAAAACGCCACTAAATTGAGTCAGTTGGATTGACTTTGACCGCTGTAAGTCTTTCCTCTAATTTTCGGCAAGGGAAGTCTTTCCTCTAATTTTTCGGCACGGGAAGTCTCTCCTCAAATTTTCGGCACGACCAGTCTTTCCTCTAATATTTTTGCACCGACGTTCAGTATTTGTTTTGCCCCACATTTTCGGCATTTTGGGAAAATGGGGAATTTCGGCGGGGAAAAATGCCGAAAAATTACAAATTTCGCGGTATCACACTTTTCCTGGTCTCGCTTGCTACAAGTGTGGAACTAGATGCGAACATAACCCGCCGGTGTGCGGAATAATTTGCAGGCAGCCTTGCAATAAGAGAGAGAGAAGAAGAGACTGGATAGAGAAGAAAAGAGATTGGAGAGAGAAGAGAGAGCCACAGAGCTTGAAGTCAAGAAACTCGAAATTCAGCGAAAAGAGGTATAGAAACAGAGAAAAGAGGCAGAGAAACAACGAAAAGAGGAGCGAGAAGAGGCAAAGAGGCAGCGACAACATGAAATTCAGCTCAGTCAAGAGAATGGAGTTAGGGTCACAGAGCGAGAGGACAACTGAAGCAGCAGCCTTAGCCAGCAGAGAGCAAACAGCCCGTGCGCCAAAACTACCGCCTTTTGCAGACACTTCAGATAAAATGGACGCTTACCTGGAGCGACTGGAGGGCTTCGCAAGCTGCAACAGCTGGAAGAAAAAAAAAAGAAAGACTTGGGCCATCAAACTGAGCGCACTTCTAACCGGCAAAGCCCACTAGGCACCGGCCTCCACGTGTTGTGGGTGGGTCACTGACTGAGTGGGCTAGCAGAGGGGTGCCATCTTTGTCCAGGATTAGGACTTGATGTCAGCAGATATGTTGTTCAGTCGTTTTCACTGGTCCGGTTTTTAAGGAGCTGTGCTAACCCAGGTCCTAACATGTTGGATTGGTCCTTAAAAATACTCGGTGAGCTTTTGGTCCTTTGGATCCCAAGTGTTTGCCCTGCTTGGAGACCCGTGTCGGGGTAGAAGAGGATCCTGGTGGCTGAGGTTCTCTTGGGGTTGCGGCTCACTGGTGCCAACACTCCACTTTGGCATTGACTTCTACCTAAACGGGAGGCTAGTCGTACCGGCCTAGTCAATCGGCTCTTGTCACGTTGAGCCCTATCCCACTGTTGACATTGGGGTTGATATACGGAGCACCATGCTACATAGCCTCAGCTGTTGATTAAGCGCTTTACGCCAGTATTCCCGCGCATTCAACAGTGTGGCGGTGGCTCAGACGGTTCAGTCGGGCTTACCCCCTTGAGTATATCTTTCGGGCAGTCTCCATTGTGCGTCGGCTGGAGACCCGCCGACAATTGCACTTTCCCTTGTTGGGCTCGGTCGCGGGCGGGGACCCCCGGGGGATGAATATCTGTACTATTATAATATGGGAGGAAAAAAAAAAAAAAAAAGCTTGCACAGAAGCGGCACATAGCCACCGACATTGAACAGGACTGTGAGGAAGCGACGCCTCAGGCATCGGTCGTATGGCCTCGCTTCCTCACCATAGCAAGGTGAAGGAGAAACCTGTTTCCAAGCTACATCCTTTTCTGGTGGGTGAGACCCTCAGGAGCCGTGTTGTGCCTCAGGTCTGGTGACTTGCTGGTAGAGTGCCGTACCCGGGCACACTCCAGCGGGCTACTGGGGCTCTCTTTCATCGGAGACACTCCAGTGGAGGTCACACCCCACAAAAGTATGAATTCGTCAAGATGCGTAATCAAAGATCAAGCTTTGGCAGATCTGTCAGAAGATGAACTTGTACGGAACCTTAAGTTTCAGGGGGTGACTTACGTCAGGCACTTCGCTTCCAAGCGAGGTGGTGGGGAGATCCGTCTCCCTACCATCATCCTGACGTTTGGCATCCCCACCCCTCCTACTACTCCTTGAAAGTGAAGAAGTCCGGTGCTTTAAGTGCCAAAAGTATGCCGCCAGGCAGAGGCTTCATGCGCCCGTTGCACTAAGCCCGGACACTCTGCTGAGTCCTGCACAGCCACCCCCCTGTGTGTGAATTGCCAGGGGGCGCATATGGCTTCGGATAAGAAATGCCCTCGTTGGATATCCGAGTACAAGTTCAGCAGTGGAGAAGGGGCTGTCCTTTCTGGATGCCCCAAAAATGGTTGAAGGCAATGGTGCAGCTGCGGCTGCTCCAACCTCTAACACCTCTGTGTATACTTTCAGTGCAAGACATGAAGTCAAACCCCAACTTCTTGTTTGGGGGCGGAGCCTCGGCTCCTCTCGACCCTGGAGAGTAACCCTCCTCCGGTGGTGACGAGGAGCCAGGGAACGCAGAAAGCGGACATTGCCGGTCCGGTAGTGCCGCCTTCTGTTGCCCCTAAGCCTCATTTCCCACCCAAACCTGTTGGTTTGTCATCTGCAAAGGCTTCTGGCTCTGGTCAGCCTTTTAAGTCCGCTAAGTCTAGCGGCAGGAACGCTGCCCAGGACCAAAAGTCTAAGAAATCTATGGGACCGCTGTGCGCACGGGCCCAGAAGGAGAACACTAAGTCCGCTAAGTCTAGCGGCAGGAACGCTGCCCAGGACCAAAAGTCTAAGAAATCTATGGGACCGCTGTGCGCACGGGCCCAGAAGGAGAACACTTCAAAACAAATATGCTGCACTGGAGGAGCAGATGGAGGGAGTGGAAGTTGTCGTTCCTGATGCTGCGGCCGCTCCACCCCCTTCATCTCCGAAGACCCAGAGGAGGCCCGGGAGCCGGCCCCTCTCTGTTTCTTCAACTCCTTACAAGGCAAAGGAAAACGGGGGGACAAATCTTTACCCCCAGATAAGACATAATTATGTGCTCTCTGCTTCAGTGGTATTGTCGTGGTTTTCAAACTAACTTTGAGGAATTGCGTATTTTAGTCAAGTTCTATAACCCCTCAGTAATCTCTCTTTAGGAGACTTACCTGAAGACTTCTGACCCTGTGTCCATTAATGGTTTTAACGTTATACATAAATTGGGGCGGTCCGTGGCGCAGTGGTTAAGACGCCTGCCACCAATGCTAAAGGTGCAAGGTTCGATACCGGGTTTCGGCGTTGGATTTTTCTCCTCTAGTAAGTGTCACCGTTAATTCGGGCGGACCGTCGGGGGTTCTTTCTCCGGGTACTCCGGTTCTTCCACCCCCTCCACTTTGGTACCGGTTTCAGGCCACTTTATAAATTTCAAATACAAGCGATCAAAATTTCCGAAACCTCAGTAGCTGAGCTGACCCTTCGCACCACGTGAATGTCCTGCGTTTGTCTTGTACTGTGTCTGTCTTCAGAGTGAATGCGTGTGTGTCACGTGAGCGTGCGTGTTGGGTTCAGTTCGCGGCGCTTTGAGTCGATTCGCAGAATTGGGGAAAAGCGCCTATATAATAACCGGTATTATTATTATAAAGGCTCTGATTCGGGGAGGCGCTCGGGTGGAGTGGCTCTTCTCAAATTACTAGCCAAATTTATGTAGCCCCGTTAGCATCGACACCTGTCTTCAGGCTGTCGCAGCTCGGGTCACCTTGAAGAAGACCATAACCATATGGAGTAAACTGGTCATTTCCCGCCATCTTGGCGTCAGGCTGTGGTTGTGCCAATCCCCAAGCCGGGTAAGGATCCTTCCGACCCGGGCAACTACCGGCCAATCGCTTTGACATCATGTTTATGCAAAACTATGGAACGCTTGGTCAACGCCCGCCTGGTATGGCATCTTGAGTCACGTGGTCTCATCACAGACCTCCAGTGCGGTTTCCGGCGCTTCCGTAGTACAACTGACCATCTAGTCCGCTTTGAGTCGTTTATCCGAGATGCTTTTGTCAACAAGCAGCATGTCTATGCAATTTTCTTCGATCTTGAGAAGGCATATGACACTACCTGGAAGTATGGTATAATGTCTGATTTGTCGGACATGGGCTTTAAAGGGCACCTGCCCGTTTTTATTCACAATTTTTTGTCTAACCGATCGTTCCATGTCCATGTGGGCTCCACCCTCTTCGATTCCTTTGAACAGGAGATGGGTGTCCCGCAGGGCAGCATTTTATCTCCTGTTTTATTTAGCGTTAAAATTAATAACATTGTAAAGGCCGTCAAGAATGATTCTGAATGCTCTTTTTTTGTGGACGACTTTGGGTACATACGCACCGGTATATTTTCGCAATGTGAATACCACCCCCAGGTGCGAAGCGAGGCAGTCCTGAGAGAGATTCATTGTGAAATAAAGTCTACTACTACTGATAAAGTATGCAACACGAGAGAAATGGCAGTAGATTGGGAAAAGAGCACACACACACACAAACAGAGAGAGAGAGAGAGAGAGAGAGAGAGAGAGAGAGAGAGAGAGAGAGAGAGAGAGAGAGAGAGAGAGAGAGAGAGAGAGAGAGAGAGATTTCATTACAGCAGATGAAATGTCACTTAAAAACAGAAACACGCCAGCCCATGCATGGTTAAACGTCTGGACTCCCTAAACCAACACGGTCCCTTGCCCCCATTGAGCCCTAAAACTATGACAGTTGTCAAGCGCCAAGCGTTATTGGCAGTTCCCTTCAGGCGCCGTCAAACTGTCTCCTACAACATGCAGTCTTCATAGGACCTAGGGAATTTCTACCTTAAAAGCTAAAAATGTGCCAAGACCTGGAAACTGACATCTGTCACTTTTCTGTTTTGCAGGCTCTGCGCGGTTTGGACCTTACCATCCACGAAAATGAAGCTGTCGCCATTGTGGGGCCGCAGAACAGCGGTAAATCGACCGTGTTGAAGATCATACAGGGCCTGTACGAGCCGCTCAGAGGACATGTGAGTAGACATTTGACATACGAGGAATGATCAGAAAGTAATGATATTTGGGCCGCCATTTGTAAACTACTTAAGTGACAAAAATTAAATTAGCATCAAAACATGTTTCAGCCTTTCCCTTCATTTGTGCACAATATGGATTTAGTATCTTCAGCCATGCCCCTGTGTGACGTCATTGAAAAGTTATTTACAGCTGTGCTTGAAAATAGTGGACTCTCCAAGATAATCAATTTATTTCTACATTTTAAAAGAGTAAAATTTTGAGACAGTCCTGTCAAAATCCAAACAAATTTGAAAGTTGATTGATATGGTACTTGTGTATTGTCTGGCACTGACTGCAAGTAGATTGTGCAATTTCACTGTGAAATAGAGGACTTTTAAGACAAGTACTGGTTCGACTGTCCAATTTCAGCTAGGAACGAGCAAAATTTGCTCTGTATTTGCGTATTGATAGGAAAATACGCTAATATCTTAAACCCCAATCTTTCTCTTGGCACAGATAATCACAACATATCGACAAAGGCTTGTTGTCAGCTCAAGTTCAGCCTGTTTATTCATTTACAGGGGCATTTAATGTAGAATCACTTAATTAGAGTAGTTTGCAATTTACCATTTGTAAACGAGAGTTCATTTTTTACTAGTCTTTTCTTTTTCTTTTTATGTTTTTTTTTTAAAGTAAAAATCAAAGTATGGAATGGTCTTTCAAAGTGTGGAATGTTCTTCCCCATTGATCCTATGATATTCCCACCATCTTTGGCCATTTTCAGGGCTATATTGAAAACTTTTTTTTTTTTTTTTTTCAATTTGGCCTTTGAAAGAGGTCTTTTAAACCCTACGTTTTCCCATCAACATGTATCAGGCTCTTGGAATGTTAAGTTTATTATTTTAGTGTAGTGTCAGTGTGCATTTAGACCCTTGGAAAGGTCAAGGGTCACTAGGGTCACTAGATGTGTGTAAAATGCTGTTTTTTTAAAAAATAAAATTGTAGGTATTCCCACATTTTTGCAAATTTTTCAACCAAATTTGGTACAAAGATAGCTGATGATACGACCTTCCTATGCATACTAATTTAGTCGACTCATCACAAAGGTCAAGGGTCACGGGGGGTTGAGAGATGTGTGAAAATGCTTACATTTTCAGAAAACATGTATTTTGCTGATGAAGAAGCTACAAATCGGTCATACACGTGAGCCATAATGGCTTTGCCTTTCTTATGTTATAAGCAAATTTTCATATTCTTAAAGTTCTACAGATGTTTTACAGATACATCGTTAATGTAGATAAGATTTTTTAACATGTTTTTACGTATTTAAAAACAATATAATACAAAGTGTTGTTTTGGGGTGGATTATAAGCGTTCACTCCAGAACTTTTTCGCAATGTGGATGCGACTCACCTTTACAGTTAGTCCTCAATGAACAAAGTGCATCCTTACAATTAGGGAGGCAGGATGCCAGTTGTCAGCGGTGGTAGATAACACTTGCCCCCTCTTGCCGTCTCTCTCTAGAGCAAATGTAAACTGATACTTCATGCGTGGTCCCCATCTTCGCGGTGCAGCACAATTCAAAACTCCTTCCGTCTGTAAGAGGCTTACATCCTCATCAGCCCCCAAGGCCGCATTAAATTTGAGTCTCTTGTTGGGCCATTGATGTTGATTCTGATCCTACGTATGAGGATGCCGCTGCGGACTGGTTCTGTGACTATGTAGTCCGTTTTTTTTTTTTTACGTGAAAACACGTGTGTTCACGAATTCTTGTGTGTTCATGAATTCACATAGAGCATGCCGAACAGTTTCTTTGTGCATAATTATGCGCGTGGGAATTAATTAAGTTTTTCCTTCATTTCGACGAGCTTTGGATTGTTTGACACACGGCAAGACCGAAAAAAATGTAGGTAAGGGCCGGTTCGGGTGGTCCGATTTTTATAAACATCATATTTATTTGTGTAAATAAGAATTGTTATTTTATTCAAAGTATGATTATCATGTTACTGTGTATGCATTTGTAGATAAATGTTGCAAAAGATTTAGCTGGAACAAAAGATCCCGGCCAAGTCAGTTTCAACATTAGGACATTAATATTTAAAACAGGTCGGCCAGTTTAGTGCCGCGGGAGTCAGTTTCATCGCCGCCGATTTTTAGTGTGTATGATTTTTATAATTGAGGACCGGCATTCGATCTGGAAATTCGAAACTGAAGTTACCAAACCTGGGTTCTTGTTTTTGTTTTTAAATCTGCAATCATGAGGACCTAACCGCATTCCCTCTGTATTATTACATCTTATCATTAAAGCCTTAACTTCTTTCATCCAGTCAAGAACATGTTGCAGGTTTCCTGACATGTTATCAAATGCCATTGAATGTGTGTCTAGGTTCATCTCCGTTCACGAGCATGGCTTCACCATACAACCTTAAAAGTCTTGGAAAGCTACCTTTTATAGAGGAAGACAGTCAAGTGTGGGTGGGTTTTGACCAGTTTATATTACTCTTAAAAAGAGTTATTGCGCTTCAGACACTGTCACGTTAAGGAGGGATAATAATTATCCTGCAGTCCCTAAAGGCCCAGAGTGCATTGCTTAACAAGGATGGAACATTATATCTTCAGTTTAGTGAGCTTTTAGCATACGTCTTCATAAACAAAAACGCTTTGCGCATCTGTGCTCAGCTCGCAAAGGAGGTGGAATATTGTCTACTAAATTGTTCACCGCCGTCTGCGAACACGTGTGCTGCCGGAAGGACATTTGGAGAAAAAAAAAACATCTGACTCTATTAATTCAATATCTGAACTTTATCAAAATGTTGCCAGGGCTAATATTCACATTAGAGAGATTGATACATTCTTTTTTAAATATTCATCAACCGCTGAGACTCATCTGAAAACTCTGTACAGCCAGTACAGAACAGATCATAACAAACATCCTGGGAGAAAATCAAACTGTTCGAGTGGCATTTTCAGCTTGAATTTCCAGATTGTTGAGAGTTTGCATATGAAAGGCTTTTGGACAAGAAGATTTTTTTTTCTTGAGTAAGTGTGTAACTTTGTGCGAGAAACTGAAAGATCACTGAATCAGCTGTGGGCTGAAACAGTTTCAGCAGAGAAAAACGGGCAAGCATTTGGAAACCTACGGGAAGGCATCGAGCTTTATGCAAGATGTATTCATTATCCTGACATTATTCAAAGGGACATTTTGAAAAACGTGCCCGATACACTAGGCAGATAAACCACAGCTATATTGCGGCGATTGTGCCATTACTCACTGCGGTAATGAAAAGGGAGTTCATGTTTTCATTTAATTTTCCAGAGAAGTAGTCAGTACAGACCCAACCTTCTTGAATGATGTTCTGCTGCTCGTCAGAACAGAAGTTCAGCAGCGCCATTTGGACTTTTGCCATGAAATACACGTGTTCGAAAGTGGTACATTAAAAGCGTATGCGGACGATAACACTCTGCGATTACAAGATATTTCTCAGTCTCGGGAAGCTTCGATCTAAAACCCTGCATGTGCACAGAGAGAGAGAGAGAGAGAGAGAGAGAGAGAGAGAGAGAGAGAGAGAGAGAGAGAGAGAGAGAGAGAGAGAGAGAGAGAGAGAGAGAGAGAGAGAGAGAGAGAGAGAGAGAGAGAGAGAGAGAAGTTCTTAGGTTGGATGATCATCATCCAGCTGAAGAAAGTCTCTCGCAGTCTGCATATCGCCAAAATCATAATGGCTCTGGAGTCAGCACTGGTGACGAGTTGCCATGTGCAGCATGCAGTCATGCAGCCAGTGCACTGAAATGACCCGCTGCATTGGAAAGAGCTAGACGTGGTCACAGAGTGGTTTCACAATGTTCCTCTGGAAGTCCAGCTTTTCTTTGAATCATTTTTAAACAAGAGGTACATTTCGAAAGCCGTCAATGCAGATTCTTACATTATGAAGTGATTGAAACGTTTGTACCAAACATTTCACACACTGCTCGGAACACTATGCAGGCCGGCGTACTGCAGGGACTGTGTACTGACTACCTTTCGTACAGCTACCACAGTGTTTCTTCTGAGCCTCTGTCGAGAAATGGAGTATCCTTTGCAGAGAATGTTCGGAGGCCAGGGGCATCGCACACTATCCTTTGGAACTACTCAGAAATAAAGACGGGAATTACAAGTATTGTTTAAAATAATGTCGATCTTTCCCTTTGTGTAAACAAAGAGGCAAGGCTTGCAGGTCCCGCTTAACACTTGACAAAAATGACCTGTAATCCGAATTTACAAATTCTATCCTTTGGCACTACTCAGAAATAAAGATGGGAAGTTACAAATATTGTTCAAAATAATGTCGATCTTTTCCTTTATGTAAAAAAAGAGCAAGGCTTGCAGGTCCCGCTTAACACTTGGCAAAATTGACCTGTAATCTGAATTTACAAATGTTCTCTTTCATTTTTGAACTGCCCAACCCACTTGTAGACAATGCTAGATGATACAAAAGTAGCCTATCAAACAACTTTCAAAATGGTTTTGATTTTGACAGGAATATCAGAGGGAAACCAACAGAATGAAAATATGGGGCAACTATCGTCACTTTATGGGCAAAAAATATACCTGAAACTGATCCAGATGGTGATGCGTTTATCACAGTCCTCACAAAGAGCAGCAAAACTATATAGATCATTCGAACAGTACTCAAAGGCAGGAGAATTCTGGATAAAGTTCGATCCATTGTAATGAAAGCTCAATGAGCTGGCTCAAAAAGCGTAGAGTTGGACGTTGTACACGATTCCCGACAGTTTGCACGATATCATCGAGCAGTATGTGTGCCCACTGCATGGTATAATTGAAATTCTTTTTCCCCACATTGATTTGGTTGACTTAATAAATCACGGGCTGAGTATCTGAAAGCGTGCCTGCATAGCGTTGCCTTGTTCCAATTTGTGACGCACTAAAGCGTTTCATAGTCAGGCCGCAAATTACATGTAAGGTGCAAAAAATTCTTAACGCTTTATTTTGGACATGACTGAAACGTCAGTCGACTTGTTAGTTTAGTTCTTATTTCCTTTCCCTGTGCGACTTCATAAAGCACTTGAGAACAGAACACGATGAATATTTCTATCTATCTATCCTGCAGCCTTGTCTGACTCCGACTCCGTCCAAAACCAATTTCCTATTTTGCCGTTGAAGCAGAACTGCGCTAGTGGCCTTGTTGTATAGGTTTTCTATTACTTTGATCAGGTTGGCATGGATGTTGTACAGCTTCATGGTGGACCAAAGGGCTGCATTCCACACCCTGTCAAACGCCTTCTTAAAATTCACAAAGACATGATAAAGGTCTTGCTGGTGCTGAAGGTACCTCTCACATATAACTCTCAGGTTGAAGATCTGCTCAGTTGTGCTGCGCCCTGGTCTGAAGCCTGCCTGTTCCTCAGCTATGATTTCCTCTGCCTGTGGCTTCAGCCTTTTCAGAAGGATCTTTAACATGAATTTGCTTGGGTGGCATATAAGACCGTCGTGTGATAATTCTGGCATTGTTTTTAAGTTTCCTTTTTTTCGGGAGTTATTATAAGTGATTGGGTCCATGGTGTGGGCCATTCCCCTGACTGCCAGATCTTATTGCAGATAGTTAGTAAGGCGCTTATCATGTCTTCTCCTTCTTCTTGGACTAGTTCTGCAGGGATGTTGTCTGCTGCTGCTGCCTTCCTTTTTTTCAGCGACTTCACGGCAGCCTCTACTTCTTCTTGGAGGATGGGATAGTTGTCACTGTTGGTCACTGGTGTGGTTTGGACAAGTATTCCTGGGTCCCCTGTAGTTCGGTGGTTGTACAAATGTGAGCAGTACTCTGTCCATCTCTTCAGAATGTCTTGGTCTTCCGTAAGACATTTCCTTTCGCTATCTTAAATGATAGAAGAGCGTCCCTGTTTTGCACTGGTCAGGTCTTTCACTAGCTGGTATGCTTTTTTGGTATTATTTTTGTTCAGTTTTTCTTCTACATGTTTACACTGGTCTTCAAGCCACCTCTTCTTTGCCTTTTTCATGTTTTTCTTAATATCCTGGTTAATTTCCCTGTATTGTTTAGCTCCTTCTACCTCTGACTTCTTTTTTTTTTATAATTCTCGACGCTTGTCACACAGATCAAGGATGTCAGCTGTAAGCCAAGGATCTCACTAGTTGTTTGTGTCACAGCAGTGTTAAATGTGTTGATCAGTGTGTCCACATCCGTGTCTTCTGCACCTAGAAGTAGCAGTGGTGCGAATTTTCCTCCTATCTTTGCCTGGAAGGCTTCCGCTACCTCTGGGTCTTTTAGCTTCTCGAGGTCGAACTTGATTCTGGTGGGACCCTGCTTGTTGACTTTCTTCAGACGGAGTCGGAAGGTCATCATCACTAAGTAATGGTCGCTTCTAATGTCTGCTCCTTGAAAACTTCTTGTCTTGGCAATGTTCACACTGGTTTGGAAGCGAATCTTCACCATGATGTAGTCAATTTGGTTATGGTGCTGCTTTGTGTGGGCCAAACGTGTTCATCAGCTTCAGATCATTTGCGCTGGCAAATTCCAGGAGCCCTAAGCCTCTGTGTTTGGTCTCTGCATTGCAGTAGCATCCTCTCCTATTTTGGCATTCCAGTCTCTCTGCGCCACAAGAATGTCTGTCTTGGGGGTCTGGTCCAGGACTTCCTGCAGTTGGTCATATAAGTCTTCTATTTCCTCATCATCATAGCTTGTTGTTGGAGCGTAAACTTGTACAATGGTGATATTAAATGGGGTGAATATTTACTGACATTATATGCCTTTCCTCGTAAATTCCCGGTACTACGGTAAATTGCGTACTACGAAAGATTGGTTTCTTGTGCAAGAAGGACTTGTCCTTTAACTTTTTGATATTGTTTCCCAAAGAAGAAGTCCGACGGTTATTTATTGCTGTCTTTTTAAAAATTAAAGTCATGGACCTTCAGTTACTGAGGTGCACCTTTACTTTCTTTTACAGATATTTTCACAATTTATGACACTGTAGATACTCAGCGACAAATGAAATCACACATTTATTCTCTAGGCACGTTGGTATACATAGCTACGGATCATTAGTGGTTTCTTTCATTTTTTTTTATCAGAGGGAAAAGCCCAATCTTCTGTATTTCTGCTCTGTAAGTTATCAGTGATCACTGAGACTGCATAATTGGCACTGAAAGTGATCGCACATCACAACATATCTTGTCAGTGCAACTGATTGAATTAAATGTTATAACAGTAATAAATAATTAATAAAGTTTCGAAACTTTGTTCAGCCATGACAGTTAAAACCAAGTGGTGTGGCACTCTTTCTCTTTTACAGCATGCAGCATATTGCACTTCGGACATAGGTTTCGAAGATAGCGGGTTTTTTTTTTGTGGGTTGCATGTATACCCAAACCTTTGTTACTCTCTAGAAAGTCACATGTATCTGGTAAAAAAATAACCGTCGGCTGAAGTAAGGATTGTCAAGTTGCAAGAGTGAGTCTTTGAAATCTGCAAGAGGTACAGATCTTCATATGTCCTCGCCACAAAAGGCTACTTATAAAAAATATATGCCTTTATCTTGATTTTTGTGCGTTTCAGTGTAACTGACATCGTTCCTCAAACTGAGGAAGTGGACGCGGACTAAGTAACGATTGTAGTCTGTGCAAGAAACCAATCCACATCTGCAAGGGGCATAGATACTCATTATCCCCTCTGCTTGAGGGCTCATGAGAATCTATACCTCTTACTGCTGTCATTCATGCTGATGTTTCTCAAACTGAGTTTAATTGAAACAGGGCCGGCTTGACTGTGACTAGATGCCAGGCAAGCACCGCGGAAACATTAACAGTGCGAGTTAGCGGGCCGAGTTATCAAGATGTGTTGACAGGTTTCACATCTGAGCCGACTTCTAGACCACGCCCACAAACGGCACGTGCGGCGATTGAGGTAGAACTGTTTAGCTTGAATAATAATTTTACTTTTATTTTAAAAGTATTCTCGTTATTGATCGCTCCAGTAAATAAGCACTCTTCTGTAAGTTTAAGCAAACATAAAAGCGACCTGCCCTAAGGTGGCCTTCGCCGATACAACGGGCCGGGTTCTCAGTGTTGTCTTGCTTTAACTAAGATTTTTCTACCCTTTTTTTCACAATCCATCTGAGTAGGCACACGTAACGATGGCTTTCTGCTGTTTCTGGTACTCATAGGGTGGAGGCAGGGAAACTCCTGCGTAGCAAACGAAAAGAATAGCAGACAGGTCTTCATTGTACCACATTTGTTTGTTTCTGGGCAACATTATTATAAGACCTGTTAAGAACATTTATAAGAAAATTATTAAAAAGTGTCATTGTCATTGTTTGTGTTAGCTTTAACACAGGAACCTATTTATCGTTGATACATCATACTGATTTTGGAGGTACTGTAGTCTGGCCCACAAAATTGAAATTAGTGTCTGGCGTCTGTGTAATCGTTCCGTGCCTTCCATACAGTACAAACGTCAGACGAAACCCATGATAACAACTATGTTTCAAATTAGTCACTATGGAGGGGCGGATCTGGTGGGGGGGGGGGGGGGGGAGGGGGTGGATTTCAGTGGCCTTCTGGACGCCACCAATGATTCTTTAAAATGCTCTGACAAAGTCCCTTTCATGGAGAGTTTGGACCCCCCCACCCACCCCCCGCACTCCCCGCCCCCCAGCCCCCCCCCCCACCACCACCACCACCACAACCACCACCACCACCCCTCCCTTGCCTGTTGTTTGATATTTCGGTGAGTGGTAAGGGTCTTGACATACGCACCCACCCCCACCCCCGCCACCCACACCTTCCTGTTGTTTGATATTTTGGCGAGCAATGAAAGTTCTGTCAAACTGTTTGATTTTTTGGTACTGGAAAGAAGGCCTAGTTTCGGGAGCCCCCCCCCCCCCCCTCCAACCCCTAGGTAAATGATGCTGTGTTAGCCTTTGCCTGTGAGATAGAGCCCTTCTATACCAGCTAGTGATTCCTACACCAGTAATTGTACAAATTTACAAGAAAAGAACACGGGGAAGCAAGCTTAAAAGAATGATAATTAACTGCATACATAGAAAAGACAGTTACAACTTTCTCCACACACAAGCAGCGATGCATACCAAACACACCCACGCTCATCTCCCACACACTGACACACATCACACACGCCTATTAATCTAGGAAATCTAAATTAACTAAAGGTATATCGTTTAAAATGAAAACAGAATATCTTAATGTCACTAATTTAATGATCACAGTTGGGTGTAAAACTGGTTAATATATATCATGAGACTAGGCTAATACTGATATTCTCTCAATCGTTGGGGGTGCGCCCTGCCGGGGGAGAAGACTCATGGTGTCAGCTCGACCAAGGCACCACCCGACAGCCAACCGCCGTGAGATGGCCTTAGTTGCCTGCTCGGCGTTAAACCCAAATAACTAACTAACCAACAGCCAAAGGGATAGCACAAGGGCTGGGCAAAGTGCTCTCAGTAGGCCGGCCACATGAGTCCATGCACATACTCAGTCATTCACGCAAACAAGAGAAGACAAGATGGCGGCCTTGCAACACCTCCTGGCCGCCCGCTCCGGCAGAAATGGTCGCCACCGACAGTATTCTAGCCATTGTACCTTCGTTTTATATACGATGTCAGGCCCTGCAATGCTGCATCACGACCGGTATTTCTTTTTGATGACTTTTGGCAATTTGATGTGCTGTGACTGTTAATTGGATTTTATATTTTTCTCCGCTGTGCCGCCTATGCTGGGAGTTGATACACGCTGATTCTTGTTGTACCAAGCGGATATCAGAAGAACAGCGCGCGCTATGCTGTGGCAATACCACCAACATCATTTCATCTAAGGAGTGGCTCTTCGGGCACGCCACGCTCAACCTCACTGCCTGCGCTAGTGCACTCAACGAAGGGCCGGAGTACTGACCAGCAAGCTTCAGGCCCCACATTCCGAATGATGTAATGACAGACACCTCCCAGACCCAGTGACTGTGTTTCTTACTGAACAGCCGCGTGTGTACTTTCCCATGAGGGATTAATAAATTATTTTCTTAATAAAGTATTATTGTATTGTATTGTATTGTAAACATCAGTCGGCCTCGGCAATGAAACTCCATGATCGGCCCACAGAGCACAGTCATCATCGCAAGCTTGTAACACTGATAGTGACAGCACTAGGATAAAAACTCTTCATCTTCTCGAACGCCGTCACACCGGGTTTGGCTTTCAAAATGAAATCTGTGGTCTTCTGTAGCACCTCCACAGGGGATAAAAACTGTTACTAAAACGGTTTGTCCATGCTTTGAGAGCAGAGTAACGGTTAAAGAGCCGCGGTTGGTACACACTGTCAAGACTTGCCATGTCTTTACCGACTATTTTGGATGCCGTTCTGACGACACGGTTCAGTCCGTGCTTTTCCCGTGCAGACGCATTGCCATACCAGACCGCGATCGCGGCCAGGTAGACGTGCTCCATGCTAGTTTTGCTCACACCAAAACCTTCAGCCTTCTCAAAAAATAAAGGCGCTGCCGGCTGTGCGTTCTTTACAATGTTCTCTGGGGTTTCACAGATGTGTAAAAAAAAAAAAAGATTACATTTTGAGAAAACATGGATTTTGTTAGTGCAGAAGACATCTTTTTGTCAGACATGTGTAGATCGGTCGATACCCGTGAGCCTTTCTTGTTGTTGTTGTTGTTGATTGTTAAGTTTATATTGATAAATTGTGCTGTACGTCTTTTCTAAGTGTGCTTCGTTGGGTTTTTCTCTGCATTTGGGTCTGGATTTTGTATACAGTTCGTATCTCCTACCAGTTGAAGAACTAGAGTTGCTGATCACAGCTATCCTTTGTACGAGACCACGATGAAAATGCTTAGTACTTGTATATGCAGGAATTCACGTGGAATGGCGATATTACGAGACTGTAACGTGACAAAGCAAAACGCACAAAATGTCTAAATACGCAGCCAGTTTTAAGTAAGGAAACAGAAAAAAAAAAAACGCAAATTTTGTGAAAATGGAGCATTCGCCTTTTTCCTTTCTTGCTTCTAATAACAAATTTTCGCATTTTGTTTCGCATTTTCAGATCTCAGTAATTTGTGTTTAAAGCGTCATATCTGACCTATCTGACCATATCAGTCAGAAAGTAAAAGTAAAAGAATGTCTTGCAATGACAGTGTGAAATAAATTTCATAAGCGGCGTAATGTCGCAAAGACAAAGAACAAGTTTGGCCGAGTTAAGCATTGTTGTCTTCGACTTTTGTTATATCAGACCTTGTCATGAGCAAAGTTGACTATACATCGTCTTTTTTTCTCTCTGGCACTTTACCTGTATGCACATTTTATGATAAAAATGTCCTCACCATTATTGAAATCGTGGTAGTTCAATGGAACAACGGAGGCACAATACCCTACAGTTATTACTATCATTCTGCTGTAATCGGATGACGATATATGCACTCGCAAAAGGTGCCATGCAGAAAAACAAAAATAACCATGAGTTGAAAACCACCTGACACGATTTTCTGAGTTTGTTTTCCGTTTGTCTTCTCAGTTCTGTTGAGTTTTTGAAAATATTATCAGTGGTTAATGAGAAACTGATATTTTAGAGCTAGAGGTTAAATGTGTCTCCTGTGACACGTGACAACAAATTCTTCCATTTTGCCTAAACTATAGGTTAGATTATACGTATAATTGATTAAAACCATTCATCTAAGTAACCCTCAATGAAATATTTCTGCACAACAGGAAAAATGACCCAATTATATTTAAAATGAGAACCCATTTCGTCAGTCATAGGTGACTTTTGTTCACTCTCACACATTTGCTTTGACCAAAAGAGCATCGTGATATTCAGATTATGAAGCGAGAGAGAGAGAAGAGACAGATATGGAGAGCGTGATATTTAGATTATGACTTTGTCTACATTGATAACTCAGTGTAAAAATAAAGATGCAATTCTGAAAACGAACTCAGCAAACTTCTAAAGCGAAGTTTTTCACATCAGTATATTATTTGTGATAAAAGATAATGTGCTACAAAAGCTGTCTCGTCACGTGTCACAAGTAACATGCAATACCCAACAAATCTGGATCAAACTCATTGGAACGGATTCATTGTGCAATACTAACGCAAACTGACACAAAAGTTTCAGTGTATATGTGAACAAAACGATCATGAGCAGAGATGATATAGTCACTCGTGACTCATATGAACAGTCACAGTAAAGTTAGTTTTGGCTAGTCACAAAAATCCGCGTGTCTCAACTTGCTGGGTTTTGTTTTAAAATAGTATTTGATTTCTCTTTCAGCTGTTATCTAAAGGGCTTTAAGTTATTCAGTATACAAGATTATTCAAAGCAGAAAACGTGGTGAGAAATGACAGCAACACCACCACAACCACCACCACAAGAAGAAGAAATAAAGGCACAAGTTGAATTTGCTTTGCAGTTTATTTTATGATTAAAATGGTGTGTGGTTTTTGTTAATGTTTATAACGGTAGGCTGATAAAAACGGAAGGATGCAGTCAGAAAGTAAAAGTAAAAGAATGTCTTGCAATGACAGTGTGAAATAAATTTCAGCAAACCATGATAACTGCCAATCGTCACAAAAGAAAGCGTTAACCACACAAAAATATTGTTTTCTTTGCGCTGCACTGGTGGGCCCTTGACTAAGGCTGTTGGTTCCCAAGAAGTATCTGGCCTGGAAGGCCTGTACAGCTCCCCATCCAGCTTTATAAAGTGGACATGTACCAGTCCCAGCCGTATCAGTCGCTTTCACATGCCAAAGCAGACAAAACAAAAATATTTACCGTATATTACAGTGAACCTCTTTTAAGCAATCCTCATAACAGCTCACATTCATTCAGGTGTGTCATTCGCAATACTCAAACCCCTTTCTTTCGGCCCGTAAAAATATAGTCACTCAAAAGAGGTCACAATGTATTCTTTGAAATGTAATGCAAGGATGACAGACTGAAAATGGTCGATGGCATGCAAGAGACATTAATTATCATGAGCCCCTGCAAACGCAGGGGCTCTTAAAAATGTATGATGATGAAACAGACTGGCTAAAGGACTGTTCTGTCTGAACCAAAAGGCTGAAATTCAGCTTTCTGGAATTTATAAAATGCTGAATCAGTTTACAGGACTGAAGACATGGTAATGATTAAACTGTCCAGTATCTCTAAGTGCAGTCTGACAGCTGACTAAACATTGGAAAACAGCACTAATATTGTACTCTGTAAGTGTTCACTGTGATTCTGTTTTTTAAGGAACACTCTTTTTTTTTTTAGAATCCTGAAAGATTAATTCATCATTCAGGACCCAAACTAGGCTGGCACTGTTCTTTTCATAGTGAACCGTTATCCTATGCAGTTCATTACAGTGATTTGATTATGAATCAAGTATCATAATGGAAAGTATAGGATCACTGAAGGTGTGGCGCCACTCTACAAAAAGGAACCTTCCAGGATTTTAAGTTAAATAAAATCACCTACCTGACAAAGGTAGGTCTTGCCATCCGTCCACTGCGCCTTGTAGTACGCTGCTGAAACTGAAAATTTAAGTCAGAAGTAATGCTTCTTTTTTTAGCACAAAAAGCTAGAACAGAAAAAGTATGCCAGAGTACCTTGTGGGTAAGATGGATTTATAAAATCACTTTCTTGTGACCAGGGACAATTGAAATTTGTGTCACATGTCAATTTCAGTGCTTGGGTCACCAAAAGCAACGTTGAAGAATTAGAACTCATTACTACAAAAATCCATTCCGAAAAGAAAACCAACTACTGCCATTTTGATCTAAGAATGTAATTTTTGTGTTTTACATATGGACATGTCTTACTTCTGAAAGAATGTTTTAGCGTGAAGCTGATAAAGAACTTACTACTGTGTAAAACCGCCACGATCTTCCCTGGAAAAAGCAACGTGGGTGTGTGCCGCCATCTTTCCGGACTGCAAAAATGCGGATTTGTGTAATGAAAGCCCATTATATTTTTCACTGCTTCAGCGTTTTCCACGTGGCTTTGTTACACTACAACTTTGGCACGCTCAAAACCAATCAATACGACCTGTTTCACCGATACTGATTAATTTCTTTTTAAAACATTCATTTCGTGATAATTCCATTTATGAGTCGGACAGCAGTTCGGGTCAGTTGTGACACGTAACGAGTGACAGACGATCTTTGCGTAGATCTCAGCGGCATAAAACGCCCCGAGAGAGTCAGGCAAGTGTTGTAGTAAGAGCGATTCCTTTCTTCTTTTATTTTTTTATCATCCTCGCTCACGTTTCGATATCAGAAGCGAGTAGTGTACTGACAGTTGTGCTGTGAAGTGACCTACATAAGCGAAACTGTCGATACGTAGGACTATCGAGACATTGACAAACGTATAACTACCGATACATCGGACTATCGATACAAATCTTAGGACCATCTATATGTATGATTTTTGACCGTAGGACTATCGATACGTAGGACTATCGAAACACCCCTTTTTAATTCTAGGTAACGATGGACGGGCGCGACATCAGGGATCTGAACATGGAGTGGCTGCAGCATCATATAGGGGTGATCACATGCGAGCCGGTGGTGCTGGAGGCTAGCGTGACGGACAACATACGCCTAGGCCGGCCTGACGTCAAGCTGATCCAGATCGAAATTGCCGCCAGGGAGGCAGGCGCACACGATTTCATTAAGAGGCTTCCCAATGTGTGTATTGCATGACATACAGATTCTTACATCGGTGTTTACGTTGTCCCGAAAATACCACTGAGATAAAGTGAGTCTCTGTATTGGACCTGCGTCGCCTGTCTATTGTCTGTAGTGTGTCGTTTGCTGCCCTTGGTAAACTTTAAAGTTCTCGGAGACTACTCGACACAGACTTTCAACGGCCCAAGAATGCTTTGTGACACAACCTTTCTAAACATACAAATGTAACTGACCTGTCAAGGTCACAGTAGGTCCAGAAATAGGTCAAAATTGTCTTTTGTCAAAGACAAACTTCATACACAGATACCTGATGATAAGACCTTCCTGTGCATACTACATTGGTCGACCCCGCTCAAAGGTCAAGGGTCATAAGAGCGTAAAGATGACTTTATTTCATAAAATGTCAGTTATGTCAGTTTTATTGGCACATTTTCAAACATTGCAACTCTTAAGTCATGCAAAGCCAAGTCAACGAATAAGACAATGCATCAATGCATTGCCTTATTCGTCAGAACATACAGTCAGAACAAAAGGCAGTAAATCCAACCGGAGGTCCCCTGAACAGATCAGACAGCATCAAATCATCAGCATGTTATAAAGTAGCAAAGCAAAGCAAAGGTGGAATGCAGAAATAAATAAGCCAGCAATACGGTAACTACGTGATCAAGCACTAAATGCGATAGCGTTTGAGCCAAAACTACTATGCCACCGCGAACACACCGCGAAACGGGGAGCAGTAAGTTTACAGAAACGATTCTTACTTACTTACGCCTGCCCGTGTATAGGCCGTCGACGAGAGACCTGCGCTGTGCTTCTACTTCGATTTTACTCCAGGTGGTTCCCAGTCTCTTGATGTCTGCTTCGAGGTCTCGACGCCAGGTGTTTCTTAGCCTGCCTCTTTTCTTCTTTTCCTAGGGGTTCCGCCGCCCATGACAATGCCTGCCTTCTTCGTCCAATCCAATTTCATTCTCTGCTGTTACCTGCTTTGTTCTCTCCCAGAGTCTGACGTTGCTGATCTTCTCTGGCCAGTGGATTTTCAAAATTCTTCTAAGGCAACTGTACTCTGTGGTTTTTGTCAATCTCCAAGTCTCTGCTCCATATAGGAAACGATATTTTTATAGCAGCAATTCACCAGCGTCAAACTTATTATTGGCTGCTGCTACAGTCACTTGTATTGTTGTTTATGGTAAATCACCCAAATGAACATGTCAGCACTTCAAACTATGAACGGAGGTTGTTTTGTTTTTTTTATATTTTATTTTGAACATTTTTCAAGATTAATGACATGAACACGTAAGAGCCGCATACAAGTACAACACAAATACAAAAGAAATAAAAATCATACATAAACGAACTAATATATTATGTTTAACAAAATAATAATAATTTAATTAAATTGATCCGTGTTTGTTGAACTTGTTTTGTGAGTGTTACCTTGGTAATATGTGACAAGGGGACTCCCATTGCCTTCAGAACGGACGACCAGAGAAAAGAATCAAATGACACTGAGTTGTAACAAGGTGTTAATGACAAGCTAGATTCATGTAGGCACCAACAAAACGATTCTAAGGAAATAACGCATACTACCACTGCAACCCAAGTCATAAAAGACACGTTTCACTGTCAAATTATTTATTGTTTGTCACTGTATTGTCAAGCTAGCAGCTGTCTTATAAATATAAGAACCCAAAGACTTCCTGTTTCTCGACCGTTACGTCTGACTTAACCTGCAGTCTGTTTTCAATCGGGGAGCTGGGTGGCTCGGTGGTAAATCGTTCGACTTTAGGTCAAGGTCACTGCTGCCCATTTTTGTTTTAAATTATATTTTATTCTATTTTATTGTATTTTATAAGACCTGCTACAGAAAAAAGCAAAAGGACTTACAGATTAAAAAAACAAACGGTATTGTCAACTAACATTTTAATTAATTGTTTCTATTTCAAAACGATCGAAATATTATGAACCTGCTGCATCTTCTGAGGTCAAGGCTACCATATTTGCTCGAACTTTTGAGTGTCTTGTCTCTGAATAATTCGCTACAAATAGTTGCTGATGATATTATTATACAGAAACATAGGAAACGAACAATTCGTTCCTAATGAAATTCTGACAACTGTCTGTTACCGATACTCGCAAGCAGACAAGCAATACACGTCAGAACATCTCTCTCTCTCTCTCTCTCTCTCTCTCTCTCTCTCTCTCTCTCTCTCTCTCTCTCTCTCTCTCTCTCTCTCTCTCTCTTGGGGTCGGTCACGTGATCGTGCAAGCAACAGGGCTGCCATTTGAGACCTCATGCAAAAAGTACTGCTTTTGCCTGTAAATCTCAACGCCATGCCAGTTGAAGGACTGCCTTCAGCTTTGGAAGCTGCTTTAGAGAGGGGAGTTGTGGGTGTTTTTCGACAATTTATATCTATCCCAAAATTCCGGGATTTTGAGACCACAAACTTCCACGCCTTTCCGCCGCCCAATTTTCTTGGTTTTCTCCTTTTTTTTTGGTAAAATAAAGGTTTCCAAAATCAATGACATTCATGACTAAAGCAAAATTAACCTCCGTGCTAATTAATCCATCGATTATGTAAGTGTGTTCATTTGCAACGCGTATTTTATTGATTACTTAGTCAATTACGGGTATTTCAGATAGACGATCGGGGGCGCTGTCACATACGCGCTCACTTACAGGGAGCTAACAGCACACACTTACACACACACAGCCACAATTACTTCCCTTAGTACTAAACGCGCGACACGGTTTGTTCACGCCCCGCCACTGACTGTGCGCGCACACCGCTCACTAGTGACGCCTGTCACTTAGGACAACAAGGCCAAACATACAACCGGTCGGTCTTTTCTACCTTGTGTGTGGAGCGAGACAGACGTGTTTCAAAACGTGGCAGAATTCTTAACCGGTGATAGCACTAAATCTTGTAAAAATATACTACTTTGAGATTGGTAAGTTTCGCCGTTTCTGACATTTTTACTGTAATTTGTGCCGAGTCAACGCTGACTAGCGTAGGTTACAAAATACATAGTGACTGTATACAGGACACTAACGAATAGTTTGTCGGTAGTTTGCGCGTTTAATTTGTGATATATAGGAAGAAGAAAAGGCCTTGCGATAGCCAGCAGTGCGCTGAAAAGAAGTCTAGTGTAATTTGCCCTAGCGTGTTTTAGAAAATGAATTGGTCTGAGGAAGCTAGATTGATCTTTCAATCACACTTAGATTACCATAGAGAAATGACGACTCTTTTAGAGACGATATTAGCAAACCACCCAGCAAAACCATTGCCAAAAAAACCAATCGGTAATTTGACTGATGTACTCGAAGGAAGTACGAAAAAAGAAATGAGTGATCCAAAAGATATTCATTTGTATTTTTAAAAAAATCTTTCAGATGGATTGCCACCAGATGGTAAAAGAGTAGCCGACTGTAATTTACCGGGACTTACATTGGCAACCTTAAAACCGCATTTAGTTAATGGCTACGCGATAATACAACAAACAGAAAGAAAAAATATGTCATCTTCTATCTACTATGGGGAGTGGCTAATCGCGGGTGCAGAAATCCATAAGAATCAAAAATTACAACATGAAACAAACTTGAACTGGACAGATTGGCTAAAAATACACGTCGGAATTTCAAAGTCTTATGCCCACCAGTTGAGTGTTCTAGCCAGGCTGCTACAGGGGTACCACAAATTTCATTATCTTTCACTGTCTTTCCGAAAGGTGTTCAGTTTGCGGAAGCAAATTGAACAAATGTTAAAAGTACAGGAAATAGCCGATTTTTGGAAAACACCTAACGCTGGTCCGTAACATTGTTTGCTTGTTTGTTTGTTTGTACAAAGGTTCTAGTGCGTCTTAACAATTCTGTTTGAATCACATCTGAGATATTTTATCACTTTCGTTTTGTTAACTGACTAAGCCCGTGTGATCATCACCGAGCAGGCCGCACTAACAAGGAAAATGAAAACGTGTAACTATTAGTCCGTGAAAGTGATTAATCACCGAGCAGGCCGCAAACAAGAAAAATGTAACTGTAAATCTGAGTAAAAAAAAATCCCTGACTATATCACAAACATAACAAATGAAAATATCTGACTGTAATTTTTTATGTGATCTATTACCTAGCAGATCACAAACAAGACAAGTGAAAATGTGTAACTGTAAGTCTTTAAGTGAGAAATCACAGAACATACTACAAAAAGGCTGTAAGTCTGAGAGTGAGAAATCACGGTACTACAAAAAGGCTGTAAGTCTGAGAGTGAGAAAATCATCGGACAGGTTACACGTAAAAGTGGCTTTAAGACTGAGAGTGAGAAAATCATCGGTCAGGTCATAAAATGGATGGAGCGATATTTTGTCTGATGTGTGACAAACGCCATAATGACCAAGCCGCACGAGAAGCTAATGATTGTATGTTTGTATTGTCTCGTCTTAAATGTTGTGGACCAAGTGTGAGGTGTTTTCGCCACCCTCATGCAAGTAGCTTGCTTTTTGCAAGTGAATTGAAAACGGATTTTACATAGGTTTTAGTAACAGGACTGACGGTGGGGTATACCTGTAGCACACTGGCAAAGAAAGATGATTTTGGCTTTGTATCTGAATAATTGATTTACCAAAACGGCACCCTGGTCAGCCCACTTGTAGCACGCTGTCAAACAAATGTGTTTATTTGCATTGTATCTGAATAATTGATTTATAAATCACTCAGCGCCCTAGTCAAGCCTTCAAATCGTGGTATCCAACGTAAACACATGACGTATGTCCTTAGCGAATCGTCCCCCACTGGGGGACCGGTATCCAACGTAAACAAATTACGTAGTACGATAGAAACGAGTCCGACGGTGTCGGACCGGTATCTATCGTAGTACGTCACAGGGTCTTAGTAACGGCGTAAACAAGTGACGTAGTACGATAGAAACGAGTTCGACACTGTCGAACCGGTATCTATCGTACTACGTCACAGGGTCTTAGTAACGGGGCGAAGTGCGCAGTGCCGATATACAGTCGCGGTGCATACAACTGAAATGCGGTGAAGTTTTCTGCGGACCGGAGTCTGTGCATTCTGAATAAAGATTTTGTGTCTGTCTGTGAGTGAGTGCGTGTGTAAGTGTGCGTGTATGTCTGTCTGTGTGTATGCGTGTGAGTGTTTGTGTGTGTGTATGCGTGTGAGTGTTTGTGTGTGTATGCGTGTGTTCGTCTGTGTGAATGCGTGCGTATGTATGTGTGTGTGAGTGCGTGCGTGCGTGCGTGTGCGTGTGTGATTATGCGTGTCGGAATGCGCCTGCCTGTAATGTGTGTGTGTGTGTGTGTGTGTGTGTGTGTGTGTGTGAGTATTCAAATCCCGTAAACCGGGGACACACACGGGATATACACCCACAACTGGGGACTTTCAGTAAACGGGGGACGTCCCCAGTTTGTATGGTTGCAACCCATAGTGTGTGTATTTTTTGTGCATGCGTGTGTGAGTGCGTACGTGTATGTGTGTGTGAGTGCATGTGTGTGTGTGTATGCGTGCGTGTGTGCATGTGTTTATATGTGAGTGCATGTTTTTGCGTATGTAGGCGTGTATGTGTGTGTGTGAGTGCATGTTTTTGAGTATGTATGTGTGCATGTCTATCTGTCTGTGTGTGTGTGTGTGCCTGTGTTTTTGTTTGCCTATACGTGTGCATATTAATTAGTTATTAGAGATAGAAAAAATACATTCCAATACCATTTATTCCATTTTTTTTTTTTTTAGTCAATGTCCACATATTCATATATACACACACACACACACACAAACAAACAAACAAAAAAAAACCATTGCTATATGCACTTGATAACAAATTATTTAAGTTACCTACAAATACTTGATAACAAATTTTCCAAAGTCAATTATAACTGACAAATAACTTTACAGGTAACCTTTTAAGAACCTATAATTAGTTATTAAGTGCCTTAAGTCAAGAACTTATAAGAACTTAAACACAACAAAATGTAAGTTCTTGACTCAAGTCGCAACTTAAGTCACAACTTACTCGGACAGATTTGTCAAGATACAAGGACAATGAAAAAACTTTTTTTAGTAATAGTCAGGTGGTGCTGGTGGTGCTGATGGGGTTAAATAGTTAGGTGGCATGTCATTTTTCTGTGAAGTGTATGTCATTAATAAACGATTACCAAATCTGATTTTTATTTGTTTAAAAGATTGTGTAGTTTTTCTGTGGTTTCCTGAACACCGATCTGTTTCCCCATCTCTAAAAAACTAGCCTTCAGTTCTTCAACATTCACAGGAGATTGACTACGCATTTTATTTTGTATTTCAGACTTCTGTTTCTTGTAATTATTTAAATCATCCTGGACCCGCTTAAATTCCTCGTCATCAATAAAATTATCGTTCAATGCCTTACTGATAATAAGTTTCATACTGCTCAGCTTTGCACCAGCAAGTGTACTCAATGCTTCATGTTTCTGTAATTTTGTGTGAAACCTCTTGTTCAAGGCTTCCAAACCAAAACAAGCCAGGCATGTAGCAACGCTAACACCCTCAATTGCTATTCCAGCCAAACTCCCAATTCCTGTGGCGAACAGAACAATACCCCCTACAGAACATGAAGCTGAAACTGCACCAATAGCCATAGAAGTGTTTTGAACAGAATTAAATACTGACTTATACCTCCTTTTGCACCGTGAGTACTTAGCCTCTTCACTTTCCAAATATTTCAAAGCTTCTGTAATATTATTTAATCTGAATGCATCTGCCTGTAATGTTTTATCTGAAGCAATTGGCATATGTGGATCAGGCGCAAGTGTTGTTTTAGTCATCACATTTGTTTCAGTCGGATCAAGCGTCGGTAGTTGCGGATAGAAGTTTACCATTTTTTTATTGACAAATATTTTTTTTTTTATTTAATCAGCAATTACATTTTGCAACTCTTCAAAAGTATACAATTTGCTGGCATAATAAAATGCAACAAGATCAATGTGTTCAAGGTTTATGTAAGTTAGACGAACAAAAGTTGTTTTGTCAACCACCACCTTGACAGCTGGAACACTGCTCGAAACATTAATAACATCATTATTTTTTGTAATGGCAATAAAGACCTTTGTTGATTCTGTTACTGTTTCATCCCATGTAAGTTTAATTCCCTGTGCAATTTGAGCCTCTTTAGCAGTAGTTACTGATTTCATGATAATTTCAAATACTATTGTCACTTCTCTAGCCATGACTAAGCTTGCTGGCATAAACACAACAGAAGTATCTGATCTACCCTTTCTAGTTGTAAGAAGATATCTCCGTCTCTCATAATTTTCAACTTTCAGTTTTTCTCTGCTATTGTTGTCTGGGGCAAAGCTTGGAACAAGACTTACAATAAGCGGCCCAGAATTAACAACTTTCCTAAACACTAAGGCACCTTCGTCATCAGTGTATACATAAGGACTAATAAATTCCAACTTTATGTCCCAGTCAATTGTGGGTGGTGGAACAGGTACAGGTGAAACCACCCACTTACTACCCACATGTATTAAGTTGTAGGGCAAATTATTTACAGGTGGAGTAGGTACAGTAACATCACGCAGCTGACCAAGTTTAGGAATCTGTTTTTCACCGTCTTTCATGTCGACAATTACTTTCCTCTTGTACATGCCATTTGAATCAAGTTCAAAACCATATATTTCTCCAATTTCTCCTTCCTTCTCAAAATCCTGTACGTCTGCCAAATCTTTCAATTCTGTTACTGGGCATGCAACTGGTATGATTCTCGACTTTGGACCACCACTCATTTTTTATAAACAAAAATAAAATTATTTAATTTCCAACACAACACTAAAATCATGCATAAGAACTGGTTTGTCATCCTGATTAGTTACAGATATACTCAGTGACTCAAAGAAACTAGAACCTAATTTCTTAAACTGCAAATTAGGAAATCTAACAACTACACTTTCACAATACGGAGCAGTTCCAGTAGGTAAGCATCTCAACAAAGTTGAAGGCTTTCCATTGTGAACATTCTCAGATGTGTTTAGTTCTTTCAAATAAACATTTAGCACTGTGTGTACTGACAAATTGACAGGATGTTTTCCAGTTATTTTAAGTCTTTTTGTCTTCATTGTTATAATACCGGTCATAGCTTCACCTAAATCATCTGATCTATACCAATCTTCGTCAATATAAAATCCAAGTAAATATGCAAATCTATCTGAGATCCTTAACCAATTTTGTGTGGGAAATTCTAATGTAACAAGTAGGTTAGCTGGATTTAAAGTTGCTTTAATTTTAAATTTACTTTGAAACCATTCAGCTATAGTACAAAAGTCATAATACCCGGGTGGTAAAGCTTCAGTCTTACCATCTAAATTTACTTTATTATATATATCATCCTCAACATTAAACCATTTTACTGTGTAGAACAATTCATGGATAGCTGCAGCCTTGCTACCATCCCGATTATCAATCCCATTAGTTAACCACATTGGTTTGCTTGTGTCAAGATTTGTTAAGGTAATAAACATTTTTATTATCTCATATAAAAAAGGATGGAATTTAAATCACCAACCATCACCACTACAAACGCATTTCAATTTAATGTGGATGCCAAATACAATGTCGCACCTACTTATGAACAGAAAATAATTCAGCTAAATCAACTCGACATAGCTGTATCAGAACAAGATCTATTTCAAGTCAAAGTACCGAATCCGTTTGACCATTACCTAAACCCTCCAATAACAGATGACTCAACTGCAAGAAAGTGGTCTTCAAGTCCACTACAGATGTTTCAAAACCAACTCAACTTTGCAATACTATGCTCAACTACAGGCTGTGGTGTTTCATTTACAGACCATTTGAATCACTCAAACAAACTGATTAGGTCTGTGTATCATTTCCATGTTTATTACCAGCTTAGACGTATACTGTCAGAACTTCATACACCACTGCCCACTGAATCCAGTTTCAACAGGTATAACAACCCCATGGATATGAAAGCATTTGAACGCATCTGTAATGAATTTAACATTAACCCTGGCACTAAGTATGACTTCACACAAAAACTTGATGATCACAATGGTATGGGTACATTGTATTACTCTATGAGTCACAGACAATACCCTCAAGATTATTATCCTGGTTACACTTCATTCTCATCAAAATCTGAAGTCTGGATAGGATCAATAGAGCAAAAGCAGTCTAATGCGTGGACCACATTTATTTTAGATAAATCTGACGGGTTTACTCAAGCAGGAGTCGAGCGCGTCAATGAGTCTATCAGAACATATGTCTGGTGTATACTAGGTGCACAATCACTAACAAAATCAAACATTTTGAATGGAAGTGGAAAGTTTGAAGCACAAAAACAGTTTCTTGCAAATCTTGAAGATTCAGTAAATTCATCAGTTGATCTCCCATCAAGCATACAACGCTACCAAGACGTACTCAGATATGCCAGATCAAAAGTTGACTTTGTAGTTGGAATCGGGTTATACATGTTACCATCTGACCTTCAACTCCAAATGGGGACAATAACAAATTATAATAATGAAATCATTGTTGCAGGTGTTGGTCAAAAACTAGGTTTCAATCAATCTGTAAACTTAGGGGCCACAACCACACATGTTCAGTCATTAAAATCATTACAGACGGTAACACCCCCGGGCCCGGCCCCAACACCGACACTCATACAACCAGTACAGTCAACACCAACCCCTGACACTCATGAGTCAGAAAGAACTGCATTGGTAATAGGCCTCACTGGATTAGGAGTATTACTTCTTTATCTGTTTCATTAAATAACCCACCATCAACCCTCCTACTGTAACCAAAAAGACCCACACATGCTCTGCCATAAACCCTACTGCCTTTGCCGCTGTACTAATCAACCAGCTGACAACAGTACCAATTATGCCAGGCAAAGCGTCCACTGCTTTCAGAGCCAATTTCTTAAGCAAGTCTGATATGTGAGACAACTGTTTCTTTACCCATGACTGTAAATCTTTTGGATCTGTGGGAGTCGGGGGGCCCGGGGTTGGTGGTGCCGGTGTCAGGGCTGTACCCCCACCAACCCCGGCACCGGAGACAGCCAACACAGCAGTACTGATAATAAATCCAAGAGCTGTAATTAAACTAGCAATTGTGATACCCTGTTCTCTGAAAAGTGTTTTAAGTCTCTCAGCCAGAGTAGTGTCTTCGTGAAGTATTTTCTGAATAGTTTCTCTAATTCTGTTGACCTGTGATTTTAGTTTTTGTCTTCCAATACTAATTGTTTCTAACCGTCCTGATCTTTCTATCTGCAAATCATTTAATCTGTGCTGTATTCTTTCTTTTATTTCTGTGTCAAGATTTCCATTGTCTGCTGTAGCCAGTTTCTCTTTTTCACGTTCTATGTGTTTATCAAGCTCACCCAGTTTGGCAACATTATTAACCATCTCACCTCTTATTGTCTGCAGTGATTTATCCAACCCTGTAATCTCCCTCATTGACAAAGGTGGATCATCTATTGTTTTCAAAGCGTCATTTATTTGTCCTTCAGTAAATGAAGTTTCTTGTATCACTGTGTTTGCTATTTCTGGTAGGCTTGTTACTGGTGCCATTTCAATCTCTTGCCCTGTTGGCAACTTTGTTTGCGTGTCGTGAAGCACACTAACCAGTCTTGGCGTGACAGGAGACCCTCCAATTCCAAGATACCTTGCCAACCCAGAGTTACCACCGACTTCACCTTTAATTGTACTTAAAGCTCTAAACTTAGAAGGATTATTTTTATGTGTTAGATATATTTTCCCTCTGTCTGTATTTACAAATAAGTGCCCTTTATCATATTCAAATTGGTTAGGATCTATTACATCTGGGCGTGCTCCAACACTGTCATAAAATGAGTTTACTTTGTCTTTTAACAGTTCATGATACAAAGGAGAAGTAGTTACCATTCCAGTCATATTTGTGATACTGGTATCTGAGACATTCATGTCATCCATTTCAAAATCTTCATTATTAAATCCTCCTGCTGCCATTGTTTTATTAATTTATTATTTTTTATTGTGCATAATAAAAATGACACAGTCTTACGGATCAAAGTTAGACCCATACAGAAAACTACGTGAGCCTCTGGGTGTTAAGGGCATAAGACAATCAATCGTCATCACAAACAATCCAAGTACCATAGACCAGAACCAAACACTTACAGTC
Organism: Semisulcospira habei; assembly: GCA_036245525.1. NCBI lineage: Eukaryota > Metazoa > Mollusca > Gastropoda > Semisulcospiridae > Semisulcospira > Semisulcospira habei. Next base: position 191,424,292 of record BTPG01000002.1, on the reverse strand, counting down.
AAGTTTCCAAACCTAGGCCCCAGTGACGTTATTGTTCCTGGCACTGCACGCCTTGCATTTAATATTGAACTATCATCAGACGCAGACGTAAACAGAACTCTAGTTGACAATCTTGGCAGAGCAATTGTTAGAACTATTAAAGTAAAACTTGAAGGACAGGAAGTGTTTAGTCTTGACGACTCAGATGTGTTCTACTGTTACAAAGATCTTTGGCTCACAAGAGAAGAACGAGAAGACCGTATTTACCAAGGCATACAGTCTGATAATGTTACCAAACTTCGAATCAATTCTGGAGATAAATCAACGTCAGCAGCCAATGACGTTATTATAGCAGAAACATATGGAACCAGATTTTACATTCCACTTGAGTTTGAAATCCTCACAGCTCATTTGCCTTATTATCAAGGGGCACTGAATGACCGTCTGAGCTTTGAACTAACTTTCAATGACTACTCCAAAGTTATTAAATCATCTGCCACAGATGCAACATATAAGATCTCTAACATTTCCTTGGAATATGAAATTGTCACACACACTGAACTAGCCAGACTCATTCAAAATCAATACCAGTCAAAACTGCCAATTTATTATGACCGTGTGATTAGACATAGTTTAATACCCAAAGACAAGAGTGACCCAATGTGGAACATAAACTTGAACACGCCTGCCAGGTCACTGAAAGGTATTCTTATGTTGTTTGTTGAACCAGTGAGTCCATACAAAAGGGATTCAGAAAAATTCTACAATCCTAAGATTACACATTTGTCCTGCACAATTGAAGGCCGCCCTAATCAAGTTTACGCTTCAGGAATGTTACCTTATCAACACTATGACGAAACCACAAAGTATTTTGCGGGTGGAAGGATTAGAGATAAACCAGCAAACATTGCGTGCAAAGATCTACATCTGTTTGATGTTAGGATCGGACAATACCTTACAAACAAATATGCACTGTGGCTAGATCTTCGTAGTACAGATGATGATTACCTTCATGGGTCAGGACGAACTGTCGAGAACGGTAGTGATGGAATAACAATTCAGATACAAAAGAAGGTTGAAACTGCTGCAGCCATAAACATATATTTGTACCTGATATATGACGCACAACTCAATATACAAGACAGTAGACTAAGTGGACACATATATTAAAATTATATTGTGTATTAAAATGAACCGGAGCTTAATGACCCTTGACCCACACTGTGGATTGTTTTGTGGTGCCACAGGGTGTGGTAAAACTGAATTTGTACTTAACCTCTTGCAAACAAGATACATACACCACTTTGAAAACATTGTCATATTTTGTCCTACAATAAAAAACAACAAAGCTTATCACAACCGTTTATTCATTTGGACTGACAACAACATATACTTAGTCGACCCTGAGAAAAAAATGAATGACTACCTACAATATTTTTACAAGCAATTTGAAGGACAGCCAACCTTGTTTATTGTTGATGACTGTTCTGCAGAGAAAGACATTGTCAAGAAGAGAAACACTCTAGCAGAACTTGCCTTCAGTGGCAGACATGCTAATGTAAGTGTATGGATTCTCACTCAGAAATATAATGCTGTACTGAAAGATTTTCGAGAACAGTTAAAGTTTATCTGTTTGTTTTACTGTAAAGATCGTGACAGCTTTGAAGACTGTCTCAGAGAAAATGATGTCATCCCAAATAAGCATGAACGTGATGATGTAAAAAATAAACTGAAATCAACTAAGCATCTAAAGCTCATTTTAAAGACAGATCAGCCCACAGGGTATGGGTTAGTAAATTGATGTAAATTAATTTATTCTTTTGTTTGTCCAATAAAAATGACAGACGGACAAATCATACAGGTGCTTGATCTCACACACCTTTTCAAAGATGTTATGCACTTTACTGACTTAATAACACCCAAACAGACTTACATAAGCCTTTCAGCACCATCAGAAATATATGTTACATATAGTGTGACTTTGGATTATGTCGATGAGCATCCAGATGTGGAGCACATGACAGTTGATTTAAAGACACCTACTTTTAAAGTTGATGATACCAACTATGGTTGGTTAGGAGAAGTTTGTTATAGCATATTTAAACAACTACGCAAACTAAATGTTTATATTGACAGTGTTACAGTTAATAAAGTGGTATTACACAAGGTGAGCCAGCAGAGTTAACATTAATATTTTTTATTTTATTATTTTGTCGGACAAATAAAAATGACGGACAATTCACAAAGCCCTGGCCCATCAAACCCTGGCTCATCAAGCTTAAGAAACGTGTTTCACACAACAGACTTACCTATAACCAATACTAACAATGTTTATGAATCAATAGAAAACTCTTTTTCTGTCATACAAGATAATCTTCTTACAGGCAGTGTGAAGATTCAGATTGTTGCGAAAATCGAATTTACTAGAGTAGACGGTGAGGTGATTGTATCGTATATATCAACAAGACAACACACAGTTAACACAAGAAGAGAATTAGAAAACGTGTTTAGAGACAGACTATTACCAGACTTTCTACAGGCAATTGACAGTGCAAAAATGAAGGGGTCTGGCTGGCATGAAGGGCATGTACATGAACTGCAATTAAAGCAGTCTAGGTATCATCCTATATTAGGTAAAGCATGGTTGCCACTGCCAACAGAAGTAGCAAACAAGAAGGCTGTAGTCAATATTCAGAACAATGACAACTATTGTTTCATGTGGTGTGTGCTTGCTAAACTACACTTTGTAAAATCAAAGCCTGAACGTGTATCTAACTACACCAAATTTGTAAATGAACTCGATTTTAGTGGCATTGAGTTCCCTGTTAAAATAGAGGACATAGACTTGTTTGAAAAACTAAATCCTGGTATATCTGTAAATGTGTTTGTGTGGGATAATGAGTCAGTTGATAAGTTACAGCCAATTAGAGTGTCCCCAATTGCCCCAACCTATGGGCAGTCAGAAGATAGACATGTTGATATGTTATTAATAAGCTCTGGTGATAACTTTCACTACACAATTATCAGAAATATGTCACGTCTAATTCACGGACATACAACAAAATACAATGGCAAACAGGAAGTTTGTAAAAAATGTTTACAAAGATTCTCCTCTATTTCAGTAGCACATAAACACATTCTACACTGCAGATCAGCTGATGACATACAAACTGTACTTAAGTATCCAGATCCTGGCAGCAAGGTTTATTTTAAGAACTATGGGAATCAGCAAAAGTTGCCGTTTGTAGTGTATGCAGATTTTGAATCATTGGTTGTACCATATGGGGGTCCTGTTCCAGAGTCATTACCAAAGACTATAAAACTGAGTGACCAAGTGGTGTGTTCTTTTGGATACATTATTGTTAGGTCAGACGGACAGCATTCAGAGCCTGTTATCTACAGGGGAGAAAATGCAGCATGTTTGTTTTTAACAGAAATGAGACATCTGTATAGTCAGGTAGTACAGTATCTCACAACATGTCAGATGCCTTTAGTGATGACAGAAGAAGACAAACTGAAATTTGATACAGCTGAGATGTGTTGGATTTGTGAACAACCTTTAGGGGGTGATAAAGTTCGTGACCACGATCACATAACTGGGCATTACAGAGGTGCTGCACATGGTGATTGTAACTTGAAATTAAAAATAGATCCTAAGACATACAAGTTTCCAATCTTTTTTCACAATCTCAAAGGATATGATTCACACATCATCATGCAGGCTGTGGATGAGTCGTACAAAAACATAAGTTGTATTGCCCAGACAACTGAGAAATACTTAACTTTTAGGTTAGATAAATTAGCATTTTATGACTCTATGCAACATTTGTCTTTAGGATTGGCTAGTCTGGCAGAAGGACTGACTGAGTATCCAATAACGAGTAAATATTTTGAACCAGACTTGATTAAGAAAGGTGTGTATCCGTATGAGTACATTGATCACTGGGTTGTGTTTGAAGAAACAAGACTGCCACCAAAAGAGAAATTTTATTCCACACTAACTGGCAAAGGTATTTCTGACTCTGAATATCAACATGCACTTGATGCGTGGGGGAAGTTGGGGTGTCAAACGATTGGTGACTACCATGACCAGTATTTGAAAGCTGACGTTTGCTTGCTAGCAGATGTATTTGAAAGTTACCGTGAGAAGGGTTTGTTACACTACAGACTTGACCCTGCTTGTTACATCACTAGTCCTGGCATGACATGGGATGCATTTTTGAAATCCAGTAAGATATTTATAGACCTGTTGTCTGATCGTACGATGGGTGAAATGGTGGAACGTGGATTGAGGGGAGGGATTAGTATTGCATCGAACAATTACGCCAGAGCCAACAACAAATATTTGGACAGTCCGGACCTTGACCCCTCAAACCCTGGGTCAAGGTCATTCATTACGTACCTTGACGCTAACAATTTGTATGGGTTCGCGATGTGTGAATTATTGCCCTTGAAAAACTTTTGTCTGTATGATTTGTCACAGTATGATATAACAGACATAACAAACAATATTATGAATCATGACCGAAATGACGCGAAGGGTTGGATCTTTGAAGTAGACCTGGAGTACCCACACCATCTACACGATTACCATAATGATTATCCGTTGGCTGTTGAGAAAATGAGTATGACGGGGAAAAAAGAAGACACTAAACTTGTACCGAATCTAAATGACAAATTCAATTACGTTTGTCACTACCGCTTGTTGCAGTTTTACATCAGACACGGGTTAGTACTAAAGAAAGTTCACAGAGGAATTCAATTTGATCAGAGTGCTTTCATGAAAGATTACATAATGAAGAACACAATTCTTCGTGCCAGAGACGGCAACACTGCATTTGACAAAGACTTCTTTAAGCTTATGAACAATGCCTGTTTTGGCAAGACGATGGAAAATCCTCATCACAGAAAAGATGTGAGACTTGTTACAACTGAATCGGGTGCAATTAAACTTACAGGTAAGCCTCAGTACACAGGGTACAAAGAGTTTCATTCATCATTGTATGCAGTGTCACTCAAAAAAAAGATTGTTAAACTGGACAAGCCAGTATTTATTGGTATGGCAATTCTGGAATTGTCAAAACTGGTGATGCTTGAATTTTATTATGATTACTTCAAATTAAAGTATCCTGACTGTCGATTGTTATACACTGACACTGACTCTATGATCATTGATGTGTGTACTGAAGACTTTTATGAAGACATGAAAACAGAACTACACATGTATGACACGTCTGACTACCCTAAAGATCATCCACTGTTTAGCACACAAAACAAGAAAGTGCCTGGTAAGTTTAAGGATGAACTAAATGGTGTGCCAATAGTTGAGTATGTTGGACTGAGATCAAAAATGTATTCTATACTGCACCAGAAAGGTAGTCAGTCAAAAGCCAAAGGAATTAAAAAAACAGCAATAAAAAATAAAGACATTCGTCATGAACATTACAAGCAAGTGTTAGATGGCGCATTGATGCCTGACTATCCAAACAAGTCACTGAGATCAAACAAACATAATCTTGAAATAATTCAAACACATAAGAAGTCACTTGCAGTTGGGGACACGAAACGAGTGTTTCACACTAAAGAAAAAGCTTATGCACCAGGTCATTACAGGCTCAAGTTATCTGAAGACATTTGTGATGAACTGGTTGATGAATTAATTGACGACTTAGTTACTGAAATGAGTAACGGTGTCTGGGGGAATAATCTGTAATTCTTCTCTGACAAATGCCCTCTGGGGTGCAGGGTCATACAGATAATATATTGTTGCGTCTGGACCGTCAGGACCGGGGACTATTTTTTTTATATTGTGTACAGACGTTGACCAGATAGGGTCTGTTGCCCTGCGTCTGTCGTCGTTCTCAGCCTCCCCTGGTTGATATAAATATCTCACCTGTTTAGTAAATAAACTTGTGTCGGGTGCCTGTGCTGACATTGTTTTTGACTCTGTAATTGTTTTCAATTTAATAGCATCAGCAGGTTTTGGGTGTCCTTCATTGTTCATTGCTTTTATCACATGTGGTAATCGCTTAACCCATTCAGTGTTACGTGTGTCATGCATGAGTTCCTTAGAATACTGGTAACTGAAAAGTCTTTCTGATAACTGTTTGTTAAAGTTTTCAACAATTGCCTGCGATCTGTGCACACCTGGAATGCCTCGTCTGACCAGTACACCATGCTTAGCAAATAACTGATTAACTGCACCTTTGAATTCTGATCCATCATCAACTTGTACAAGTCTGGGGTATCTTAAGGGGCCTCGACTATATATTTTTGATAAAGCAGTCGCAACAGTGTTAGCAGTTTTGTCAGATATGGGTTCAGCGTCTTTGTACCTTGAAGCAATGTCTACAACAGTCAGTGCATACTTGTATCGTTTCTTTCTTATTGTATCATGTGGTAGGAACAGGAGGTCCATTTGGTGTGTGTCATTTGGGGTAGTGTTCTGAAAATGAGGCCTTGTTATCTTTCTTGGAGCAGGGAGATATATCTGCCAAATTGCTTGTCTCTGTAACCATTGTTTGACCTGATTGAGTGTTATATCTCCGCCCACAGCGGCATGTAATTTTTCAATAGCTGTTTGTCCTTTCCAATAGCCTGATGGAGAGTAATATATTTTTGATAGTTTATTTTCGGCTGCCATTTTTTCTAGCAATTAAAACTCCAGTAAAATAAACAAATGTCATTCCCACTAGAACAAAGATTATCTCTCCGTTTCTTTGTTGTGTGCTTGGTTTGTAATAGTCACTTAGTTTTGGTTTCGGGATAGTCATGTCTTCACCTGTGACAAGAAAATATTCCCTGATTGCTTCGTCTGTATTTGAAAACGTATGTTGTGCGTGGCCTTCAAGTCTGAGTTTTTCATTGATGAAATCAAGTTTCTCAATTCTATTCTTTTCATATTCCTGCTGGGCTTGAGCAAGTTTTTCTGTTGCCTCATTGTGACGTTTCATTTCTTCTGCTGATTCTTCTCTACCCATTTTTGAAAAGAGATAGTTTGAGCCACTAAATGCCAGAGCATTAACAACTGCCCCACCAATCATAATAGCTATCGTCGCCATATTATTTTTATTTACATAGAAACATTTTCTGGAATAATTCCCTGCTTGACAAGAAAATCTTTTGTCGCAATCGACGCTGTAACGACTACAATTAGCTTAGCGCTGTCTTCGAAATCGAGTCTACTGAGGTCTGCTGATTTCATTTTGAGTAGACTTTTCCCCAGCATAGAATAAGCTACTGCTAATCCACTGATTACGGCAGAGTGATAGACAAGGTTCATCATGTTCTTTGAGTCATTCATTTTCTAAGGCAAGAAAAATTAAAATAATATTTTTATTTACTGCATATAAAATGGGTCAACGGCTTTGGATGTTACTGGTAATGTGGCGACTTCTGGTTTTGTTTTTGGAGTGTCTGATTTTTTGGTCACTGTACGAGTCTGTGGTTTGTATTTTTTGTATAATTGATAACCTACGTAACCAAATCCGACAACAAATCCGGCAACTATATATTTTGTTGTTTCAGGGTCAGACTTAGTTGTTTGTCTCTCACTTTGATGAGGGTGTGATGGTCCTGACGGTAGTGACACCAATGGTGATATTGACTGTGGGTCAGTTACATGTACCTTTTGCAGTAGTTCTAACTTTCTTTGTTTGTTCAATGCAGCTACTCTCTTTCCAGCCTCAACCCTCCCTGGACTTTTAGCCTTAGTCACAGTTTGAACCTGTGTCAAAACAGGGTCGGGGTTCTGTTGTGTAGTCATCTTGTTCTCGTCCATTTTCTTCTGCAGTAAAATTTATTTTTGAGAAATCAATATGGCTCCCGGTAACAAGCAATGTTACGACAGGTGCAAGGTAATTTCCAAACTTGTAAAACATGACACATGCTAATTTGCCAATTGAACTTGAAACAATAGGATTGCTTTCAAGGTCGTGTGAAAGACTGTCACTATCCACAGGTAGAAAGTGACTCACTGCTTTTGTGTATAGGCATACAAGAGATCGACTTAAATCACGTGTCATTAGTGAAGCGATGTGGTTTTCATATTTTGAATGAAGCTTGATTAGTTCATCAGAGGTAAGAGATTCAATATCCTCTGTCATGTATTGTTTACCGAGATAAGTCTTTGACTTGCCTGACACAACTACAGACAAAAGCCGCTGTTTTTTCAAGTCTAAGTCTTTGTTTTCTACAGCATTAATATCGTTTAGAAGAAGTAATTCGTCTTGATTCATTTTATAATAAAAATATTAATTTTAATGTCATTGAATTTGGATATCTTTATTTTACTGAAAAAAAAAGGAGAAAACCAAGAAAATTGGGCGGCGGAAAGGCGTGGAAGTTTGTGGTCTCAAAATCCTGGAATTTTGGGATAGATATAAATTGTCGAAAAACACCCACAACTCCCCTCTCTGCTTTGAACGCCCTGCTATGCGACAACACGCTGTCATCCTTTAAAATTGACGGTAGAGGCGACTCGACAGTTGTCATTCTGAGGTTGACCGGTATGGCACACGGGTCCCCTGCCATTACCGCAACCTACCGCAAAAAGCCGCCATCCCACACTCGCCGGGACTACATGAGAGCAGAGGCCAGGAGGCAGGAACGTTCGAACAAGGCAAGTGACAATCTATCACCAGTATTGCCTTTGTTTATGCCCACCCCGCCCACACAAGCTACAAACAGCGAAGACAAACAGCTACACACTCTCGACACGCCGTGTACAACAACTCCCTAAGCCACAGGTGACGAGGTTGCACGTGTTTCCCATGATGTCTACACACCCACAGCGGACATGATAGAGACCAGTGACGATGCACCTACAGAGTGCATTGGTACCAGCGTGACAACACAGCTGACTGGAGCGTGCGAAATGGACTGTGTCGACAGTGCTGAAGCCGACCCTACTGATACGAGTGTAGTAACCTCTGATTCATACACTCTTGAAGAGAGAGATTACGTCGCATCAATCATGAACAGAACTTTACAAAGACGTTTACGCGATAACCAGAAAAACACAGGATTTGAGAAATGCGTTTTGTACAAAAAAAATCAGCAAGAGCACTTGTTGTGTAGAAGTGATGACATAACAGTGGTCTTGGACTGTGAGAAAGGTTCTGTGTGTCACTGGTTCATCCATCAAATAAAAAAGCTGATGAGTGACTATGAACAAAAGGTGCAAGAGAACATTTGCTGCTGGACTGCCATAGATCCTAATGGTAACTACCAAGAGTGTTTTGAGAGGGCGCTGATCGAGTTGGAGAATATACGTTCCATGGTTCGTCACCTCCTGGGTTAACATTCTGACTGACTCGGTGCTTGATTTGAAGCCTAGCCTGACTGATGACGACTGTCGCATTGTTGTTGACTTATAGCTAAGAGAATAACGGATTCCTAACATGGACACTTACCTTGTTGGATGAGACCTCATTTCGGTGTTTTCATTTCTTGTCGAATATTTTCGATTTTTTCCTCCCCATCCCACTGTTCCCACATTGCAATGGGCCGTCGGCCTGAGCAATAAACATTGTTCGTTCGTTCGTTCGTTCTCTCTCTCTCTCTCTCTCTCTCTCTCTCTCTCTCTCTCTCTCTCTCTCTCTCTCTCTCTCTCTCTCTCTCTCTCTCTCTCTCTCTCTCTCTCTCTCTCTACACATATTTGCCTCTGCTAGGCCTCCAAACGACCCTCTTTGTGAGCTAGCGTATTCCAAAAACCTCTGCTAGGTGCAGAGAAGATACAATGGTAAAGAATCGGAATAATCTGAAGACCACTATTGTAGGGTCTGTCAAACTCGTAGCAGATATTCCGAAATTCTCTACTAAGCCCATAGAAGACACAATGGTAAAGAAGGTTGGAATATTTTGAGAAAAAGTATCCAGTAGTGTCAGAGTAAGATTAGTGCGAAATTCGTTGCGAGGCCCATAGAAGATAGTCCTCTTGCCACCTCAGTGGGTTTGTGTGTGTGTGTGTGTGTGTGTGTGTGGTTTTTTGTTGTTGTTGTTGTTGTTGTTGTTGCAAATAACCTTTGAACGTCGATAATTTCATAACATCTCTAAGAAGAACACCAAAATTTATTTAGTCCGCCTGACAATAAAGGTTTACCTGACTAGGGCCATCCGGTCCACGATCTCCAGAGGGTAGTGGCCAAACCGGCAATTGAGTATGAAACCATGTAAATTTTAAGATATTAGGACCGAATTTGGTAATTTCTTTTTGTTTTTAGTGTTGTCTTTAAATATATATATCTTGTTTAAAAATTAATTGAGGAAAACACAAGGCAAACTTCGCTCACTGAAACGGCCATACAACATGCGAAAAAAGTAAACTAGTAGGCCTACTTCTGAACTGGAACTTAGATTGTTATGCTTTCCTTCGCATAAAAAAAACACTTTTACATGTTAAAAAAAGATGGTAGAAACCATAACCCACAAAGTCCCTTCATATATGAGAGCTGTCCTCGCTGTCAAGGGCCTCTACCTTTTGTCTGACCTGATTTTGATGTTGAACTATCTCCTTTTGAAAAAAGTCTCGCAGATATGTGAGTTTTAATCAGTGAGTTTTAATAATTCATAATAATAATAATAATAATAATAATAATAACTTCTTGTCTGGAAATTCCACCCTGCAGCCATGCTAGCAACCGGCCTTGATGTACTGGCGGTTTCGTCATGGTGGCGTGGTTAGGAAAATGACCTGTATTTGTAGCGAAACAGAAGTGCTCAGTGTTCAAGTGCATCACGGCTTTACCGAGTTTTTCCACCTGCCTGCCTTTGGTACACTTGACAATATCGCAAAGCTTTTCACAAAAACTTACGATGTCTCGCGTGCATTTGACACGTTCGTGGAAATTGATGAGTTGTCTATTGCTCCCTGTACAGTGGACTGTCTGAGGTCAACTTTTAACCCATTTGGATCGAAAGAACACTGTATTTTGTTAGCGTACTTGCAACGATAAACAATGACACAAAAAGTGGGGTGGCACTTAAGTTTTGACCATTAGTATAGTATTGTTGAAGTGGTCACTGCCGTTTTAAGTTTTACTTTATGAATACTATAGGTGACACACAGTGTCTTTTGTTAATCTACACGTGAAATACAATATCTTGTGTTGTATATGACCAGATTTTGACAGGATAGTAAATCACCACATGAAATCCCAGTCAGGAGCACTTACTCAAAAGAGCTGTGTCTTTTTATGTGCACATTCAGCTTGTGTTTTAGATCCTCATGAGCCACTGTACCTCGCGCTGGGACCATATGGCGTTGAGGCGCGTCCCCTGGGTGGTGGATAGGGGGTCCCTCGTGAGAGGGGTGCACCGAATGAAATAAGGTGCCGTGAACCAACATGGTCTAAGGGAAGGTGACCCCGACAGAAAACCCCTGGTCCTCCTAGTAAGGGGGTTGGGCGTGGGGGTAGCTTCCCCACCCTGCAAAAAAGGAAATAGCTACAAAAACGCCGACGAAAAGACTAAAAGTAATTCCTTTCCTGGAGGAGGAAGATTCTTCTACCAGAAGACTTATGACGTCCTGTGGTGAAAGCCGGAAGTCTTCGGAAGCCACAGGACCGAGCCGCCTCTCTCTATCCAGGGACACAACCATGGGCACATGGAACGTCAAGACCATGTACCAGAGCGGCAAGGCCGCCCAGATAGCAGCGGAAATGCAAAAGTACAACCTTTCCCTGCTAGGTATCAGTGAAGCCAGATGGACGCAGTCTGGCCAGAAAAGGCTGTTAAGTGGGCAGATGATTCTGTATTCAGGTCATGAAGAGGAGAATGGCCCCCATACACAAGGAGTAGCATTCATGCTGTCACCAGTGGCACAGAGAGCGCTGATGGGCTGGGAACCTCTTGGGCCAAGAATTATAACAGCAGCCTTTAGAACCAAGAAAAAGCTCAAGCTGAACGTCATCAAGTGTTATGCGCCCACCAATGACAGTGGCGAGGAACAGAAACAAGAGTTCTACGACCGACTCCAGAGTGCCGTGGACAAATGTGCGGAGCGAGACATCACCATCGTCATGGGCGATTTTAATGCCAAAATAGGGGAGGACAACACCGGATACGAAGAGGTGATGGGGAGACAGGGACTAGGCTCGGAGATGAGTGAGAACGGGGAGAGGTTTGTAGACTTTTGTGCTCTAAACCGACTTGTCATTGGAGGCAAGCATCTTTCCACACAGAAGAATACACAAAGCAACTTGGGTCTCACCTGACCATACAACAGAGAACCAAATAGACCATATCTGCATTACCAAGAAATTTAGAAGATCCCTTCAAGATGTTCGTGAGGAGGGGAGCAGATGTCGCCTCCGACCACCATCTGCTTACCTTAAGAATGAAGCCGCAACACGATCTGGCAGTTCACTGAGGATGGTGTGCCGACTCAGTACTGACGTGGTATCATGCATTACATAACCACCCCCCTTCCCGTCCGGCCTCGGCATGTCAGTATTATCAGTCTGTCGGCGGGGCGCAGGTTGTCAAGTTATCAATATCACGTCTGCATGTCCTGTCGACACTGTATTTATATCGGCCATCTCACGTCGGCGCTGTGTCAGTCCCGGCGTCTCGGCACTGTAGTCGGTGTACATGTATATCGCATGTCAGTCTGCCAATCCTATCACTTATCACACTGACGTCCTGTGTTGGCACTGTATGAGTGTGCAGTATCAGTCACTGACGTCGGCCGCGGGTGCCGTGTACAGTCACGTATATGTTCTGTGTCATGTGTCGGTACCGGCTGTATGTATATGCCTGCCGTGATAACATCAGTGTACACTGACGCCGGCCGCGCTGTGTCATACTGTATCACGTCAGTCCATCATGGTTCTGTGTCATGACGTAATGATGTGTCAGCGGTACTGTGATATCCACCTGATAACAGTAATGTCTGCGGCGCTGTCATTCCGGCCCTATTATATCAAGCCGGTCAGTTCGGTGCTGTCATCATGTGTCGGCGGCACTGTATGACTATGTCCCAGCGTCTGATAACAGTAACGTCGGCGTTGTGTCAATGATACGTGAGTATATCACGTCAGCTGTCGGCTGCCGCTCACCGCCGCCATGTATATTATGTCTGGGCTGTCACGTCTGTGTCCCGCTGCCCGGTGTATATGTCGGCGGCGCTGTATGGCATCCGTCTGACTAACAGTAATGTCGGTGCTTTGTCATAGTATATTATCAGTCACGTCAGTCCTGTCAATCGTTCACCATGTGCATCATGTCTGGGCTGTCACGTATGTGTCTTGTGTTGACGTTATCACTGGACGTATGCGTGTGCAGTCGGCACCGTCTGTATGGCAGCTGTGTGTATATGTCCTCATTACCGGCCCTGTACTCGGTCATATCACGTCCGCTCTGCGAATATCAGTCGCGTCTACATTGTCGCCTGTTTAGGTCTATAGCAACGAATATCAGTCGCGTCTACATTGTCGCCTGTTTAGATCTATAGCAACGAATATCAGTCGCGTCTACATTGTCGCCTGTTTAGGTCTATATAACGAATATCAGTCGCGTCTACGAATATCAGTCGCGTCTACATTGTCGCCTGTTTAGGTCTATATAACGAATATCAGTCGCGTCTACATTGTCGCCTGTTTAGGTCTATATCAGTAACGAATATCAGTTGCGTCTACATAGTCGCCTGTTTAGGTCTATATAACGAATATCAGTCGCGTCTACATTGTCGCCTGTTTAGGTCTATATCAGTAACGAATATCAGTTGCGCCTACATTGTCGCCTGTTTATATATAACGTCGGCACTGTACGTCAAATATGACGTATCATGTCGGCTATTACAAACTTAACTTTACGTTCTGTACAACCGGACAAAAAGGCTTCGGCGACTCCAAAACTTGCTTCCCAGTCGCTGCCAAGGGACCGCAAGCAGGGGTGGAAGAAAAAGGGTGGATGGGTGTGCATACAAGCGTGTGTAAGCCTCCTGCACCTTCTCATTGATAGCCAAAATATCAAACAGCGGTGGGGAAGTAGGGAGAGGGTCCAGACTGCTCAAAAAGTAACTTTTGTTATAGCATTTTGAACAACCCCCCCCCCCCCCCCCCGCGAGATCCAACCCTGATTTTTAATTATTATTACCGAGTTCTGTCGGCAATGTGCAGTGCATACCACTGGACAGATCAGTTACAGGGGGTGAGGGGGGGGGGGGGGTTGGCGGGTTCTGCATTACCAAACTCGCTGTCTCTCTCATCTTATCTCGCATCGACTACTGCAACTCTCTCCTTTCTGGCCTTCATCACTCTCACTCTCCAGAACAATGCTGCCCGCCTCGTCCTCAGAAAGAAAAAATCCGACCACATCACTCCCCTGCTCAAGCTCCTTCACTGGTTCCCCATCCCCCAACGCATCCAATACAAGATTATGTCTCTCTGCTACAAATCCCTGAACAACTACGCTCCTACCTATCTCTCCAACTTACTTCACCCCTACACTCCTCCACGCTCCCTCCGCCTCCTCATCCCCCGCACCAAACTCAGCACTTTCGGCCCCCGCTCCTTCTCAGTATAGCCCGCCGTGAGATGGCCTTAGTCGCCTGCTCGGCGTTAAACCCAAATAACTAACTAACCTTCTCAGTATACGGTCCATCCACCTGGAACACTCCCACTCTCCCTCCGTCAGAAACACTCTCTCTCCTCCTTCCAGTCCGCCCTCAAAACTCACCTCTTCCAACAGTTCTAGCACTATATCACCACACTCCCCACCCTAAGCTGACCGTCGTAATGTATTTTCACTGTTTGTGGTACGTGAGTCATTGTCTAAAGCGTGCACATGCGTGTGCAAGTTGTGAGTGCGTGCTTAGAGTTATAATTATTATAAGATAAGCGCATTATAAATACCGTAATTATTAATTATTATTACCATCATGTCTGCGTGTTTGTGTCAGTAGCTGGTGAAAATGGTGAAAATGACACTAGGGAATTAAAAAAAGGGGCTAATTCTCAAATTTCTGGTGATTACTATCATGGCAGTCTCTGATGCATAGTTCCCTTCCTTGCTAGTGAATACAAGCTTCGGGAGTCATTCTTTTTTTTAAATAAATTTAACTACTTGATCAATATTTTCACCCCGGATCAGTCAGCCACTGACACAATCACACAGAACATAATTTATTTCCATCATTTATTTCTCAGTCACACATTTAATCTAATGATCATACACACATCATAATACTTTCAATATGAAATTTCCTAAAAGCACATGCAGGCCAGTCATAGTTTCAAGGAGTTTATTTTGCAAAAGATGCACATTAGTAAAAGAAAATGAAACAACAGATTTTGCCTGTATGAAGACTCGATACTAAAAGAAAATTCAATTGGTCATACTGACACATTGTTACATTTCTGATTTCTTTTCTCAAAGGCCACATCTAAAGTTGGTACAGATCAGTTCTTGTATTACTATATAACAAACCAAGGGGAATTACTCAGCGCTGGACAGAACAGTTAGATCCCCTGCCCCCGCCTATCAGGCACCCATTCGCCAGCCCACAGAGAAATACGCAGGTATAGAACAAGACGATCATCTACATCCCTGTAGATGTAAGGGATGTAGATGATCGTCTTGTTCTATACCTGCGTATTTCTCTGTGGGCTGGCGAATGGGTGCCTGATAGGCGGGGGCAGGGGATCTAACTGTTCTGTCCAGCGCTGAGTAATTCCCCTTGGTTTGTTATACAATTCTGCCAGCGCTAGCCTCACCTATCTGGTTTGTGAGTATCTTGTATTACTATGACACACAACATAATTAAATAATTCATGCACAGACGCACTAAAACATTCAACTTCATCTGAGAGCAATTTGAATTTTGATGAATTGACAGAATCAGTGTACAGGTAATGCCCCCCCCCCCCCCCCACACACACACACATATAATATACAATCAGGAAGGCATTCTTACTTTTTACATAGTGAGACTATGGAACACCATTTCTGTAAAATGAGTCCATGAGACTGGACAAAACACTCTCAAACTGCATTTCACATTGAACTTTGAAGTGATCATCCTGTATTTTAAATATCTCTACAGATACTCAGTCTCAAAGGAGAAGTTGAAAGCTGCTGATGTAACCACTGTGCAACAAATACTCTGACCTATAAAAAAATATTACAAAAACAAAATAGTGTCCAGGAAAAATAAACTTCTTCTAACATATGTAAAATTAGTCAATCCTGTGGCAATGAAAAGTTTGAAATCTACTAGTGAGATCATAAAAAGTACATTTAAAGAATAACTGAAGTTCAATTAGCATTTGTACAATTCAATGACATAGTAATAGAAGATTACACACACATAATTAGTAGCAGACATATGTTTATGATATGCCAGTAAGATTCTGTAAAATTTTATTCAATTTGTCCTCTTGCAATCTGGGGCAGAGTACAACCAAAATTAAATGCAGGACCTATACAGGACAACTCTGCTGGACAGGCACAGATGGCATAGTCTGTGGTCTTTGCAACTGTGAAAAGTTTTAGAGAAAAAAACATCTTTTGTCAAAATATGGCTATTTTTTTAACTATTTCCCAAGCTCTCACGACCCTTGACCTTTCTGAAGGGTCAACCAAATTAGTGTGCATGAAAGGTTCTTACCATCAGGTATCTCTGTAGCAGGTTCGGGTTTAAAGTTGTGAACAGTATTTGAGAAAAAACAATTTTTTGTCAAAATATGGCTATTTTGGACCTATTTCCTGAGCCCTTGTGACCTTTGACCTTTCTGAGGGGTCATCCAATTCAGTATGCATAGATAGGTCTTAAAAAAAAAAAAAAAAAAAAAAAAAAAAAAAAAACCATCTGGTATCTCTGTAGCAAGTTTGGGTTTGAAGTTGTGAGATTTGTTGTTGTATTTGAGAAAGAAAAAAACATCTTTTGTCAAAATATGGCTATTTTTCACCTTTTTCCTGAGCTCTTGTGACCCTGGACCTTTCTGGGGCCTCTTGCATAGCGATGAAGTAAATCTTTATTTTCGAAGTTATGCATGGGCTACTGGTAGTAAGAAAGCAAGACCGGTCCCACCCAGGTATGCATCCTGTCACTCTGGTCCCGACGCCTGTTTATTCTCCGAGTTGTTGGTGGTCGCTGCTGTCGCATGCGTTGTGTTATGTGAAGCACTCGGGAGGCGTTTCGATCGGTATTCGTAGTCTGTGACTACAGGCTCCGATATACTCGTCAGGGAACCGGCCTATTGTTGTAGAGGGCTGTCGTTTAAGTGGGTGGGTGCGTTGTTAATGTCGTAGAGGGTTGTCGTTTAAGTGTCTCAGAACTCAGAACTCAGAACTCAGAACACTTTATTCGGTAGGTCAACGACCCATTCGAATTGGGGTGAGATTACATAACTGGAAAAACCAATGACAACACGAGAAAGGAAACAGACAAGATATGAATAAAAAGAAACAACAATTTCTTCTTGGAATTGGTACTCATAATATAATGATCACACACACACACACACACACACACACACACACACACACACACACACACACACACACACACACACACACACACATACACACACGCCGCACAGCGCGCACAGACGCGCTGCATCAGGGGGTCTACCCCACTTTGGGGCAGACTGAACAGATGTTTTGCGGCCATCGGCCCATAGGTAATGTCCTATTACACAGATAGTTGTTCATTGCGTAATTTAAGTGCATAGAATATGAACATTGCAACTTTTCTGATAGAGTCACAGTCCAGGTTTGCAAGCAACAAGCTTATGTCCTCATTCTTAGTGTCATTCAAAAGGCTAGCCAAGTACTTATTCCTCAGTGCTGAGTATCTATTACAATACAAGAGGAAGTGTTCTTCATTCTCCACAGTCCCAATACAGAATGGACAGTTCTTCACATGTGTATTTGAATACCTATTATTCACATTCAGTTCTACTGTTCCCAGTCTGAAACGTATAAGGCTGTCCCTGAATTTCTTTATCGTAATCTGGGATAGATATCTTTCTGGTTCGAATACCGTTTTAAACTGCTTGTAAGTTGCAAATCTGTCGCTTGACTGAACCTTCGTTTCCCATGACTGTACAGATGACTCTTTCAGTCTTTGCCTGTACAACAACAAAAAAGCCCTTTCATCACCCACACCACCGTTTTGCCAAACGTGGCCAAAGCCATACTTGTGTAGGGTGCTTTCAATTTGGTTCGCCCAAAAACAACTTGCTATGGTACAGTTCAACTGCATCTTGTACGCCTGCTTAGGAAGTCTTGTATCAGACATTTTAATCAGTTTCATCCAATACTTTGTAGCTCTTATTATGCTATTAATGTGCAGTGGATGCCTACCCGTTTCACCATAAGCTGTCTGATTTGGGGTTCTTACATCCACACTCAGTAGCCTCTTGCAGGCGAAAGTGTGCACCTTTTCTATTGTTTCGAACTGCTTCAGCCCCCATACTTCAGACGAGTAAAGGAGCATCGGCGCCACCTGTGTATCAAAAAGCTTAAAGAAAATGCATGGGTTAAGGTTGCCAAGTTTCCACATAGTCCTCAATAACTGAGAAACTTTCGCCTTCGCCTTTACAGCATAGTCGGAGAGGGCCACAGTAAACGATAGTTTTGTGGTCAGTGTGAAACCAAGGTATTTATAACTGTTAACCACTTCCATTTCGGTTGCACCAATATACCATTTGTCTTTCGCCGGCAGTCGCCCGCCTTTTCTAAAAACCATTACCTTGGTTTTCTCGAGACTAACCTCTAAACCAAGTCTATCAGAAGAGCGCTTGAGGTTAGTTATCTGGTTCTGCAGCCCCACAGCGCTTGTGGACAATAGAGCTACATCGTCAGCAAAAGGTAATGAAAAAAGTTCTCTCAGACCAGGCAGTAGTTGTACTCCGTGTCGACCATTTTCATTTACGTAGTTTGCAACTTCATTAATTAACAAAGAGAAAATTACAGGGCTTGCTAAACAACCCTGCCTGACCCCGGCGGGGCAGTCGAAAAAATCCGAGTATTGGAAGCCCGCCCTTACACACGCCTGAACAGATGCATACATGGCTTTCAGCATCTGAACCATTTTTGTAGAGACCTGTACATGTATAAGAACAGACCACAACATTTCCCTGTCTACAGAGTCAAAAGCACGCTTGTAATCGATGAAAGCCACATATAGTTTCTTATTTCGAGCAAGGGATCTTTGTATAATAGATATCAAAGTGAATATATGATCAACAGTCGAGTATCCCTGCCGAAACCCGGCTTGCTCTTCGTTTATTTTCCCCTCTTTTTCTGCCCACTTGTAGAGTCTACTGTTTAGAATGGAAGTAAAAGCTTTACTGGTCACACTGAGCAGAGACACCCCTCTATAGTTGGCTGGGTTATTTGTATCGCCCTTCTTAAAGATCGGGACAATCACGGAGCGACTCCACTCAACAGGAAAGTACTGGTTATCGAGCAGGTGATTAAAGTATTTCGTCAAAAATGGCACAATGGTATCACCTGCATGTTTGAGGTACTCTGATAACACTTGATCAATGCCTGACGCTTTCCCAGATTTCAGCTTGCACACAGCGTGTCTGACCTCCTGCTCTGTTATTGGGCCGTCCAACTCGGGCACGTGCCTACATGTTCCCGAGTCCGCCGGCCCAGGAACAGACTCGCAGGTTGGTAGAGGGAATTCCCGGTCGTCCTTGTCCGGTAAGTGACCACTGAGCACAGTGCGAAAATGTGTCTCCCAAGTCTCTATTTTTATCTTGGGCTGTTCTTGTTTCCTTCTGTTCGCGATTCGCACGTGTTTCCAAAACACCGCACTGTTGTTTGCATTGTCCAGTAGCCGTCTGCACGTGGATTGGTTGTGGTGTCTTTTCTTAGTTACCAACATGGCCTTATACGCACGTCTCTTGTCACAGTATGCCTGTCTATCCTCATCACAACGTGACCTACTGAACACATGCAGCGCTTTCCTCGCTTCTCTTTTCAGGTCACGACAGTCATTGTCGAACCACACTGAGCCTGTACAGCGAGAGGAACCGCCCACACAAACCTGTTTTTTCATACAATCTGCACAATAGTAGAGATACTCCGTGAAATGTTTAATGGCTATGTCTGCAGACAAATCAATGGTATGATGAGCCTCATCAAGCATCATCTGACCCTCGTCAGAATTCACTCTATCCGTGTATTCCTGTTGCAATTTCGGATTCCAGATATATTTAGAAACAAACTGCTTTTCAACGGGCTCATCGGATGCTTGACAATGGCATGACATCTGCAGTACCAAAGGCATATGGGGCGATTCCACTCTATGTACAATTTCTACTGTACACTGTCGCACAATATCATAGCTACACAGAAAGTAGTCCACCACACTGTTACCATGAGGAGATACATAAGTAAATTTACCTGAGTTGGTATCACTGTCCCCATTTAACACCCACAGTGATGTAGAGGAACACATTTCTATTAATAGTCGTCCGAAATGGTTAATTACAACATCATCAGAGTTTCTAAAATTATCATCCACCTGGTCAATCCCTATCAACCCATCAATATTGCCATCGTCCGTTTTGTTTTGCCATAGCCCAGTTCGTGCATTTAAGTCACCACAGACTATAATGTGACAGTTATTTTTCTTCTCCTGCATATCGAGAATCAACTGTTCGAGCAACGGGATGTTACTATTTACAGTTTTCTCTTTGTAGTAAGGTGATGACGATGGAGGTACATATGAACACACTAAAATCACATCTTGCATTAACCCCACTATAGTTCCTGCTATTTTCACCACTATGGTATTGTCAAGACTAGTATCTATCCTGGTCACGTATCGTGCTATACTTTTCTTCACAAGCAAAACCACTCCACCAGATCCCCTACCTAGTTTCGACAGTTTGTTGACTGGGGCGTGGAAAACAATAAAGTCACAAAATGTGATGGAGAAATCAAACGACAAATTGGTGAATGTTTCTATAAGACAAGAGAAGTCAAAAGAAGTAATAAAGTTGACGAAATCTGACTCACTTAACTTCTGCACAAGACCGTCCACATTCCAACACAAGAACCTAGCGGTTTCCTGACGGACAGCATCGCCAGGGCCGGGGCCACACCGCTAGCCGCTCCCCGTGGGACTCCCCTGACCATGACCCCGACCCCTACCACGCCCCGATGTTCCAGACCGGGTCTCGTAGGGTGCTCGCTGGAACATGTCGGTAACACGGGGCTGGCTCCTGTCACGCGGCTGGTCACGACTGCCTGGACCCCTTGCTGCGCTAGCCGTCTGGCTGTGTGTAGTGGACGCGTCATAGGTCGCGTCACGCGTCTGGCGTGAGGAATCCCGAACAGCTGGCAGGGAATCCCTCGGTATTTCCCTGTGTTTACGGGAATTCCTCACAGGAGAGCGTAAAGGCGGTGGTAGGCGGAGACCCGTATCCTCTGTATCCCCCTCGCTCTCGCCGTTGCTGCAGTCAACACCCGGCGTCCGCTGCTGCAGATGCTGGAGGTCGTCACGGACGCTGGCGCGTACAGGCGCCGGGGGGTGACCCGTACCTTCGGCCGCGGGGGTGCGTCTATCTTCCGTGTGCAGGCGGCCATTCTTGTAGTAGGCGAACTTTCCTGCTTTTTTCGCCTGCTCGATCGCTGCCCTCTGTCGCCTGGTCAGATCCGCTGCCATCTTGATGCCGCTGTCCCTGAGGCTGGCCTTGAGGCGCTTGTCCTGCACCACCGACATCTTGTCCCCCCAGCGGCTAAAGCGCACGATAAGAGCCCGGGGGTGGGGGTGCTTGGCGTTTTCCTTACGGGGACCCACCCTGTGGGCCCTCTCCACGTCGTCGGTAGACCATGTCCTCTGCGTGCCGCAGTGCTCGTTAAGTACATCCACTATTTTCTGAGCACAGGCAGCGTAGTCCTCTCTTGTAGACTCACGTATACCGATGAACTTTACGTTGTTTCTGCGAGAAAATGTCTCTAGCTTGTCAATTTCGTTCTCCAGTTCATCGATGCGCTTGTTTCTTGCCGAGTCCGATTCTGCCAAATTCCCAATATCAGCTGTGTGTCTCGCTAGCTTATCTCTCATATCTTTCATATTGCCGTGTAACTGGGATATTTTCTCCTCAATACGTCCATGGTTAGCGTCTATTTTCTGTGTCAGTCTCTCGAAATTTTCCCCTTGCGCTTTCATCTGGTCCTCAATTTTCTTCTCCATTCTGTCCATAAACGTCACAAGTTGGTCCTCCGTTACCGGACCCGGGTTGGGTTCTACGTCGCCACATCTTTCGAGCAACGACACGAAGAAAAGTAGCACAACAACACGCATAGCTTTGCTGTGTAGTGTGAGTCCCTTCACACGGCGTCCTGCTTTGTCTGCGTTTCTTTTCAAAATCCACATTAAAACCGGGCAAAAAAAGCCCGATTTTCACACGTAGTTCTTCAGCACCCGCTGGCATTCTGGTCTTTGTCTCTCACGTGATGATTAATGATGGCTTAATTAGGGAAAACGTACATTTTTGTCAGAAGATCCGAATTTTGCGTCCTTTCTCGATCGTGACTAGTGTTCACCTCCGTCGTTTAAGTGTCGTGATGTTGGAGTTAACCTACGTGTTTCTCCTTATCCTTTCGTGGGATTCCGTCTCTTGAAGTCTGGTGGGGTGTGTAGAAGAGGAATCGCGGATTGGGCAGTGTAGTGGGCTGTGCTTAAGGGTTACGTAGTTTTCCTGGTCCGATGAGTTTAGGGTGACGGGCAGTTGTTGGTTGTGAAATGTGGCCGTTTTTTTCTTTGACGCGGTAGTAGATCCTTGTTAATCCGGCTTGATCGTCCCGTTGGAGTATGGTCGTGGGTTAAACCGCTTTCTTTTCCTCCGTCTCGTTGTCTTTAGGGCTGACGCGGGGAGAGGAGATAAGCTTGTATCGTTGCTCCGGGCTGTCTGTGGGGAATTAGGCGTAATGTTGCTTGCTTTCTTCGTGGCAGCGGGTCTGATTCTCGTTGGGTCCATGGGGCAAACTGGATTACGTGGAGTACTGTATGCTTCTTACATCCTTTTCTTACCCTAGTTGGGGTGGGTGGCTGAGAGTCCCCTACGGGGTTTGAGCTTCATGCTGTGTGTGTGGTTGGTTTCCCTGTCGTTAAGAGCGAGAGTGTGAAGGGGGATTAAACGTGATGAGCTTTGTCGTTGGTTGGTGGATGGGGTGCCCTGTTTAGGGTCGATGGTTTCTAATCCTTGCTTGGAGGGCCGTTGTTGCCGTGGTGGTTAGTTGTTGTTTGCGGCGTCGTCTTCTAGTGTTTTGTTTATGTCCGTGGCTGACACGGCTGTGTCTCTCTTTGTGTTGAGTTTCGCTGATATAATCAAGTCCTTTATGTTTTTATGTCGCTTATAGGCGATCAGCGGTGGGTTGGGGAAGAGTGTTTTACACACGTCATGTGGTGCCAGTGTGTTTGAATTTTCCTTTGTAGGTGCTTGATACTGGGGTAGTATGGGGTGACCATGACCAGAGGTGTTTTTCCTGCTTTCTTCGGTCTTTCCGCTAGGAGTTGTTTTCTGTCTTTCGCGAGTACTGTGTCCGTTTCTTGCGTGAGTTCCGTCTGTTTGTATCCCCGGTCCGTCATTTTGTCGTGGAACAGATGGATCTGTTCGTGTAGGTCTGTTCTGTTGCTGTTAGTCCTCATATATCTTGTTGTTTCCCCCCGGATCAGAGCTTTAAAGACGTGTTGAGGGTGAGCTGAATCCCTTTGTAGGTGTTGATAAGTTTCTGTCGGTTTTCTGTATGTTTTGATGTCCAGTATTCCTTCACGCTCAAAACGCTCTCCCTTGTAAACTTGAGTGTCCAGGAAGGTAGCTGTATGGTCTTCGATTGTGTATGTGAATTTCAGGAGTGGGTGATAGGAGTTGGCGAGGTTAAAAAAACCTGTTGATGGTGTCATTGTCCGCATTCCACATTTGGAAGCCGTCATCTCTGTATCTTCCGTTCCAAATGATTTTCTCTCTCTCCTCAAAAAGGTTGATGATATTGTTCAGTATTATGCCCATATTGATGTCGCAGGCTTCCGGTGAAACTTTAGAGCCCATCGGGGCGCCGATAATTTGTCGGTAGAGCTGTCCATTGAAGGTGAAGACGTTGTTCGTGAGGATAATCTCCAGGAATCTGAGGAGGTGGTGTTTTTCAATCGGTGGCATAGGTGGTGTTTCAACTATGTCCGGGACTGTTTGGTTCACTGCCTCCAGCAATTCGTGGAATTCCATGTTACTGTACATCGATGTGACGTCATAGCATACTAGCTTAGTTTCTCGGGGGATCCTTGTTTGTTCAATTTTATTAATGAACGCCGGTGTGTCTTTGATGTATGTAGGTTGTTTTTGTACGAACGGTAGTAGGTGGAGATCCACAAATTTCGCTATAGCTATAGTCGGGCTTGCTGACTGCGCCACGATTGGGCGACCCGCTATAATTCTCCCTTGCATTCCATTTTTCTCCATGTCATCCACCACCTCTGTTGGGTGTTTGTGGATTTTGGGAAGTAGGTAGAAGGAGGCTGTGTTTTTGTAGGTTTCCGTTTGTCGTAGGAACTTGTAGGTTTGTTTGTCTATCTTCTTGGTTCTGTATAGTGTCTCAGATGTGTTGAGGATTTCGGCTATGATGGCCTCTGTGTTTGCCGCATCTGTTTTCTCGTAGTGTATTCCGTCCTCCAGTTGTCTCAAACCCTCCCTGATGTAATCGTCTCTGTTGAGGAGTACGATTGTGCTGTTTTTGTCGGCTTTTTTTAAAACGATGTCCGTATTATTTTTGAGTGCCTTGAGTGCTTCACGTTCCTCTCTCGTGAAATTGCTTCGTGTGCTTGACATGCTGACGTGCGTTAATTCTTCCTTTGTGTTGCTGATGTATTGTTCAATTGGACCGTTTGCCTTTTTTGTTTGAAACTTGCTTTAGGTTTAAAAAATAAAAAAAACAATTATTTAAAAAAAAAAGAACATTTAGGTGTTCTGCAAATTTGACAGAAACAGTCACTCAGTCTCGTATTTCAGTGAGCAAAACAGCGATTTCACTTTCATGTGGTAGCGTGGACGAGCCGGCCTAGCCTGTGGCATCTTGACCCTGTTCTTTCCCATCTGCAGCGACCAAAGGGCACAACAGGGCGCGCGTAGTTTTCATACAGGGACGCCGGGATGTAAATACAAGCATGCGCAGAAGTACGATTGACCTCAAATTAAACGTCCTTCACCTCACTACTTTACAAGTAACTACTACAGGGCAGATTTCGCTTCATGCATAGCAAGGAGCCTGCCGCGAAACTTCTGAAGTAGTAACTCTCAAAGTAGGCGCTTACTTTCAAAGCTATGAACTACATCGCTATGCAAGTGGCCCCAGAGGGATCAACCAAATTGGTATGTATCAGGTATCTCTGTAGCAAGTTTGGGTTTGAAGTTGTGAACAGTATTTGAGAAAACAACATCTTTTGTCAAAATATGGCTATTTTTCACTTAATTCCTGAACCCTTGACCTTTCACAGGGGTCGTCCAAATTAGTGTGCATAGAGAAGTCTTACTATCAGGTATCTCTGTAGCAAGTTTGGGTTTGAAGTTGTGAACAGTAAAAAAAATTGAAAAAAAAAAAAAAAAACATCTTTTGTCAAATATGACTATTTTTCACCTATTTCCTGAGCTCTTGTGACCCTGGACCTATCTGAGGGATAAACCAAATTACTATGTATAGAAAGGACTTACAATCAGGTACCTTTGTACAAAGTTTGGGGTTGAAGTTGTGAATAGTATTTATGAAAAAATTATGTCAAAATATAGCTAATTTTTCCCCTGTGACGTTTGCCTTTGTGAGAGGTCACTTAAATCGGTATGTTTAGAAAGGTGTTGCCACAAAGTATCCTTGGGCCATGTTTGAAAATTGTCGCTTAAATAGTGTCTGAGAAAATGCCAATGTTAAAATTTACCACGGATGACAGCGGACGGTGGACGGACGCCGGATGGACGACCACTGGCCTAAAACATACTCACATTTGCTTCACATGTGAGCCAAAAAGAAAGATTTAACTCACTTCATTCAGCCATAACACCAGTGGCAGTAGCCATCAGAGCTGTAATCAGCAATCTCCAAGTACAATGTCACGTTGAACCTGCACTCTGACCTTCCATGTCTAAACAACACAGATGCTAATAGACAGACCCCGAAAACTGAAAGCGAGACTACAAATCACAGTAGCTTGAATCATGCTTCATATTCATGTGTCAGGAAACAAACTGCACTTGTAGAGTTAACAGTGGAAACTGAAACTGCAGATGTAATTGTGAATAATCTATGTCAGCAAGACACATCCTCTCACAGGCCCCTGCTGTTGCAAAGGCAGAGAGATGAATAATAGAGAGTACTCAAACCAAGGGGAATCACAGCGCCATTCTATACCTGCGTATTTCTCTGTGGGCTGGCGATTGGGTGCCTGATAGGCGGGGGCAGGGGATCTAACTGTTGTCTGTCCAGCGCTGTGATTCCCCTTGGTTTGAGTACTGACAATTCTGCCAGCGCTAGCCTCACCTATCTGGTTTGTGAGAATAATAGAGAGCACTGCGACACCTAAATCAATAATGCCGTATCGATAGTTATAAATCAGGGTAAATTACGTACATAATTACGTTACGGTCCAGAATTTCCAATCTCCCGTTATCACAGTTGGCATTCCTGAGAAATTGCGCCTGCACTATTTTCAGTGTAGCTGATTCACTCCAGGTAATATTATATGTCGGCTAATGTGCAAAACAAACTGCGTCATTGACTTAAAACGGTTAGGCAACACCTCTCCCCCCCCCCCCCACACACACATCCTATCTCACCACCCACCCTATACCCCCCACACACATATACCTCACACCCACCCCCCTACCTCCCACACCCCACCCCTACCCCCACTCTACAAAGCCCGACACACTCACACTTTACCCAGCCCACCCCCCCACACAGGCACCCACCTCGCACACACAGGCATATCAGGCCAAATTATTCCGTTCTGTGTCAACGCTTCAAATTTATGTCAGGCACACGATAACTCAATTACAAAGGTTGGATAGGATACTTTTTAGTGAAGAGTATGATGACGAAATTGGGTGCCTGTATTTTGTACTTTCTGATTTTGCAACCCGAGCTTGGACATTTGCTGTCGCGTGCGTTTATTACCTTGTTTACCTGACCAGAGCAGGGAGAGAATCAAGCCAGACAAGCTTTTGCGTATTCATTATATATTGCGTCCCTTTCATGACCAGAAAGGTTGAAATCGGTAGTGAAACGGTTACCTGTTTATGCTCAGTGGGGACGAACCTGTACTATAGGCCTTTTATTTCCAGTTTAGTTTGAGTTTACCTCACAAGCGTGACGTGTCTACTAACACGTTCGGATTTTATCGTAAAGAAGTACCCAACGGAAAAAGAAACACGCTTAGAAAAAACGGTACAACACAATTTATTAATATTTCGGGTAAATACTCTTTGTCAAAATAGACAAACAGAGACATTATTTGCTACTTATCTTCAGATGCAGAAGGAATGTGGCAACATTCCTTCTGCATCTGAAGATAAGTAGCAAATAATGTCTCTGTTTGTTTGTCTATTTTGACAAAGGGTATTTACCCGAAATATTAATAAATTGTGTTGTACCGTTTTTTCTAAGCGTGTTTCTTTCTCCGTTGGGTACTTCTTTGCATTTCACACGCTTGGCAGTCACCTTTTTGGTCTGGATTGGATTTTATCGTGATTTGGTGCATTTCTGATTCAAAATGGGCTGTGAAGGATTAAAACCAAAACAACTCAAAAGCTAAGTGATTTTTTAATACACGTGAGCGCTTAGCCTGCTCTCAGAAATGTTCAGTTGCGCATCATAAATCAGATACAAATATATATTTATTGCTTCGGCTTTTTCAGTCTTTTTCTGTATCTGAATTGTGATCCCGTCACTGCCGTTTTCGATAGTACGGCCAGAGCCGTGAAGAAAATCATCATCAGAAGAACGCAGGTGCATACAGTGCATACTTGTTTGTCAGGTATTGACCGATTCTTACATCATACAGATGCAGATCTTTACAAGCCATGTTTGCTGGTTTATCTCTAAGTCTCCCCCCTGCAAAATACTTTGTGATCTCGTCGTAGTGCTGGTATCTGATCATCATTCCTGACGCGAAGACTTGATTTGGGCGTCCTTCGATTGTACAGGATAAAAGTGTAATTTTCGGATTATAGAAATTTTCTGAATCTCGGTATGGAGCCGCTGGTTCAACAAACAACATAAGAATGCCTTTTAGTGACCTGGCAGGCGTGTTTAGGTTGATGTTCCAAATCTGGTTACTTTTGTTTTTATTAATTAAACTGTGTCTTATCACATGGTCATAATAAATCGGCAGTCTTGACTGGTACTGATTTTGTATGAGTCTAGCTAGTT
Organism: Semisulcospira habei; assembly: GCA_036245525.1. NCBI lineage: Eukaryota > Metazoa > Mollusca > Gastropoda > Semisulcospiridae > Semisulcospira > Semisulcospira habei. The sequence goes on along the minus strand of BTPG01000002.1, from coordinate 191,395,930 downwards.
CAGTGTGTGTGACAATTTCATATTCCAAAGAGATGTTAGAGATCTTATATGTTGCGTCTGTGCCAGTTGATTTGATAACTTTGGAGTAGTCATTAAAGATTAGTTCAAAGCTCAGGCGGTCATTCAGTGCTCCTTGGTGTGCTGTTAGGATTTCAAATTCAAGTGGAATGCAAAACCTATTTCCATATATTTCGGCCACAATAATGTCCTTGGCTTCTGTTGTTGTTTTATCTGATGCATTGATTCGAATTTTCAAAATGCTATCTTATACGATCCTCTCGTTCTTCCCGTGTAAGCCACAAATCTTTGTAACAGTAGAACACATCAGAATCGTCAAGACTAAACACTTCCTGACCTTCAAGTTTAACTTTAATAGTCTTAATAATTGCTCTGCCTAGATTATTAACTAGTGTTCTTTTGTCATCTGTGTCTGATGAAAGTTCAATATTAAATGCAAGACGAGCAGTACCAGGAATAATAACGTCACTGGGACCTAGGTTAGGAAACTTAACAGTAAGAATTTGGTTTTGATCTAGGATTTGAGCTAGGATTGTTAGTGACGACAATTGATTGTCTAATGCCCTTAACACCAAAAGGTTCACGTAGTTTTCTGTATGGGTCTAACTAATGGGTCAGTACTGTTGTGTTAGATGTAGCCGGAGGCGGTGGTAGTCCAGCTCCACCTGCCCCTCCAGCACCTCCAGTTCCATCAGACCCAAACGATTTACAGGCATGGGTAAAAAAACAGTTGTCTCATATATCAGACTTGCTTCAGAAATTGGCAGTAAAAGCAATGGATGCTTTGCCTGGCATAATAGGGAGTGTTGTCAGTTGGCTGATTAGTACAGCAGCAAAGGTAGTAGGGTTTATGGCAGAGCATGTATGGGTCTTTTTGGTGGCAGTAAATGGTTAATAGTGGGTTATTTAATGAAACAGGTAAAGAAGTAATATTCCTAATCCAGTAAGGACAATTACCAATGCAGTTCTCTCTGACTCATGTGTGTTTACTGGGGTTACTGGCTGTACTGGTGCAGGTGTCGATGCTGGGGCTGTTACTGACATTACTGCCAGTACAGGTGATGATGATGTTACTGGCGTTATTAATGGTTTTAATGGTTGTAGGTGTGTGGTTGTTGGGCTCAAGTTTACAGATTGATTGAGTCCTAATTTCTGATCATGCCCTGCAACAATTATTTCATTATTATAATTTGTTATTGTCCCCATTTGAAGTTGAAGGTCTGATGGTAACATGTATAACCCAATGCCAACTATAAAGTCAACTTTTGATTTAGCATATCTGAGAACGTCTTGGTAGCGTTGTATGCTTGACAGGAGATCAACTGTTGAATTAATTGAATCTTCTAAGTTTGCGAGAAACTGTTTTTGAGATTCAAACTTTCCACTTCCATTCAAAATGTTTGATTTTGTTTGAGCTTGTGCTCCTAGAAAACACCACACATACGTTCTGATAGACTCATTAATGCATTCGACTCCCGCTTGAGTAAACCCGTCACTCTTATCTAAGACAAATGTGGTCCAGGCATTAGACTGTTTCTGTTCAATTGAGCCTAACCAGACTTCTGATTTTGATGAGAATGAAGAGTAGGGAGGCCAGTAATCTTGTGGGTATTGTCTGTGACTCATAGCATAATACAATGTACCCATGCCTTTGTGATCATCAAGTTTTTGTGTAAAAAGTTTTTGTTTTTGTACTGATGTTAAATTCATTACAGATGCGTTCAAATGCTTTCATATCCATGGGATTATTAAACTGGTTAAAACTGGATTCAGTAGGCAGTGGGGTATGGAGTTCTGACAGTATTCTTCTAAGCTGGTAATACGTGTGGAAACGATAGACAGACTTAATCAGTTTGTTTGGGTGATTCAAATGGTCTGTATAAGAAATGCCACAGCCAGTAGTTGAGCATAGTATAGCAAAGTTAAGTTGGTTTTGAAACATCTGTAGTGGGCTTGAAGACCACTTTTTTTTGCAGTTGCATCATCTATTGTCGGAGGGTTTAGGTAATGATCATAAGGATTTGGCACTTTCACTTGAAATAAATCTCCTTCAGACACAGCTATATTGAGCTCATTTAGTTGAATTATTTCTGATCGTAAGTTGGTGCGACATTGTATTTGGCATCCACGTTAAATTGAAATGCATTTACAGTGGCAATTGTTGGTGATTTAAATTCCATTATGCTTTTTTTTATGTGATAATAAAAATGTTTATAACCTTAACAAATATTGACATAAGCAAACCAGTGTGGTTAACTAATTGAATCGATAATCGTGATGGTAGCAAGGCTGTAGCTATTCATGAAATGTTTTAAACAGTAAAGTGGTTAAATGTAACAGATGATACAAGTTTTCATGTAAGTTATAGCAATGCTGGTAATACTGGCTTGGGCACTAAAACCCACTTTATACCATCTGGGTATTATGACTTTTGTACTTTAGCTGAATGGTTTCAAACTTAATTTAAAATTAAAGCAACTTTAAATCCGGCTAACATTAGAATTTCCTGAAGGTAGTCAGCCTATAATTTCACGTGAACTTGCATATTTACTTGGTTTAATAGGCAGACATATAACTTCTAAGGATGAGAATTGGGCATTTGGTTTTGGAAGTGATAATATTGAGGGTTGGTTACCTACAACAGTTGGAGATCAAATAACTGGAAGATACCCTGTTCATTTGTCAGTACACACATTGCTAAATGTTTATTTAAAAGAACTGAACACGACTGAAAATGTACACAATGGAAAGCCTTCAACTTTGTTAAGATGCTTGCCGAATGGAGCTGCCCCATATTGTGAAAGTGTGGTTGCTAGATTTCCTAATTTGCAGTTTAAAAAATTAGGTTCTAATTTCTTTGAATCACTGTGTTTATCTGTAACTACTCAGGATGGTAAACCAGTTCAGATGCATGATTTTACTGTTGTGTTGGAAGTGAAATAAATTTTATTTTTGTTTTATAAAAATGAGCGGTCTTGGTCCAAAGCCGAGAATTGTTCCAGTTGCATGTCCGTCAATAGAGTTGAAAGAGTTGGCTGACGTGCAAGATTTTGATAAAGAAGGTGAGGTAGGAGAGGTGTATGGCCTTGAACTTGTTTCCGTTGGATTGTACAAACGAAAGGCAATTGAAGATGTAAAAGATGGCGCTGAGAGACAGTTTCATAAACTTAGTCAACTTCGTGATGTTACTGTTCCTACTCCTGTAAGTAATGTGCTCTACAGCTTAAAACATGTGGGTGATAAGTGGGTAATTATTCCTACCCCTGTTCCGCTTGCACCTATTCCCATTGTATGGGATGTAAAGTTTGTTTTTATCAGTCCTTATGTTTATTTTACTGATGAAGGTGCCTTAGTATTTAGAAAAGTTGTTAACTGAGCCCATGCTTGTAAGTCTTGTGCCAAGCTATTTCGCAGAAATCAATAGCAGAGAAAAACTAAAACTTCAAGAGTATGAAAAACAAAAGACTTTATACAAAGTTGCAGAAGCATGAAGCCTTGAGTACACTAGCTGGAGCTAAGCTGAGCAGTATGAAACTTATTATCAGGAAGGCTTTATATGATAATAAAATTGATGATCATGAATTTAAGAGAGTCCAGGATGATTTGGCCAATTACAAACAACAAAAATCGGAAATACAGAATAAGATGCATAATCAACCCGTGAACATTGAAGAGCTAAAGAAATATTTTTTTAGAGGAAGGGAAAAAAATAGGTGTAGAAGAAACTATGAAAAAAGTTCAAGGACTTTTAGGCAAGTAAAGATCAATTGTTCATTAAATTTGTCATACTCTTCGCAAAGAGATGTTATGCCTGCTCATTTGACGCCATCAGTTCCACCACCAGAGTACTACTGAGAAAAAAGTTTTCTTGTTGTCCTTGTAACTTGAGAAATCTGTCCGAGTGTTTTATTGTCTGGAGTCAAGAACTTGTAACAACTAACTTCAAAGTTAACGTCAAAGTTACTTGTAAGTTGTAGGTAACTTTGAAATTAGTTATCAAGTAAGATCATAAGTTATTCACAGGTCCAAGCAAAGCTGTGTTTTTTATTTTTTTATTTTTCATTATAAAATGAACCAAGATGAATTACTTCTTCTAAGCGATATCTGCGCTGTAGAAAACAAAGACTTAGACTCGAAAAAACAGAGTCTTCTCTCTGTAGTTGTTTCTGGAAAATCAAAAGCTTTTCTCGGTAAACAATATATGACAGAAAACAGAGAATCCCTCGCCTCTGATGAACTAATCAAACTTCATGCTAAATATGAAAATCACATTACTTCACTAATGACACGTGATTTGAGTCGATCTCTTGTCTGCCTATACACAAAAGCTGTGAGTCACTTCCTGCCTGTTGATTTTTTTATTTTTCATTATAAAATGAACCAAGATGAATTACTTCTTCTAAGCGATATCTGCGCTGTAGAAAACAAAGACTTAGACTCGAAAAAACAGAGTCTTCTCTCTGTAGTTGTTTCTGGAAAATCAAAAGCTTTTCTCGGTAAACAATATATGACAGAAAACAGAGAATCCCTCGCCTCTGATGAACTAATCAAACTTCATGCTAAATATGAAAATCACATTACTTCACTAATGACACGTGATTTGAGTCGATCTCTTGTCTGCCTATACACAAAAGCTGTGAGTCACTTCCTGCCTGTTGATAGTGACAGTTTATCACATGATCTAGAAAGCAACCCCATAGTTTCAAGTTCAATAGGCAAATTAGCATGCCTTATGTTTTACAAGTTTGGAAATTACCTTGCACCTGTGGTAACCTTGCTTGTAACTTGAAGTCATATCAATTTTTCTAAAATAAATTTTAAATTAGAAGAAAATGGACGAGACCCAGACGACTCCACAACAGAGTCCTGTCTTGACACAGGTTCAAACAGTGACTAAGACTAAAAGCCCAGGTCGAATAGAGGCTGGAAAAAGATTAGCTGAATATAACAGACAAAAGAAATTACAGCTTCAGACATTAACACAAAAGACTGACACACCATCAACAGCACCAGTGTCACTACCCTCAGGACCAACACACCCCCCACAAAGTGAGAGACAAACAACTGAGTCTAAACCTGAAACAACAAAATATATAGTTGCTGGATTTGTTCTCGGATTTGGTTATGTAGGTTACCAATTATACAAAAAATACAAACCACAGACTCAAACAGTGTCCAAAAAATCAAGCACTCCAAAAATAAAAGAAGTAGTCGCCACATTACCAGCAACACCCAAAGCCGTGGACCCATTTTACATGCAGTAAATAAATTTATTATTTTAATTTTTGTAGCATAAGAAAATGAGTGACACAAAGAGCATAATGAACCTTGTCTGTCACTCTGCTGTAATAAGCGGGCTAACAGTTGCTTATTCTATGCTGGGGAAAAGTCTTCTCAAAATGAAATCAGCAGACCTTGGTAGATTAGACTTCGAAGACAGTGCTAAGCTAGTAGCAGTTCACAGCATCGATTGCCACAAAAGACCTTCTCGTCAAGCAAGGAATTATTCCAGAAAATGTTTCTAAGTAATAAAAAATATGGCAACTATAGCTATTATGATTAGTGGGGCCGTTGTTAACGCACTTGCATTTAGTGGTTCAAACTAGCTTTTTTCAAAAATGGGTAGAGAGGAATCTGCAGAAGAAATGAAGCGTCACAATGAGGCATCTGAAAAACTGGCACAAGCTCAACAAGATTACGAGAAGCAAAGAAATAGAGAAACTTGATTTTATCAATGAAAATTTCAGGCTTGAGGGTCACGCACAGCATACATTTTCAAATGTCGATGACGCGATCAAAGAATATTTTCTTGTTACTGGCGAAGACATGACCATCCCATGACCAAAACTTAGTGACTACTACCAGCCAAGCCCAGAACAAAGAAATGGAGAAATAATATTTGTTCTAGTAGGAATGACATTTGTTTATTTTACAGGAGTTCTTCTCTCTCTTGGCTTGACTTCGCGAACGAAGATTCTATAGGGCTTGCCCACGTCGTCTGCAGGCATTTTCGTGGCTGCGGAGGCCAATCCGGGACAGGCAGGTTCGACCGCAGTGGCTGCAGGGGAAGGTCTGGTCAGGGTTCTGAGTTACGGCAACTCGGTTTTTTCTCCTGAGCCGTTTGTCCTTAAGGTTAGCTCTGCGAGAGTCCTCAAAGGAGACGGCTGCCTTGTAGATGGTGGAGCGCCAGGTGTCACGGTCCGCAGCAAGCGAAGACCACTGGCGGTGGTCGATTTGGCAAGCACTAAGTGACTTCTTGAGACCGTCTTTGTATCTCTTCTTTGGTGCCCCTCTGTCACGGTGTCCAGTAGCAAGCTCGCCGAACAGAGTGATCTTGGGTAGGCGATGATCCTCCATCCTGGAGACGTGCCCCGCCCAGCGAAGCTGTGTCCGCAGCAACAAAGCCTCGATGCTCATAGTTTCTGCCTGTTCAAGGACCTCGACGTTGGTGACATAGTCACTCCAGTGAATGCCCAGGATGGTACGCAGGCAGCGCTGGTGAAAGCGTTCGAGGAGTCGTAGTTGGTTGCGGTAGAGGGCCCAGGACTCGGAACTGTACAGCAGGGTGGTGAGGACGACAGCTCTGTACACACTGATCTTGGTGCCCGTTTTCAGCTGTTGATTGTGCCACACCCGCTTGAAAAGTCGCCCAAAAGCGCTGTTCGCTTTTGCCAGCCTGCTGTCAAGCTCCTTGTCCAGCTTGGCATCTGACGTGATGATGCAGCCAAGGTAGGTAAACTGGTGTACTGACTTCAGTTCAGACTCGCCGATGGTGATGTGGGGAGGGCGATGCTCTACCTTGGGTGCCGGCTGATGTAGTACCTCTGTCTTTTTCAGACTGACCTCGAGTCCAAAGAGCTGGGCAGCATCTGCAAAGCAGGATGTGATGCGCTGCAAGGCTCTCTCTGTGTGTGCAACAAGGGCAGCGTCATCAGCAAAGAGCAGCTCACGAATCAGTTGGTCTAGGGTTTTCGTGTGGGCCTGCAGTCGTCTGAGGTTGAACAGGCTGCCATCGAGACGATATCTGATGTACACTGCATCGTCATCGTCGAGGTCTACTGTGGCCTGCTTCAACATCATGCTAAAGAAGATGGTGAAGAGGGTTGGTGCCAGCACGCAGCCCTGTTTCACGCCGTTGATAATGGGGAATGGTTCTGAGAGGTTACTGTTGAGTCTAACCTGGCCTTGCTGGTCCTCGTGGAGCTGGACGATCATGCTTAGGAACTTTGGGGGACAGCCAAGTCGCTCCAGGATCTGCCACATGCCTTGCCTGCTCACAGTGTCGAATGCTTTTGTTAGGTCGACAAACGTTACGTACAGCCCTTTGTTCTGCTCGCGGCACTTCTCCTGAAGCTGTCTCAGCACAAAGACCATGTCGGTGGTACTCCTGTTGGCTCTGAAGCCACACTGGCCCTCTGGGAGGTGGTCTTCAGCGATGGCAGGTACCAGCCGATTCAGGAGCAGCCTTGCGAGAATTTTCCCGGCAATGGACAGCAGGGTAATTCCACGATAATCAGAGCATTCAGATTTCTCTCCTTTGTTCTTGTATAGGGTGATGATGACTGCATCACGGAGATCCTTTGGTAGTGTTCCTTTCTCCCAGCAGCAGAGAAAGAGGTCATGGAGCTTGTTGTGCAGTGCTGGGCCTCCATGTTTCCAGATCTCTGGCGGGATTCCGTCAATGCCTGCTGCTTTGCCACTCTTGAGCTGGTGGATGGCTGTGTGGGTCTCTTCGGCGGTGGGCGGTTCGTCCAATTCAACCTTTAGTGGGAGCTGTGGGATTTGGAGGATGACTGTTTCTTGAACAGTGCGCTCAGCGCCGAAGAGGTCCTGAAAGTATTCTGACCAGCGGTTCAAGATGGAGGTATTATCTGTGAGGAGTGCCTGTCCATCGGCGCTTCGCAGGGGACTTTGTACCAGGTGCCTAGGGCCATACACTGCTTTCAGTGCTTCATAGAAGCCCCTGTAGTCACCGTTGTCAGCGCAAAGCTGGGTCCTCTGTGCCAGTCTCGACCACCACTCGTTCTGGAGCTCTCTAAGCTTGAGCTGGAGACTGCTGCAGATGAGGCGAAAGGCAGATTTCTTCACAGGGCAGGAAGGCTGGGCTAGGTGGGCCTGGTGGGCGGCTCTTTTGTTTGCTAGAAGTTCCTGGATCTCCACGTCGTTTTCGTCAAACCAGTCTTTGTTCCTCTTTCTAACAAAGCCCAAGACTTCCACAGAAGATTTTACAATAGCAGTTTTCAGTTGCTCCCAGAGTGTTTCAGGGGAGGAGTCTGCTGGATCAACTGTGTCTTTGAGCATGCGCTGTAAATCTGTCTGAAGGGCAGCTTTCTTGTCATCACGCTGAAGGCTGGCGACATCAAGCTTTTTCTTGAGGGGGCCTCTTTTCTTGGGTTTCAACTTGAGGTGGAGCCTGAGTTTGCAGCGGACAAGGCGGTGGTCAGTGTGGCACTCTGCACTGGGCATCACTCTGGTGAGGAGGACGTCACTGCGGTCCCTCTGACGCACAAGGACATAGTCGATAAGGTGCCAGTGCTTGGAGCGAGGATGCATCCAGGTGGTCTTTCGACTGTCCTTTTGCTGGAAAGTAGTGTTGGTGATGACAAGTTGCTGTTCTGCACAGAACTCCAACAGCAGGCGGCCATTGTCATTGCAGTTCCCAACGCCATGCTTGCCGAGGACTCCTTTCCAGGCTTCAGAGTCTTGGCCCACTCTGGCGTTGAAGTCGCCAAGGATGATGACTTTGTCGTCTGCGGGGGTGCTCTGCAGGAGGCTGCGCAGGTCAGAGTAGAACTTGTCTTTTTCTGCAGGCTCTGCCAGGAGGGTTGGGGAGTACACACTGAGAAGGGTGACGTATTGCTGGTGTCTCAGTGGGAGGCGCATGGACATGATGCGGTCGGAGTGACCCATTGGTAGGTTTTCCAACTTAGTCGCAATGGGGGTCTTGACCATGAAGCCCACGCCTGAGAGCCGTCTTTCTGATGCAGGCCTGCCTGACCAGTAGAGGGTGTAGCCAGCGCCAAGTTCTTGGAGGCTGCCTTCCTCCGGGAGGCGTACTTCGCTGAGCGCGGCGATGTCGATGTTTAACCTCCGCAATTCATGGGCAATAAGGGCGGAGCGACGTTCAGGGCGTCCGCTGTCTGCTGTGTCGAGCATGGTTCGGATGTTCCAGCATGCTACGTTGAGTCCGGTCGTGGTCGTCATGAAAGTGGATCCATTGTTTTTTCTTGTTTTCTGACCGCAGGAGAAGATGCCCGTTGACCGCGGCTAGCCAACTGGGGTTACGAGGGGATGAGCTTTGGTTAGGCCACCTTTTCTAGGCCCCTCTCCGTGTGGAGCAAGCAGTGCTGTCCCTAGAGAAGGCTGCTTGGTCGTTCAGGGTGTGCCGAGTGACGTTGTCATCCCCAGGTCAACATCAGGCGACCAATATCCTGAACCGCCTGCATGCAGGTTTGAGACTGCGGCTTCCAGTGACATCTTTCACCTGCCGTTTCGCCCCTTGCCCATCGCTACAGGACTTGGAAAGGTCGTTGTCATGGTCCGTGGGCATTTCCTAAAGCCTGCGCGGTGGAGCTTTTTGGTGGAGTGCAGTGTGCGCAGTACTGGCCCCACCCTTTAAACCCTTGGTTCGTCTGCCATGGCCTAGCACGCTAGGACGGTGGCATCGAGGTCCTCGGGTCGTAGGTTTTATATCAGACTGTCCTTGTCCTAGTCTCTGGCTCAAAAACCTTCCCCGGAGACACGGGGGCTTTGATGTCAGGGTTTTCCTCCCTTAGCCTTTCCGCAGCCAAGCGGCCAGTCCTGCAAGGCAGCAGGGGACTCGTGGAGGGCGGGGTCGTCTATGTCCCGTGCAGATGTGAACATCTGCCCACTGCCCATAACAGGAGTTCTTATTGCTAGAAGAAATGACCGATATCGGAGCTAAACTATCAAAAATATATTACTCCCCTTTTGGCTACTGGAAAGGAAAAACTGCAATAGAAAAATTACATGCTGCTGTGGGTGGGGATGCCACACTCGAACAAATAAAACAGTGGCTACAAAAACAGGCTATTTGGCAAATATATCTTCCTGCTCCAAAAAAAATAACAAGACCTCATTTTGTAAACACTATCCCTAATGACACCCATCAAATGGATCTCCTGTTCTTGCCACATGATACAATAAGAAAGAAACGATACAAGTATGCATTAACTGTTGTCGACATAGCTTCAAGGTACAAGGATGCCGAACCCATAACTGACAAAAATGCTGTAACAGTGGCCACAAAGATATATAGTCGTGGTCCTTTAAAATTTCCCAGGCTTGTGCAAGTTGATGATGGATCTGAATTTAAAGGTGCTGTTAATCAGTTATTTGCAAAGCATGGAGTGCTAGTGTGGCGAGGCATACCAGGCGTGCATAGATCACAGGCTATTGTTGAGAACTTTAACAAACAATTATCAGAGAGACTTTTTCAGCTATCTGTATTCTAAGGAACTCATGCATGACTCACGTAACACTGAGTGGGTTAAGAGATTACCGTCTGTGATAAAAGCAATGAATAATGAAGGTCACCCTAAACCTGTTGATGCTATTAAATTGAAAACATTGCCATCAGGGTCAGAAATAAAAACAACACCGCCAGACACAAACTTGTTTACAAAACAGGTAAGATATTTGTATCAACTTGGCGAAGCCGAGAATGACGTCAGACGTAGGGCAACTGATCCAATTTGGTCTACGTCTGTCCACAATATAAAAAAAATAGTTCCTTCCGCTAATGCATCGATTTATTATCTGTATGAGCCCGCCCGAAAGAGGGCATTTGTCAGAGAAGAATTACAGATTATTCCCCCAGACACTGTTACACATTTTTAACCATTGGTATCAGTTTCAGTCCACTTAATCAAATTTCAAATACAAACGATTTTGAATTTCCAAAACTACAGTAGCTCGCTTGAGCTTGCCCTTAGCACCACGTGAATGTTCTGTGTTTATGTACAGTGTGTGAGTGAATGCGCGTGATTCACGTGAGCGTGCTTGTTGGGTTCAGTTTGCGGCGGCGCTTTGAGCCAATCTTCAATTGGGATAAAGCGCCTATTTAATGCGCTTATTATTATTATTTATTATTTCATCAACTAATTCATCGATTAGTTCATCAGCTATTTCTTCATATAACTTAAGCCTGTAATGCCCAGGTGCATAAGCCTTTTCCTTAGTGTGAAACACGCGTTTTGTGTCCCTTACTGCTAGAGACTTTTTATGTGTTTGGATCATTTCAATATTGTGTCTATTTGATCTCAATGTCTTGTTTGGATAATCAGGCATTAGTTCTCCATCTAATACTTGCTTGTAATGTTCATGACGGATGTCTTTATTTTTTATCGCTGTTTTTTTTTTGGCTTTCGACTGACTGCCTTTTTGGTGTAAAATAGAATACATTTTTGATCTCAGTTCAACGTACTCAACTATAGGCACTCCACTGAGTTCATCTTTAAATTTTCCAGGCACTTTCTTATTCTGTGTGCTGAACAGCGGGTGATCCTTAGGGTAGTCAGACGTGTCATACATATGCAACTCTGTTTTCATGTCTTCATAAAAGTCTTCAGTAGGCACATCAATGATCATAGAGTCAGTGTCAGTGTATAGCAGACACTCAGGATACTTTGGTTTAAAGTAATCATAGTAAAATTCAAGCATCAGCAATTTTGATAACTCATGAATTGCCATACCAATGAAAACTGGCTTGTCCAGCTTGACAATCTTTTTTTTTTTGAGTGACACTGCATACAATGATGAATGAAACTCCTTGTACCCTGTGTACTGTGGCTTGCCTGTAAGCTTAATAGCACCTGATTCAGTTGTGACCAGTCTCACATCTTTGCAGTGATGAGGATTTTCCATCGTCTTTCCAAAACAGGCATTGTTCATAAGCTTAAAGAAGTCTTTGTCAAATGCAGTATTGCCGTCCCTCGCACACAATGTTGTTTTCTTCATTATGTAATCTTTCATGAAAGCACTTTGCTCAAATTGAATACCTCTGTGAACTTTCTTTAGTACTAACCCATGTCTGATGTAAAACTGTAACAAGCAATAGTGGCAAATGTAATTGAATTTGTCATTCAAATTTGGCACAAGTTTGGTGTCTTCTTTTTTCCCCGTCATACTCATTTTCTCAACAGCCAATGGATAATCATTGTGGTAATCATGTAGGTGGTGTGGGTACTCCAGGTCTACTTCAAAGATCCAGCCCTTTGCATCATTCCGATCATGACTCATAATATTGTTTGTTAACTTTGTTATATCGTACTGTGACAAATCATACAGACAAAAGTTTTTCAAGGGCAATAATTCACACATCGATAACCCATACAAATTGTTAGCATCCAAGTACGTAATGAATGACCTTGACATTGAGGGGTCAAACCCCGGGCCGTCAATATATTTGTTGTTGGCTCTGGCGTAATTGTTCGCAGCAATACTAATGCCTCCCCTCAATCCACGTTCCACCATTTCACCCATCGTACGATCCGACAACAGGTCTATAGATATCTTGCTGGATTTCAAAAATGCATCCCATGTCATGCCAGGACTAGTTATGTAGCAAGCAGGGTCAAGACTGTAGTGTAACAAACCCTTTTCACGATAACTTTCAAATGCATCTGCAAGCAAGCAAACATCAGCTTTCAAGTACTGGTCATGGTAATCACCAATCGTTTCACACCCTAGTTTACCTCATGCATCAAGTGCGTGCTGGTAATCAGAGTCAGAAATACCTTTACCATTAAGTGTGGAATAAAATTTCTCTTTTGGTGGCAGTCTCCTTTCTTCAAACACAACCCAGTGATCAATGTATTTGTAGGGGTAGACTCCTTTCTTAATCAAGTCTGGCTCAAAATATTTACTTGTTATTGGATACTCAGTCAGTCCTTCTGCGAGACTAGCAAGCCCTAAAGACAAATGTTGCATGGAGTCATAAAATGCTAATTTGTTGTCCAACCTAAAAGTCAAGTATTTTTCAGTTGTCTGGGCAATACAACTAATTTTTTTGTAAGACTCATCCACAGCCTGCATGATAATTTGAGATTGTGGAAAAAGATAGGCAACTTATATGCCTTGGGATCTATTTTTAATTTCAAGTTACAATCATCGTGGGCAGCACCTCTGTAACGCCCAGTTATGTGGTCATGGTCACGAACTTTATCACCCTGCAGAAGTTGATCAACAAATGCAGGACAAGACCACGAGGCTTGCTGACATCTCGTCCAAAGTGGGCCTCACCATTCACAAACAGAAAACAAAGACAATGAGGCTGAACGCAACCAGGGAAGAACCAGTCTTGCTTGCTGGCACCCCGTTGGAGGAGGTGGAGTCCTTCACCTATCTCGGGAGCATCATAGACAAAAAAAAGGCGGCACTGATGCAGATGTCAGAGCACGAATCGGTAAAGCCAGAGCAGCCTTTCTCCAGTTGAAAAAAGTGTGGAGTTCCAGAGAGCTGTCACAACACACCAAAGTCCGGATTTTCAACTCCAATGTAAAAGCAGTTCTCCTATATGGAGCAGAGACATGGAGATTGACAAAAACCACAGTCAACAGAGTACAGACCTTCATGAACAGTTGCCTTAGAAGAATTTTGAAAATCCACTGGCCAGAGAAGATCAGCAACGTCAGACTCTGGGAGAGAACAGAGCAGATAACAGCAGAGAATGAAATTGGGCGAAGAAGATGGGGATGGATCGGTCACAGTCTGAGAAAGCCAGCTTCCAGTATCACTAGGCAGGCATTGTCATTGAAGGGAAAGAGGAAAAGAGGTAGGCCGAGAAACTCCTGGCGCCGAGACCTCCAAGCAGACATCAAGAGACCGGGAACCACCTGGAGTAGAATCGAAGGAGAAGCACAGGACAGGAGTTGCTGGAGGTCTCTCGTCGACGGCCTATACCCGGGTAGGGGTGACAGGCGTAAGTAAGTAAGTAAGAAGTTGATCACAACCACCCAGAGGTTGTTCACAAATCCAACACATCACTGCTGTATCAAAATTCTGTTTGTCTTCTTCTGTCATCAACAAAGGCATCTGACAGTTTTCCAAATACTGTACTACCTGACTATACAGTTGTCTCATTTCTGTTAAAAACTCAGCTGCTGCATTTTCACCTATGTAGATAACAGGTTCTGTATGCTGGCTGTCAGACCTAACAAGAATATATCCGAAAGAACACACCACTTGATCACTCAATTTTACGGTCTTTGGTAATGATTCTGGAACAGGACCCTCATATGGCACAACCAGTGATTCAAAATCAGCATACACTACAAACGGCAGCTTTTGCTGATTAACATAGTTCTTGAAATATACCTTGCTACCAGGATCTGGATACCTAAGTATTGTTTGTATCAGCTGACCTACAGTGCAGGGTATGTTTATGTGCCACTTTTATAGAGGAGAACCTTTGTAAACATCTTTTACATACTTCCTGTTTGCCATTGTTACATGATTATGAATTAGTCGTGACATACTCCTAATAACTGTGTAGTGAAAGTTATCACCTGAGCTTATAAGTAACATGTCAACATGCTTATCTTCTGACTGACCATAGGTTGGGGCAATTGGCGACACTCTAATTGGTTGTAACTTGTTCTCAGACTCATTATCCCATACATACACATTCACAGATAACCCAGGATTTAGTTTTTCAAACAGATCAATATCCTCCACCTTAAACAGGAAAATCTATGCCACTGAAGTTGAGTTCATTTACAAATTTGGTATAGTTAGATACACGTTCAGGTTTTGTTTTTACAAAATGCAGTTTGGCAAGCACACAGCACATGAAACAGAAATTATCTTTGTTCTGCACATTGACGACAGCTTTTTTGTCTGCAACCCCAGTTGGTAGGGGCAACCATGATTTGCCTAAAATAGGATGGTATCTTGACTGCTACAGTTGCAGTTCATGTACACGGCCTTCATGCCAACCAGATCCCTGCATTTTTGCTCTGTCAATAGCTTCAAGGAAGTCAGACAACAGTCTTTCTCTAAACACTTTTTCCAATTCCTCTTTTGAATTAACTGTGTGTTGTCTTGTTGAGATATACGAAACAATCACTTCACCATCTACCCTGATAAATTCTATTTTAGCAACAATCTGAATCTTTACACTACCAGAAAGAAGGTTATCTTGTATGACCAAAAAAGGCCTTTCTATCGATTCATAGACACTGTAAGTGTTGGATATAGTCAAATCTGTTGTGTGAAACACGTTTCTTAAGCTTTGGACATTGTCCGTCATTTTTATTTGTCCGACAAAATAATAAATAGGAAAAAATTATACCTGTTGTCTGTAATCCCTATAATAATAAATATTTAGTTCATTCCCCAACAAATCAACCACTTCCCTGGTATGTGTCTTAAGGTCTTGTGCTCATGCTGCAGGTGTAATATCACTTTATTGACAGTAACAAATTCAATATAATCATGTTGTTTATGTAGATGGTAGAATATGTGTAAACACATACTCTCAAACCAGTCACAGTTTGCATCATATAAAATCTTGTGTCTTAAGATCAACAGTCTTGTAATTATAACGTGGTGAACTATTAGAATATCCAAAAGTTACATTAAATGCCATGTATATCTTCGTTGGTGTTGAGAGTTTTATCAAAGGCTCAAACGGATGTTTAACTTGTGTTTTTAAGTCATACAAATGCACAACACCTCTGAAGCTCTCTGTGATATCAAATGCTCGCCCGCTTTGTCTGTCCCTCATTTTTTATGGACAAAAACAAAAGGTTAAATTAATTCACTAACCCATACCCTGTGGGCTGATCTGTCTTTAAAATAAGCTTTAGATGCTTAGTCAATTTCAGTTTGGTTTTCACAATGTCTCGTTCATGTTTGTTGGGGATGACATCGTTCTCTCTGAGACAGTCTTCAAAGCTGTCACGATCTTTACAGTAAAACAAACAGATAAACTTTAACTGCTCACGAAAATCTTTCAGTACAGCATTATATTTCTGAGTGAGAATCCATACACTGATGTTTGCATGTCTGCCACTGAAGGCCAGTTCTGCTAGTGTGCTTCTCTTCTTAACAATATCCTTATCTGCAGAGCAGTCATCGACTATAAACATGGTTGGCTGTCCTTCAAATTAAAAATACTGCAGGTAGTCGTTCAGTTTCTTCTCAGGATCAACTAAGTAAATGTTGCTGTCAGTCCAAATAAATGAACGGTTGTGATAAGCTTTGTTGTGTTTGACAGTAGGACAGAATATCACAATGTTTTCAAAATGATAAATGTATCTTGTTTGTAATAGATTAAGTACAAATTCAGTTTTTCCACAGCCCGTGGCACCAACAAATAAGCCACAGTGTGGGTCGAGCGTCATTAAGTTCATTTTTAAAACACAATATATAAACTGTGTGTACAAAACACTATGCATACCTCTGGTCATGAAAGGGACACAATCTAATAAACTCACACACACACACACGGCAGGTGTTATATAATGACTACGCAAAGCTTGTCTGGCTTGATTCTCTCCCTGCTCTGGTCAGGTAAACAAGGTAATAAACGCACGCGACAGGAAATGTCCAAGCTCGGATTGCAAAATCAGAAAGTACAAAATACAGGCACCCGATTTCGTCATCATACTCTTCACTAAAAAGTATCCTATCCAACCTTTGTAATTGAGTTATCGTGAGCCTGTAATAAAACTACCTGAAATACGAAACCACTCAGGCATACCCATTCTCCTTGCGTGAGTTGTTAATCTAAAAACACTCGTAAAACAGGGTGGGTGTATAGTGACTTGAATCACTGAGGTCTCTCACTGGGAGTAGAGTAATGGGTTTTGTCTTTTATTTTAAATGCATCGCAGCACTCACGATGTATGGAGTGGAAACTTTTCTCCACACAGACGTCGAAACAGAACACAAAATTCTTTTTCCTCCACACAACTACTTACTGGGTAAGTCCTAATTATTTTAGGAAAGACCTGGTGCTCCATATTTAGAGAAAAACCTATTTTCAATGTTTGTCTTACATTTAAAATTTGTTCTAGTGACATAGTGACATAAATTTGAAGCGTTGACACAGAACGGAATAATTTGGCCTGATATGCCTGTGTGTGCGAGGTGGGTGCCTGTTTGGCGGGTGGGCTGGATAAAGTGTGAGTGTCGGGCTTTGTAGAGTGGGGGTAGGGGTGGGGTGTGGGGGGTAGGGGGTGGGTGTGTGGTATATGTGTGTGTGGGGTAAAGGGTGGGTGGTGAGACGGCGTGTACAGGATGTGTGTGTGGGGGGGGGGGAGAGGTGTTGCCTAACCGTTTTAAGTCAATGACGCAGTTTGTTTTGCACATTAGCCGACATATAATATTACCTGGAGTGAATCAGCTACACTGAAAATAGTGCAGTCGCAATTTCTCAGGAACGCCAACTGTGATAACGGGAGATTGGAAATTCTGGACCGTAACGTAATTACGTACGTAATTTACCCTGATTTATAACTATCGATACGGCATTATTGATTTGTGTCGCAGTGCTCTCTATTATTCATCTCTCTAAGGCTCATGAGAATTTATGCCTCCTGCACAGTTGCAGATCTGATGAACTGGCTGAAAGACAGTCTTAATGAAAAATTTGAAAATGTGAACATCAGTTTTCTGGCATTTTGAAAAACCTAAAGTCTGCATTATGGAATCATACATCTCCACAATCGTGGTCTCACAAAAGTCTGTTGTCCATCAGCAAGATGGATCCTGGTATTCAATAGTCTCTATGTATCTCTCTCTCCATAGGCAGCTTCATCGCAATCCGAATGGGTTTCAGATAATCTAATGGTCACCGATGTCCAGCAAGTCTTCTGGGCTGACCATCTCCGGTGACCACTCTCAAACCCTGTATCCACAATCCTGTGTATCGTCCTTTCCTGAAAACAGTGAAATGAAATACATGTTCAGTTATAAATGTTTACATTGTTGCAATTAATCCCCCCCCCCCCTTTTATGATTCCTCGCCGTACTTTGTGGGGCAAAAGCGCCATATGCTGATATCTCTCACTTTGCATTTTAACTTCTGGTATTTCTCAAATACAGAGATGGCATACAATACAATACATTAATACTTTCTTAATCCCTCATGAGGAAATTCATTGTCTGCCTGTACAACACATGGCATCATCATTCTCTCATTGAAATAATTAAAAAACCCAAAACGCCCAGTTAAAGAGATGAACTGTAACACTAACAGACGTAATGTTACCTGTGTAACACTCTTAGCATCAGAAACACTTATGGTGTATTCCCCTGTGCTTCTGGTGTAAGCAATGTTGCAGTGAACTACTGAAATGGCTAGTACAAAAGATCTAAAGAATGTTGACAGAAACTACCTATTGATAATTATTACTGTTGAAAAGGGTAACCTCCTGATGGACAAAAGAGTTGGCATAACGTGATATACTACTTCTGGGTACATTGTCAAACTGAAAATGTATCATTATCTTAAGAATGTGAATTATTAACCCTTATCAATCGGAATACACAAGTGTGTGAAATGTGACTAAAATAGTTCAAGGGTAATGCCACAATAGCTTGACACCTCTAGGCACCAAGCTATTCTGGCACCAACCTTGAACTAAAGCCATTGGTCTATATCCTTATCTGTAAGTACTATAATGTAGCCTGCATATGGCAGTGTACAAATTTATAGTGTTTAGCCTCAGTATGATATGGGTTAACATCTAAAGTTTCAATGCCAAGTCACTTATTGCACTTCATTGGGATTTAGTCCCCATGCTTGTATGTAGGCTATGGCTGCACTTCCCAACACACAGCTCAGAGTGTGCTTACAATACATTGCCACAGATGGTAAGCATCACAGGCGGATAATGGTACACACTCAGAGGAAAGAATGCTTGTAATTTGTCAGCGTCCATCTAAAACTGACACATCTGAGGCACATTTACGTTCAGATCGAGAAAGAATCCACAATGCCAACACACTCAAGGTTAAAAAGTCAGTCATGGATGCCTCCTCCCCCCCCCCCCCTCCCACACACACACACACAATGTATTCTTTTAGGCTTTTCACTAGATTTTAAAATTGTAATTCAGAGGGATTACAAAAATTGGTCCCATCTGCTCTACAGTCCATCGCAAGCTAGAAACACAGCAGAGATAACTTCTATTTTTTTTCTGAATCTGTCAAAATGTTACCATCAAATATGGAGAATTTTCTGTTAATGGAACGCCTGATTCTTTGGTAACACTACTGGTAAAGGTTCCATAATTATAATTTTGCATGGGCTGGGGCATCTGACAACCACAAACGTACAATCTGCAGTGATTATGTGCATACAAATGGTCAATACATACTACTTACTTACTTACGCCTGTCACCCCTACCCGGGTATAGGCCGTCGACGAGAGACCTCCAGCAACTCCTGTCCTGTGCTTCTCCTTCGATTCTACTCCAGGTGGTTCCCAGTCTCTTGATGTCTGCTTGGAGGTCTCCACGCCAGGAGTTTCTCGGCCTACCTCTTTTCCTCTTTCCCTGGGGGTTCCATGACAATGCCTGCCTAGTGATACTGGAAGCTGGCTTTCTCAGACTGTGACCGATCCATCCCCATCTTCTTCGCCCAGTTTCATTCTCTGCTGTTATCTGCTCTGTTCTCTCCCAGAGTCTGACGTTGCTGATCTTCTCTGGCCAGTGGATTTTCAAAATTCTTCTAAGGCAACTGTTCATGAAGGTCTGTACTCTGTTCACTGTGGCTTTTGTCAATCTCCAAGTCTCTGCTCCATATAAGAGAACTGCTTTTACTTTGGAGTTCAAAATCCGGACTTTGGTGTGTTGTGACAGCTCTCTGGAGCTCCACATTTTTTTCAACTGGAGAAAGGCTGCTCTGGCTTTACCAATTCGTGCTCTGACATCTGCATCAGTGCCGCCTTTTTTGTCTATGATGCTCCCGAGATAGGTGAAGGACTCCACCTCCTCCAACGGGGTGCCAGCAAGCAAGACTGGTTCTTCCCTGGTTGCGTTCAGCCTCATTGTCTTTGTTTTCTGTTTGTGAATGGTGAGGCCCACTTGGGACGAGATGTCAGCAAGCCTCGTGGTCTTGTCCTGCATTTGTTGATGAGTGTGGGACAGTAATGCCAAGTCGTCTGCAAAATCGAGGTCGTCAAGCTGTGTCCACAGTGTCCACTGTATTCCACTTCGTCTGTGCTCTGTGGTCATCTCCATGACCCAGTCTATGGCCAGTAGGAAGAGGAACGGAGACAGCAGACACCCCTGCCTAACACCAGTTCTGACCTGGAGCTCCCTGGTGAACTGCCCTTCGTGGATCACGCGACATGTCATGCCATCGTAGCTGCTCTTGATCAGGCGGACGAGCTTTGTGGGTACACCGTAGTGTCGTAGGAGTTTCCACAGAGTCTCTCGGTCCACACTGTCAAATGCTTTCTCATAATCCACAAAGTTGACGTACAGCGGGGAGCTCCACTCCAGAGACTGTTCCACGATGATGCGGAGAGTGGCGATCTGGTCTGTACATGATCGGTTCTTCCTGAATCCTGCTTGCTGGTCTCTCAGCTGGGGGTCAACGGAGCTCTTCATTCTCTCCAGGATGATCCTGTTGAAGACCTTTCCTGGTACTGACAGCAAGGTGATTCCTCTGTAGTTGGAACACTTGCTGAGGTCGCCTTTCTTGGGAAGCTTGATTAGGTACCCCTCCTTCCAGTCAGCCGGCATCACCTCCTCTTCCCAGATCTTTCCAAACAGTGGGTACAGCATCTCCACTGTTGTCTCTAGGTCTGCTTTCAGAGACTCCGCTGGGATGCCATCTGGGCCTGCTGCTTTGCCGTTCTTCAAGAATGCCACTGCTCGTCTGATCTCTTCCCGGCTGGGTCTGTCACAGCTGATGGGTAGGTCGGTCTCTGCCGGCTGGATGTCTGGGGGGTCGGGTGGGCTCGTTCTGTTCAGTAACTCTTCAAAATACTCGGCCCATCTGTCGAGTTGGTCTGCTCTGTCTGCAATAGGCTTGCCTTCTTTGTCTTTTACTGGTCTTTCTGTATGGCCATACTTGCCTGACAATCTTCTGGTAATGTCGTAGAGCTGTTTCATGTTTCCGCTGCCTGCTGCCTTTTCTGCCTCTGCTGCCAGGCTGTCTGTGTAGGCCCTCTTGTCTGCTCTGATACTACTCTTCACCTCGCGGTTGGCTTCCGAGTATTCACCCTGTGCCCTTACTTTGGCTGCTCTTGTGCGACTGTTGTTGACAGCTGCTTTCTTCTGCTTCTTCACTTCTATCTTCTTCAAGGTCTGTGCCGACAGCCAGTCCTTGTGATGGTGTTTCCTGAACCCTACAGTGTCTTTGCAGGTTGAGTTCAGCGCCTCTCTAACTGCCTTCCACTGTTGCTCTGTGGTGACCGCCTCCTCTTCATTTACTAGCTCCTGCAGCGCTTGAAACCGGTTGGACAGCACCAGTTTAAACTCTTCTCTAACTCCAATTTCTCTCAGGAGGCCTACATTATAGCGCTGTCTTCTTGTTGTCTCTGTGCGGCTTTTCTTTAGCTTGAGCTTCATTCTTAAGGTAAGCAGATGGTGGTCGGAGGCGACATCTGCTCCCCTCCTCACTCGAACATCGTGAAGGGATCTTCTAAATTTCTTGCTAACGCAGGTATGGTCTATTTGGTTTTCTGCTGTATGGTCAGGTGAGACCCAAGTTGCTTTGTGTATTCTTCTGTGTGGGAAGATGCTGCCTCCAATGACAAGTCGGTTTAGAGCACAAAAGTCTACAAACCTCTCCCCGTTCTCACTCATCTCCGAGCCTAGTCCCTGTCTCCCCATCACGTCTTCGTGTCCGGTGTTGTCCTCCCCTATTTTGTCATTAAAATCGCCCATGACGATGGTGATGTCTCGCTCCGCACATTTGTCCAAGGCACTTTGGAGTCGGTCGTAGAACTCTTGTTTCTCTTCCTCGTCACTGTCATTAGTGGGCGCATAACACTGGATGACATTCAGCTTGAGCTTTTTCTTGGTTGTAAAGGCTGCTGTGATAATTCTTGGCCCAAGAGGTTCCCAGCTCATCAGCGCGCTCTGTGCCACTGGCGACAGCATGAATGCTACACCTTGTGTATGGGGGGCATTCTCCTCTTCATGACCTGAATCATCTCCCCACTTAACAGCCTTTTCTGGCCAGACTGCGTCCATCTGGCTTCACTGATACCTAGCAGGGAAAGGTTGTACTTTTGCATTTCCGCTGCTATCCGGGCGGCCTTGCCGCTCTGGTACATGGTCTTGACGTTCCATGTGCCCATGGTTGTATCCCTGGATAGAGAGAGGCGGCTCGGTCCTGTGGCTTCCGAAGACTTCCGGCTTTCACCACAGAACGTCATAAGTCTTCTGGTAGAAGAACCTTCCTCCTCCAGGAATGGAATTACTGTTAGTCTTTTCGTCGGCGTTTTTGTAGCTATTTCCTTTTTTGCAGGGTGGGGAAGCTACCCCCACACCCAACCCCCTTACTAGGAGGACCAGGGGTTTTCTGTCGGGGTCACCTTCCCTTAGACCATGTTGGTTCACGGCACCTTATTTCATTCGGTGCACCCCTCTCACGAGGGACCCCCTATCCACCACCCAGGGGACGCGCCTCAACGCCGTATGGTCCCAGCGCGAGGGGTCAATACATAATGCACACTAAATTCTCATTGAAGATCATTCATTGTCTGTCCTTAGGGGAAGAAGCCACTGAATTCAGCAGGGACTCTGTACACAATCTCTCGTTTCAAATCGCATAATGGCATGTACATGTATGTCAGGTATGGTCAGCGGCTGGTTGCGCCCAGCGAGTAAGGTGCATGGAAATGTGTTTTTCACTGTTTGACTTTGAGCGGTATTTATTACACCAGAAGTGTAAAGATTAAATACTGCAAAGGTGAAACATACTTTTGTGCGTTTTAAGTACATGTGACAAAATGTTGTACGCGTAAACAACTGACATATTTGTAGTCAAGAAATCTGCACTACAACAGAAAATTAGTTCTTTTTGTGATTCTGCTATGAAGACATTGTTGTTGGATTGGATTGTAGATTGCTTAACGTCCCAACAGCAACAAGATTTTCTCACTGCTTGTGAAAAAAAAAAAAAAAAAAAAAACCCAGAAAATTGAATGTATGTTGCCAGCCGGTCAAATACGTTAAATAAACCTACAACATGGGGCCTAAATAAAGCCAAGACCATCCAACATCAAGAGCTACAGGCAGCGCAGACAGTAGGGAGGGTTCAAAAAAGGAAAATGCAAGTGAATGGACCAAGGTAGACAGAAACACATGCCCCAGAGTAGAAAAGAAACCCACCCTGTGGGGCTGACCAGGGTGACTCTGGGAACTAAAAAGTAGTTAACCCCACCCAAATCCCCAAGGGCAGACCCGGGTGGGGGCTTTTTAGTTGGAACGCTTACATTTCTCACAGTTTCCTTTTCACCAAAACGGACTAATCTACAGATGATTTTCATGTGTATGTCCAATAGTATGTCCAGTGTGACAACATTTTTCTCTACTGAGTGACAGGAAAAAGTTGTTCCATCATTATCCTTAGATGAGTTAACAGAAATACTGAAGGACTTTTTTTTTGTGTGTGTGTGTAAAATGTGGTAATCACATTAAGAACTGTGTTTTTGTGATTTAAACGGACTTAGTATGTCCACCGTCTTCCTCTTCTTCTTTTTGAACGCCGTCACACATCTGGGCATCAGGGTCTGCAGTGCCACTAAGGGTGTTTGCAGCGTGGACCAGGGCTTCCACCTCAGCTCTGTAATTTGTGCAGTGAAGGCCTGTTGGTACTGCCTCTGCCTACCATTTTCCGTTTGGGTACTGAATGTACACCCCAGCCCCTCCATCCTGAACTGCATCTGTGGGCTGATCCATCGGTGTATGCCCGTATCCATGCTTCCTGGGTATACTTTTCTTCGAGCATGGCCAGTGTCAGAGCTTTCTTGCTCACAGTGTTGCGCTCATCTTTGGTGGTGATGTAGATGCTTTACACGAAGCTGGTTTCGGTTCCCAACCAGGGCAATTTCACTATTATTCACCTGTTTAACACGAACACAGCTTCCAATCACCCAAAACCAATTCACGTGTCGCTCTCGCGCTGTACAGTCTGTGTAGTACACGTGACAGATCAGAGCGAACTCTAGTCTGTGATTGGCTGAATAGCCTTCGGCTGTTGTAATCCGTCTTCTCATTGGCTAGGGTTTCTGAACTGTATTCATGTTGCATCATTCGTGTACCAATCCTTTTACCGATGCGGGACTGTACTTCAGCCTGTGTTGCTTTTACCTGATGACTTGTAACTTACTATGGATTTTACCTGATGGATTTTACATTAAATAAGCGAGCTGAACACGTTTCCTTGTGTTTTCCTAGCGAGCTGAAGGTATTCACATAAAGTACAATAATGCGCACTTTTAACCTTGTACTCATTCACACATGCATCTCTTACACACTTTCTCCTTGAGGGCCGTGATCAATGTTGAGGTTATATTGGTTAACATGAAATACGTTTAACACGAAGTGATTTTCCGTGTCCCCAGAAATTTGTGTTAAGCTGACTCCACTGTAATTTCACATGCCTACATGCCAGATACGTCAAAACCAACCAGTGTCTAGAGTAAGCCTATTTTAAAGACATCTCTCTTGGTTGTTACTTTGGACATTTGTTGGTTGTTACTTTTGGTACAAGCAACCTTTTGTCACAGGCTCATATGCAAGACTTCACAGTGCCCGGGACAGAAGTTTTTTCACTCGGTCTGTCCCAGTGACAGACAATAGTATCCTAGCAGAAAGCCTGAATGCAGCTAATTATGTTAAGTCAAACATACAAATACAACGAGGGAAGGGAGCTGTGTGAACAAATGATAGAACAGCTGAAGCGGCCAACTGTAATTATCATAATGTAACAGATGAGAATGAAGCAATTAAATTAACACATACCCATGAAAAAGAGGAACACGAACTCATCAGGTGAGGACTGCATTTCACTGGATTCAGGTTGTCACTTGACAGGATCCACTATACGTGCGTGTCTACAGACAGATTATTGTTTGTTTGTTATCATAGTAAAAGAAACAAAATTATGTTCTCATTTTGACACAGGGGCTCATGACAATTTGATTTTTCCAGTATGAATCCTGTCTAGAAAAAAAAAACTCTGAA